>VYXC01008339.1:1045854-1111689 GCA_013397175.1 Platysteira castanea
AAAAAAAAGGAAAATAGAAAGCATTAACAGTTTTAACTGCTTTTCCTTTGCTACTCATTCTTTAAGCAAGTTTCACCAAGGTATGCAACTGACTGTCCATCACTAGAAATCGCTAAATGTCTGAATCAAGATGAGATAAGTCTAAAGGCACTACTTAAAAAAACTAAATTCAAGGGAATCCTTTGACCAACATGACACAAAAGGTCAGACTGAGCGGCCAGAATGTTCCTTTTCTGCCTTTATAATCCAAAAATCTGTGGATAATATGAGAGCTCCATGATTCACAGCAATAATGATCTCATTCTCAGCACCAGAGGAAACAAAAGTTCATGAAGAAATGAATAGTACCAGAAACCTAAAACCCAAAATACCAAAACAAGCATGCATTTGTACTTCAGAGAGACCTACATTTTACATATTCCAGCAATCCTAAAGTACTTGTGCAGCAAAATCCCCTTGATTTTCAATAATAATATCTAGCAGGAGGCAAATCTGCCATTTGCAGGAATAAATTGTGCAAGACACTGTTAAAATAACAACCATCATTTACATTAAAGTTGTTACCGCTCCTAAAAAATCTTTAAAAAATTAAGATCTTTAGTGTCTGACAATCTACAATAATCAGGAAACCTTCAGATTATTTCATGCTACTGTTTCAAAATTCTTCCACTGTGCAGGATTTCATATCTGGGAGACACAGGCCAATATTAAGAAGCATGGAGAAGACAAAGGGGCTGGTATTTACTTCAGTTAGTTAGTTAGTTTTTGTAAGTTACCCTTGGAACATTTTTTACTTATTTTTACAAGCTTACTACAAAAGCAGCCATACCATGGAAGGAGGACTAGAGCCAAGGAACTGTGACTGCAAGCCACTCAGCAGAAATTTGACATCCATAAAAGTCCTGCTGACCGTAATGAGGTGTCACCTTTATTCAGCTAAAGCTAAAATGCTTTCTGTTTCTCACAAAAACTAAAAACAGATCCACTAAATATATAAAATATTTAAACATAATCTCACTTTCTGTACTCAACAGCAGCAATTCAGCTGGCTGCAAATAAAAAAGCAAAGCTTAATAGGAAACGTGTCTGGAAAGCAAAAAAAAAAATTCTGAATATTAAAACAAAATTTTCTCAAGTTCTAAAGGAAAAGAAATATTTGCAATTTCAGTGTGAGGGTTTTGGATAAACTACATAAAAAATGGGAACTTCCCAGAAGGACTTTCTCTAACAAACACATGGAGATAAGACAAAAGGGAGGGTGGACACAGAAGTGGGGTGATACCAGGATAAAAAGCTAGTGACAGCATTTGACTGGCCCAGAACCCAGTTTTCAACCTTTCAGTTCAACACTCAATTCACAACCTACCCCTTCCATCATTTCATACACCATATTATTCCTGATTATGACTTATCATGGTTATACCTCTGCTGCTTTACAAACTTTCACTATTATAATTAGCCATTAATTGAGACTGACTGACAATGGCAATTGTCTAAAGTAAACATTTCTCTTTCCAATGACACTGAACTAAAACAATTTGAAAATAATAACCAAACCCAATTCTTTTGCAGAAAACTCATTTCTGACAACTTTAATGAAAGCTTTGCCTCAAGGCTGAATCCCCACAGAGCCAGCTTCCAAAATTTCTTCAGTCTCCAATTTTGCCTGTGCAAAGAAGTCCACGTAGCACAGGCTGTACTTGAGTACACAAATAAAAACAGCACTTAGCAAATGAAACTGCTAAGCACAAATGCCATTTTTATAAAAAGCAATCTTTATTTATGTGTAGATTAATGCATGATAAAAAAAGAACTGCATTTTGGTCTGCAGGGTTTTTTTCTTCTTTGCACACAGCTGTATGACTGTGTTTCATGAAAGTGTATTGCTCTAAATTCTGTATTTTAAAATCCCCAATTTGAAAACAAAAACCAGTGCCCCACTCCTCAGGATGTTTTTCCAGAAGTTCTCATTCAGCACCTGCAGCCTCACTACCTTCATAGCTAAGGCAAAGCTAGCAGCATCGTGCAAGCACCAGGCAGATCAAAGAGCAGACAGGCTTTTGGGGCTGCATTCAGCCTGCCTGATCCCATGGCATTACCTGAAAGGGTTACAGGTGTGGCTTTCTGGCTCACCTAAGACCTGAACTAGCCTTTGACAGCAGTTCTCCCCTCCTGCATCTCCAGCAGCTGCAGACAAATCTGCGCTGCTGCAGATGGGAGGGATTCAAGGCCTGTGAGCTACATCAACCTTCAGACTCCAATGCACGTACAGTTCAGTGATTCCTAAATGAATGCTGCAGCTTTTCTCAATAATTGTCTTCAGAGTCATCACCATTTAGAGGAACATTTTCCAAAGGACCCAGGCTGGCTGAATACGCAGCGAGCGTTCAGCATTTCTGAAAACCTTGCCCTTGGAGAACATGGTCTTCAAAGGACTGGGGCTAAGCTGTGTTCCCAGTGTTACTGACTTCAAGTAAAAAACCTGCTTTGTGGAATAATGCCAAGTATTTACACAGTCACATGTAAATTTATAACACAGCACAACACAACAGAAAAAAGAAGTAAAAAATACATTTCTTGTCTCAGAATGCTTGTACAGTCAAGTCGCAATTATACAGGGTATCAAAGGGATAAAATATGCAAAGACTATCCATACTAAGCCCCTGAAAGATAATCTAGTTAGTATATTTGCTTAGGGAAAAGAAACTTTAGGCATAGAATGAAAATGTAAATATTAATATAGAAGTTCTGAGAGACATGAGGTTAATCTTCAACTTGAATGATGTGGCCATGTATAAATAACAGTTGGCTATATTTAAACAACAAAAAGTCTCCAAACAAGAAAGAGAGACCCCGTCCCCTGAACAGTAAATTGAACAAGCACTGGCGAGGGAAAACAAGAGAGGTTGCTAGGAGAAGCAAGGCTTAAGGAAGAACTTAAAAGAAGAGCAGGGCTGGCAGATGAGAATGAGCAAGAGGCAGCAGGGAAGGAGCAAAGCTCAAGCTGCAAGGGGAAAAAGAAACCTGAATAAATTGTAAAATCACTGCAGAAAACACAAGCAGGTATGAAACTGCACAGTCTAAAAATCTGCACAGGACAATTTGATAATAAAGTGGGCTTATGAAAAGAAGCTGGGAAGGAGGACATTGATAGTAAAGATTTAAGTAAATGTAAAGAAGTTCAGTTCTCTCTTTTCTGTGTGTACAAAGTCTAGAAAGGTTATGACTCTTGTACCAACAGTGAAAGAAAAGTTCCAAAGAAGTCAGAGGTGTAGACTTACAAGAACTATTCTGAGATGGCTCTCAAGTATTCAGCACAGCAGCAATGCACACATTTGGGAACGTGAAGCAGCTGGCTGAGAGAAGCAGAGGAAAATCACTGCCTGCTCACAGGTGGCAAAGGAAAACCAGCAGAGTCATGAGTCTGACACTCTGCTTTTTCAGAAAACACCAAATGCAGGAGTTTGGAAATATGTAAAAATATGAAAAAAAAGAAAAAAAACCTGCCATAACTAGCTCAATTTTAGTTCATTACCACCCCCTCACCATGGCAGCTATTTGTGCAGCATCATGGCAAACCAGCCAAAGGAACTGTCTGAAACAAACATTTTTTTCTTTGCTTTCCATTTTTTTTTTTGCCTGTTTTCAGCTGGATTAACTCCCCAGTTCACATGTAACTGCCTAAACACCTGCACTGATAGAAGGCTGGGGATGAACTGAGGGAGGACTGAGCAAGCAAGGCCAAAGCAAGATAACTTCTTTCTGAAGCTGCACCAGCTCACAGTGGCTTAAAGCATTCTCCAAAACTAGACCCTGAGACAATCTCTCCATCACCCATCCCACGTTCTCAAATTTCTCTTTAAAGTTTGCAGAGTTTTCCCCAGCTTGTTCCAAAACACAAAGACCAACCTTATCTGAAAGAGAAGCCTTAAAATAAGTGAGGAGAAAAAGCCTGCAGAGTAACTGC
This sequence comes from Platysteira castanea, assembly GCA_013397175.1. Classification (NCBI taxonomy): domain Eukaryota; kingdom Metazoa; phylum Chordata; class Aves; order Passeriformes; genus Platysteira; species Platysteira castanea. Next base: position 1,049,822 of record VYXC01008339.1, read on the forward strand.
TTTATAGCAATCCAAAATGTTATAACACTGGTAACACCTCCCTTGTTTTAAGTACATACACAGTTCCTGTGTGAGAGTTGTCACAGTACTGCTCTAGTTTACCCACAGTAAGCACTCACCTATACTTTTCAAAAAATGTAGCATTACAGTGATCAATAAATCAAAATAGAACCAAATTCTGTGGGCATAGAATGTTTTACATTTCCCATGCCAGAAGCCAAGTATTACATCTTAGCTTTCATACCCATACTGAGGCAAATGCACTGGTATTAAGTACTCCTGGGTGAATTATCTCAGCAGACCCTTGCTGGAATGGGAGCATGGCAGCCGCTGTCCCTGCACTGGGACATGCACACAAACTCAGATGCTGCTTTCCTGCCAGAATCAGTGGACTTGATTTATCCAGCATAGGCATGATCCAATATCATATACATAAAACACTGTCCCTCATTCAGCAAAAAATTTCTGACACTAGAGCCTTTGTTTTAAGAGAAAATACGGCTTCAAAAGGAATGAATTGCATCCCTGCCCATCAGAGGCTGCTGGCTCTATAATGGCCTTTGGTGGGAAGTACAACAATGGAATGTGTCAAATTTCCCACTCTCAAAGGCCTTTAAGAGAACCATCTCTGCATATGTCACATAAGACAATGACAAACCCTTCTCTATCAGATGTCCACAGGCACATACCCACAGAAACCTTTCACTACCTGAACTGCACCAAAGGGAGCCCTTGTGTTCTGGAGGTGGGCACTACAGGAATACCTTTCTCCCTAATGGTGTATTCCTGCTGATCAGAAAACCTCACCTGGGCAGGTGGAAGAGCTCTCTGCGTTCTCACCCTCCCTCGCCCACAGCACTCCACTGGAAAAATGGCAGGCATAATGGCTCCATGGATGTGGCTGGCTCTCTCTTGGGGCATGGATGGAGCAATGCTTTCACAGATGCTACCAGTTAATTACTATTCTTGCAGTAATCAAAGTTCGATTAAAGGCATTACAGTAACTCACAGCAACTTCCCCAATCATCCATATTTCTTACAGAACTTAAATGCAGCATGGAGCTGGAAACTGTGCTCTCAGGACTAGTTCACCAGCAGTGCTTGGAAGTCAGGACTACACGCCACTTTTGCAGTGGCTGAACTCCTCAAAGCAGCCTGGTTTAGGTATTATCAATAAAATGAATACAAACACATGAAGCTAAACTGATGCACTGCATCAGTGGGTGGAAAAATCCTCAGCCCATGCTTTCAACTTAAGAAATGCCTACACTAAACCTCAAAAAGATTCCTACGTGTTCGCTGTAGCAGAAAACTACGTAAGTCGTAACAGCACTGAGGTATACTGAATTTAAGTTTTATTAAAGAGAGTTGCCTTATGGTTCATAAATAGCAGCATACGCCATATGAGTTACTAATAAAGCATTTCACCAAATTATATAATAATGTATCTTGCACTTTAGAGTACCACTGGAGGAGTGTTCAAGAGAGGTTTATTTGGCAACAGGAGAGTAGAAAACTCACACTACCTCCTTGGACAGCTACCCAGGTATCTTGGGATACGATAACAGACAGAAGCACTGAGTTAGCACGTCTGAATTTACCAACCTGTGGGCAAGATGCAATATGCAAGCACGTCTTCACTTCTACTTCCCAGCAATGCACAAGTGAGAGATTGCCTTTAGCTGTCACTGGCAGGGTGAGAAGATACTTTCACTGATACTTTCTGTTCAGCCCAACTGAACAGAGCTCAAGTAGAACTGAAAAAAAATAAAAAGAACTACAACAGCTTTTTTAACTTTCAAAATATCAAATACCGATTTAAAATACTTTTCATGGCTAGGGACAAGTGGTACCTTGAAATTAATACAATTCTCAACATGACACATTCTCTTCAAGGACCTAATTTACTGGATTTTAAAGTTAAAACAAACTTATGTCTCGTAAGGTTGTCTCTAGAACACGATTAAATTTAGTCCTTGAACAGGCATAATAGAGCAAGTGGAGGGAGGAGTTTGCATATCTGAGATTTTAAAGGCAGATAACTTTTCAGAGTTCAATTACAAGAGTAAAACTTTGAGGTGATCTATTAAGCAGGGAAAATAGAGTCACAGGCATTTGATACACTTTGTATTTTATCTACACAAAAGGATGGGAAACAAATGCTTCCCTTTAGGGATCTCTTTTCCAAAGACATAGAAAGGGACCCATAGGGACTCTTGGCTGTGCCTCAGGACACTGGATTTCTGTTTCCATTTTGGCCACTGCCCGACAAAAAACATTCCATCCTTTATCATGTTTTCACAATGAAGATAACAGTTTCCCCTTCCTTGGTAAAATGTTCTGAAATATCCTGATTCTCTTACTATTATAATACACATTTTGGCTCTGGGGTTCCCAAGTCTTCCCAAAAGGTCACAGAAACAAGCTTTCAAATGTATTTCAGCTATAATACCTCAGCAGGCAACTAACTTTATGGGCAACAATTCTTTTTCAGCCCAGTTCCGTGCCTTTGAAACACTCAAGCTACATCCTTTCTATGCAAATCAACAAAGAATTTTGTCCCCCTGTGCAAAACATGCAAAAGGGTTTAACAGCTAAGAGACATCCTGAACTTCTTAAAATAAGGAGATGCAAGAGGTATCGCAAATTCAGTCCTTCCTTTCAAGTATGACAGTCCTAATTTTCATGCCTCTATTATCCAACACACCTACTTACAAGTTACAGCTTGCTACACCTAGCTACAGCTAAGCACCTCCTACAATAACTCTAAAATCCTTTATTCAGTTTAACATTATATTTGCTTTTGCACCAATTTACTCTAAAATCACTTCGTAAGCACACATATCAATTTTCAGTGTCAAAAAAAAAGATAAAGAGAGTGTCAACTCCTTTGTTACTGGTTACACATCTTTATGAAGGGATCATTAAGGATTAAGGAAAATGCTTTGTTGGGGCAAGGTGTGTGGGAAGAAAGGAGGGTAGGAAGAGGACAGAATACCCACACTGATATCCTACTGAAAACTCGGGTATTCAGTAAGCAATCTGGTACGATTCACTTGTCAGAGATACTGGAATTCTGTTGGCAATTACTGTCAATATTTACTTCACTTAGGTAGGAACTCTCAAAGCATCTCAAGACAATGTTGCACAGCATCAGTTAGTGAACATACTGAAGTTAATTTACTTGCAAATGGTATTTCTCATATTCTTAAAAGCTAACAACTTTCATTTAATGGCTTTAATCAAGCTGGAAAGTAAGGTATTTTCCTGAAGTGTCATTTTAAACTTGTATCCTTTTATTATCTTCTTTTGAATGCTGTAGCAAATGCCAGCACTTATCTCACGTCTCTCTTACAGCACAGACTGTTCTGTCATTATCAGTTTTTAAGAAGCTGTAAACTTATCTCAGCGGCTGGAATTCTTCATGAGAGAAAGGAAAAAAAAAAAATCAGTAATGATGTACATATCATCTGCCTCTGGGAAAATAAAAACTGCCAGTGATATGCTGGGAAAGATCTCCTTAGACGCCTTTCACAGAGTCTTGCAGTAGTTTTATTGTAGCCCAGCAGTGTGATTTCCAATAACATTATCCAGCATGCTGATGGCAAGTTCCTAAAATACAGCTCTGCTCTGAACAACAACTAAGAATGCTGTTGCGAGTCTCATGTTTACAGCTGCTCACTGATTGTGTCATATTTGCAAAGCTTTCAAGAAAAATTATAACTTTTTTCTTACCACTGAGATTTATAAATTCAGCCTAGAATTTTGCTAACAAGCTCAGTGCAATACCAGAGCTAGTGGGCCTGCAGAACTTGCTCCTCTTGGAAATTTTAGCTAAAAATTCCAGTCTATTTGGCCAATATGCTTGGAAAAGTATAGTCCGGTGTCTTAGAAAATTTAAATAGAAAGCAATATCTAGAACAGGGCTCCTACATTATGGGAGGCAACAATAAGAGGTATAGATGCACACAGGACACAAAATTGTCTACATCTTCATGAACAAGTAATTTTTCTTCCCTTCTATGCCTCAGTTTCTCCAATCAGAAGATGAGAATACCAACCTTCTCCATAAATCACTATCAGTTCTACAGCTCTACCAACAGGACCTCAGTTGGGAGGAGGCAAACTGGAATTACAGTCCTGCTGCCACAACTGTTTATGCATTAAGTGAGGAGAATAATATATAATTAATACATTTGTAAAAAAAGAAACACAGGAGTAGCCTTAGAGAAAGAAGTTGAACTAGGTATACCCCCTCTCTAAGCCTGGCCATTCACCTACAAAAGCTTCCACTTGTTTGCCTTTCTCCTGGCCCCACAATTCTTGTGTTTCAGATTGCACAGCAACAACAGCTTCAAAAGGAGAATGGGCAGGGTTTGGCCCCGACTCCCCTGTCAGCTTTTAACTCCCATTACAGAAGTGAATCTGGGGTTTGTGCAAGCCAGGAACAGGCTTTAGTCACCAGTCCTTTAAAAAAACCTCAGATTAAACCAATGAGCACTTGCTGTGTTGCCCACCAGAAGACAGATCACTCTGGACTCTGAGCAAAGAGAAGTTCTCCATCCAGAGCACCAGCCAAAAAACCTGCCCTGTGCACAGGCACAGCTCAGCTGCACCCCTGTGCAAAGTGTCCCCTACCCATCAGTTTTACACAGCTCCTGACCAACGCCGGCTCAGGGACACTGGCACTGCAACGGGAGCTGCTCACTGTGACTTCAGCAAAGCTGCACATGTGGTCTGCCACAGTGTTCTTAAAGCCAAGTTGTTAAGACATCATGGCCTGGCTTGCTGGCCTAGGCAAGCATTAAATTGGCTGGATTGCCAGGTTTGAAGGGCTGTGATTAATAGTACAAAGCCCAATTAGCTGACAGCTGCTGCAGGCATCCCTAGGGGACAATGCTGTCTCCATTAGCAGTGAGCCAGGGAGGCAGAGGCACCCCAGGCAGGTGTGCAGATGGCACCAAGCTGGGCGAGCAAGCCTGCGTCAGGTGGGGCTCCACTCAGAGGGATCTTAGGAGGCTGGAGAACTGGGCTGACAGGAGCTGCATCTGTCTTTTAACTTCCTAAAAAAGCCTCACATACAAAGACAGAGTAGCCCTTTGCTACAGGACAGGCTGGAGCTGACCAGGGAAAGAACAGCTGGCACAAAGAAGTTGGATGCCCCCACAGAAAACCCGAGCAGCAGCCAGCAGCAGCCTCTTGCATTGAGAAAGGCCAAACAGCTACTGAGTTGTGCTAGCAGAAGTGCAGCCAGCAGTCCAGGGAAAGCGATATTCCCCTCTATTGAACCCCAGTGAGGCTGCACCTGGAGAGCCTTGGTCAGATCTGGGTTCTCAAGTACAACATCACAGTGACACCGACATGGTTGAGGGGCTGGAACATGTGATTTACATGGAAAAGCTGAGAGAGCCAGGTTTGTCAGCCTGGCTTTAAGGGACACCTAACACTGTCTATCTACCTAATGAGAGGGTACACAGAATACAGAGCCAAATTCTTCTCAGAAGCAAACTGTAACAAGAAAAAATCTGCTTAAATATTTGGGAAAAAAAATCTTTGGTGTAAAGGTAGTAAAGCCCAGCGAGAATATGACATGTCCACTGCTAGAGACAATCAACATTCAACCAGAGCAGGGCTTCAGGAATCTACTGAGGATGTGAGCATGGAATGGAGAAATGACTTCCAGAGGCCCCTTCTAATCTAAATTATTCTACAATCTTGCATAGCGCACAGGCTTTTCTACACATTTAATCACCTTCAGAGGCATTACCTATACAAATATCTCCCTGTATCACACCTCTGACTGCTGGAGAGACAGTGGAAAACACGCTGTATTGTCTTTCCTCCTACCCTAGAGCCCGTCAGTAGGAAGGACTGTTGTAATGTAACACTTCTGTCAAGGTACATTTCTTTGAAGCTTCTTTTTTTGATGCTGTCCTCATGTTGTGTATACTACCTCTCAGCCAATGTTCTTGGCTCCTGATGGTGCTCCCAAATTCTCCAGTCGAAACAGGAGGAAAGTGACCAGTTCACAGCTCTGCTGGGAGGGCTGCCAATATTATCAGCAGAAATCAAGGACTGGGGCATTCTCTTGTTTCACCACTGAATGCCTCTGAGAAACAGCTGAGACACTGAAGCCACCCATTCAAAGTCGGAGGAATGAGAACAGCAGCAGTCAATACTTGAGTTTTCCTCTGCCACAGGGAGAGATTAGAGTTTAGGTGAATGATAATAAATACTAAATTGAACATTGACAAAAATATTTTTCAACTGAAAAACTATAATCTGAATATGCACTGGAAATAATTATTGGCAATGAACTGGGTCCTCCAGATGTGACAAGAATGCAGTCATCTGGGAGTCCCTCAGAGACAGCAGCACAGATGCAGTCCATCTGGTGCGTCCTCTAGAAGACCGATCCTTTAAGGACCAGAAGTTTTCAAATGGAAAAGAAAATTCACCTTAGATTCTGCAGAAGTTAAAAGCATTCACGTGGGAAAACCAATCTTTGAACTACAGATAAGTACAAATAGAACCTTCTCTGATCCTAGGTAGCAAGAGGGAGGCAGCAGCTGAAACCTCCCGATGTCTCTTTAAAAGAGATTTCCTCAGTAATGACTAAAAATTATTTTGCATTTCTTTCCTCATATCCCTGGAGATCAAGCCTGGTCCACTGGTGATTTCAACGGCAAATTTCAAAAGAAATCATCTCAATTTAGACAGCCCAGCTCTTCTGCCCAAAAACAAGAGTCACAGAAAACCATCTATAATCTTACAGCCTTCAGAGCTGGATAGGCAGAACTGCATTACTTTGAAGGCACGGATTCATTAAGGAAGGAGAAAAAGTGTATTTTTAATGTAAGTGAACTAGAACGGGGTAAAATCCTTGCAAAGCAAGGGCACAGTGGTGCTCTCTCAGAAACAAGCAGGTTCAGGTAACCTCCCAAATTTTCTGCAGTCTAACTTGAAACACCAGCTCATTGTTTGTCCTAGAATTGTGCCACACATTACAGCACCTGAAATGACAAAACGAACTTTGTTTTCCCTTGGAAGTTGCAAGGCCACTACAGGCACAATAAAAAGCTTAAAAGACCAACTGCAGAAGGAAAAATACTGTAAAACTGATAAGGTGAGAATTTCTCCTGATAATAAGACAGAGGCAATGTTTGGAGTTCTGGTTTTTATGCAATAAGGACTTTCCCATTTCAGTTAGTACATGTCATGTTGCTGAATATGCATTTACACTGCATAGTTTTCTCTCCATATTAAAAATATTATGGCCTAGTAGAAGTTACACGCTATTTTTCGTCCACACTAAAAGGCTTCTTCTTTTCAGTCTATCTCCCCTCTTTTAAAATTTGCTTTCCATCATGACATATGACAACATAAAATATATTGTTCACTATTCCTCCTTGCTTATCAATACAAAAGGAATCCGAAGAGCCTTTGGATTTCTGCTCCCTGCCGAGGCATAAGCTGAGACTTTATTTGTGGGAGCCAAACTGCTCCTTCATTCAAGAAACAGCAATGTATCTCCATCTAAAAAATACTGATTAGCAAATCTCATAGCACTTTACTAACACATACAGTCACAACATCACTGAGACTACTGCATTTCTCCCAAACTGGAAAGATGTTGAAAACTTAAATGATTCACTTACAGCTGATCTAAAGATGAGAGCTCCGCAATTTATGTTTTATTGTCAAATGTTTAAAGGATTAAATCTAAATAAAATACACAATACACAAGCTTCAAAGCACACTTTATCTTCAACATCTTATTTCCAATTAGCAAGTCAAAATAAAGAAGACACAGGAAACATCTGGCTTCAAAAGAAAAGCTCTGAAAGAAATCAAGATTTTGGTTCTTTTGGGCCTCATTTAAGGCTGCTACTTTCCCAGACTGCTGAAACTGGAGAAGATGGAAAGATTATTCTCTCTCTCAAAGAGGGGAAAATAGCAGACATACCACCACGTGATTGAGTATTACATCATTCATACTTACAACAATACTGAGCCAGTCTAGCAGTTGAACTTAAAAGACATTTTCTTTTGCCTTCGAGGAAGGACACAGACTTGCCATAAGGGCAGACGAACAGGGAAAAGTTAGAAAAGGCTCAGCTCACCATTTCACTTGGCATGAATTACAAAATGCTAAAAATGTTTCACTAAGAAGCAATTCCAGTATGAGGTTTGTGTATGAAAAATACATCACGCAAAGAAAATCCTAGTGACAAACATCTGAAGGAAATAAGACAGCTCTTGAGAAGGACCTTTACCCATTTTTAAAAGGCTTATACTTCATTAGGATGTAGGAAATCATTATCAAGACCACCTTCAAGATATAAGGCCAGGTCAGGTGTGAGAATGAATCCTGTTTTTACAAAACAAATTTGACAGGTAATATTGTTTCTCTGATATACCTTCACTTTTTTTTTACGACACCAGAAACTGCAAGAAGAAAAAGCTGCATGAGACTTAAGAATAGGATGAAAGGTGGACACAGTTTGAGAAAACCTCAAGATAAAATATTTGCAGATAGCAAGCACAGAAGGGTTTATAGGTCTCAATGCATCGGCTTTTGTTCACCCTATTTTGCATTCCTGATCTTAATTAATCTAATAATATGAATTTGTGTTCTAAGGCAGCATTCTTACTGCATTAAAATTCAAATACACAATCTTCTATTTCAATGAAAGAAACCATTTAATTTTCTAATTGACTTTTAAAGTATTAAAATGCAGAAAATATTAGTGATGGCTACAACCAGAAATATTTTTCAGTGACCAGATCAAAAACATCAACCATAACTGATCATGTTTGCTATCAGGATTTATTTAAACAAAGTATCATGTAATGCTTTTTTTTGGTGTTTTGAGTGTTTTTTATCCTTTCCTTAAGAGGAGGGTGGCCATGCAGGGAAGGAAGGGGAAGCATCTCCTCCTCATCCCACACCATATCCAGCATATCCTCTGACAAAAGCAAGAATGTGCTGCACAATGACCGGCTGTACCCCACTGTTTTTCATTTAGCTGGTGTTAGCAACATACTAGCTCCCATCAGGTCAAAACACCACCCAATTGTAATTCTGGTTTTGCTGACATAAGCCCCAAAATTCAGATGCAGAGATAAACTGTATTAAGCAGAGAGCCAACCTAATTATTTCCTCTTTTAAACAAGCTTTAAGAAGATTGTTAAATATTTATTTTCACAAGCATGCAAGGATCGCTGAAGGTCAAAGACATCAGAGGTGTGATCCCTTCCTTATCATCCCTCCTTTGTATTTATTTCCCTGGAAGGAGGCCTCTCTGCCATCACACTTCCCTCCCCTCATCCATCACCCTGAACTCATCCTGATATTGTTCCTGTCGTTATCCCCCATGCCTCTGCCACCACCTTTCAGTTTCACCCCCTCTCAGTGCTGCCAGTGAGGGCTGTCCCTTGTATTTCCACCCCGGAATTACTGATGCCTTTGTAGCTCTCCCACTCCCTGCTTCTGGTTCTTTCCTTGTTTCTCCTTTACCACGAGAATGTCTCATCAGTTCAGACACCCCACACTGTAACCTAATTACTAAGAGGACAGACCATGCAATTCATTTCATTAATTATTATTTTTATGCATGCAATAACAGACCAGTATTGCACACATTAAAAATCTGGCTCAGATGCTTCTGCTGTATTTCTGGGTTACACAAGGCCTGACATGGTGATGGAGCACAGGGTTGCCAAACACTTCTCCTACCCACACATCATGTAATTCAAGGCCACAGTGACAAAGGCTTCAGTGAACCTGCTCCAGAAGTCTGTCCCTTCATTTCAAAGGGTGACAGTGACTCTTTTTTGTCCCAACACAGAAAGGTATGATGGGCAAGGGCAAAGGACCTCCAGAATTAAAACAATGTAGGTGCATGTCTTGGTTTGAACAGCAGCTCTACTGACCACTAACCCCACGGTTTTCAGCAGTCATAGAACATCCTGAGTTCAAAAGGAACCACAAGGATCAAAATCCAACTCCTGGCCTGGCACAGAACACCTTAAGAATCACACCATATGTCAAAGAGTGTTGTGCAAATGTTTCTTGAGCTCTGTCAGGCTTAGCGCTATGACCACTTCCCTGGGGAGCCTGCTCCAGAGCGCAACCACCCTCTGGGTGAAGAACCTTTTCCTGATAACCAACCTAAACCTTCCCTGATGAAACTGCAGGCCATTCCCTTGGGTCCTGTCACTGGTCACCACAGAAGAGACATCAGTGTCTGACCCTCCTCTTCCCACCACGAGGAAGTTACAGACTGCAACGAGGTCTCCCCTCAGTCTCCTCTTTTCCAATCTGAACAACCCACGAGACCTCAGCTGCTCCTTGTATGGCCTCCCCTCAAGGCCCTTCAGGATCCTCATGTCCTTCCTTTGGGCGCTCTAACAGCTTAATGTCTTTTTTTATATAGTGGTGGCCAAAACTGAACCCAGGACTGGAGGTGAGGCCACCCCAGTGCTGTGCTTTGAGAAAAAATTGCCCAGAGACATGAAACACTCTGCTCTGTAAAGCAATAAAGTATTTCTGCAGACAGATTTCAAAAGACTATTATTTTGACCTCTACTGTTCAAAATTTCCCTTAAATGAGGAAAACAAAGCTATCAACACCAGCCATAATCTGTAATCTTGATAGGCCATCTTGTGACCCTGTCCCCCTCTCCATCTCTGCAGATGGTTTGTTTAATGCTGCATTATGGAAAAGCTGACAATTTCAGCCACCTGCTGTGTACCAACATCCTGAAAGGAAAAAAGTTGGTCACCCCTCTACACAAAATCTGGTGAGAATTTCACCAGTGAATTTAATGGGGCATGATCAGTTCTCCCCTTGGCAGGACCAAAGGTCAAGCTCTATTTTATCCTGAGTTAGTAACAAGTGAACAGAAAAGCAAATTTTCAGTGCGCAGGTCTTAAACAAAACATTAGCCTGAGCACACACATGCGCGCAAAATTACAGTCCTCCTGCTTCTTTTGGATGATATATTTATAAATCCTATTAGCTGGAGAGATCAACATTCTTATCTGAATTTCCAGGATGCTGTAACATGCAAAATTAGAGCAGCTCTCTTAAGTGGGTCAATTATCACTACTGCACTTACAGCAGCTTTTCCCCTCCCTCCCTGCAGCACCCATAATGGGCATTTAGCACAAGGATTTAAAGAGTCAGATGTTGACACACACAACAATGTAAAGTTCCCTCCCCCTTTTATATTTTCAGAATCTTAAAGGAACAAAGGAAATCACCCAAGTACAGAATCTCCACATTAAAATTGCAGTCTCCCAAGCAGAAAGCTTCAATGACTTCCAGAACAGGGCACCCCGCAGGATAATTCCAGTCAGCAATCACACTCACTGTTTTCCTGCCACATCTGAGTCAGGCACAAGTAAGGTTTATGGCTTTCCTCTCCAAGGGACAAGAGGAGGACCTGAGGGCCACTAACCATGTCCCCAGCTCTGTCCCCCAGGGTGCAGGGCCACACAACCAGTTTGAAAGGCTTCAGGTTATTTTCTCCTCAAGAAGGAATTCTCTTTAAAAAACACTGCAAACCACCAGACACAAGTGGAGCAATTCAAGTACCCAGCACCACTTCAGACACTATGAAGACATCCAGAGGACCTAGGGAAACACAGGCTCTCCTGCAACACAGCTGGAGGCCAGGTGAGATATCTGAGAGGCTCTTCCTGCCTCATAGTCCCCGGGCTGCCCATCCACGAGCAGCCGTGGCAGTAAGGGGATGCAGCAGGGAAGAGGACAGAGCCACACAGTGGAATATAAACATCAATGAGCACATGGAAAGGAAAATTCTACTTTCCCACCAACTGGAAACATGAAACACATCATTCTCTCAGCACCACAGTTGCTTTATACATATCTCTTTATAGGGACAAAAACGTGTGAGGCAGCACTGCAAGTGAAAGATGATATGGTTCTTCATTCCATGGAAAAGCAGACTGGATATGCAGGCTTCAAGTCACGAGCCCTGCTGTTGGAATTCAACAGGTCCACCCCTGGCTGGAGGAGAGGGTGATGAGGAGAAATTAAGGTGCAGAAATTAAACTTCTGTTGCTGTCCCTGGCTGCCCTCTTCCCTAGAACTCCAGCATTTTCTTGTGTGGTGCTAAATAGGAATGATCACACAAGCCAAGCATTACCAAACACCTAAGTCTTTGGAAATCTATGCAAATGACATGGGGCAACAACAGTCACACCCTACTTAAGGCAGCAATTTTTTCTTAATAGATGAAGCTCTTCCAGCTAAAATCCATCCACTGAAAAACACAGCAATTTTAAAACATCATTTTGAAATTAAGTGAACAAGGCTTTTGCAAACCTTCAAGTCCAAGCAAATGCTTCATTAGGAAACATTTCTTCACCAAGAATGTGGTCAAACATGGGAACAGGCTTCCTAGAGAGGTGGTTGAAGCCCTCAGCCTGTTAGTGCTTAAGAAACATCTGGAAAATGCCCTTAATAACATGCTCTAACTTCTGGTCAGTCCTGAATTGGTCAAGCAGTTGGACTGGATGATCACTGTGGGTCAGTTCCAATTGAAAATATTCTGTTCAACTTACTATGAAGTAAGATCTTGGCATCTTTTACCACAAACTGAAATGAAGTAATTTGCCTCAGTAAATATTACATGTATTTTAACTGTGCAATTTAAAATCCATTTTTATTCTCTTATGTCCTTGTCACACTCCACACTTGAACAAAATACATTTTCAATGCAGCAGCAGTTAAAAAAAAAGTAAAAGGTCAGATACTAAAAAGAAAGTCCTTAACCAGAGAGAAATAGAAAGTGGTTTTATTAACCTCCCTAACCACAGCTTTAAAATTTTCTTGATTAAAGCCTAATTTCAAAAGTTAACTCTATAATCAGAACACTAGGGCCTGCTGGCTCCAGGAAGTTTTAGTAGAGGTCAAAAGATTGCTGGGGATCTAATTTTTCATTTCTAATAAAAAAGGAAGTCTTGCCCTTTTCCTTGCAAAGACAGACCTTGAAGTGTTAGTAGAGAAACAAAGAATGTATCCATCAAAGGTTCTCATGGCGAGGCCATACAAAGCTTCTCAAGGCAGCATGGCAGCTGACAGAGCTGCTAATGCTCAAGAGGGAGTTAGCTGAACTCCTCTTGCAAAGACCAGCATGGCAGAAAAGCCCAGTAGCTGCTCCCTAACCAAGGATTAAAGAGACCAGTTCCTAACTCCATCACAGATTTTCTGGGTAACTCAGAATGTGTCACTTAGCCTCAGTTCTGCACCTGGAAATGAAGATAAATACTCTCCACTTCCCTTTCTGTGACATGAAAATAAACACATTAAGCCAGGAGACTTTCAAATGTCTTGGCAATAAAGTACAAGTACTGCAGACAGATAGGAAATAACAAAGTGCTGCCCCATTCAGATGCCCAGTTTTTTCCCAAACCCGTCTTGCCTGCTGGGATCCAGCAATGCCTTCGTGATCTTCCCTCAAACAAAAGGGAGGTTCACAGGGCAGAGGAAGCTGGGGAGGAAAAGCTCCTTATGCTTTCCCACCCAGCTCAAGTTTACATCTGAAAGACTTCAAGGCACCAAGCATTCTCCCGACAACCTCCTGCTCCACACGCCCAAATTTAAGAGGTTATTCTTCTTATACATTTATCAGAAATGTTCTTCTGCAAACAACTCGGGAGAGAGGCCTCACTTGGCTGCCTTGGTCTGACCCCGGGAGGATCCCACCTCTGTCCTCTGACAAAGAAAAGCCACCAGAGACCCCCTAAATAACTCAGCCTCAGTCTCAGAGGCTGCCCAGCTCAGAGAGCCCCATCATCAAGACTGATCAGCTTTACTGGAGGGACAAAAACCTGCCCTGAATTTACCTCCAGAGGCAAACAGAGGGATATTTACACAAGATAGCCTGCGAGGGAACTTTGCAGGGACTCTTCTCATGTGGAAAAGGTTTTATTTACTATGCTCTGACAAGATAGGATTTGGTTGACAACTAATGGTGCATTTTTCAGAGAACTTCAAAGGAAAAGAATAAATAAATAATATAAAAAAGGTGCATGTGTGTGGGATAAAAGACATTTACCATGTAAAATGTTGCTACAAAAGACCCCAGGCGGTAGCATTGGAAAATATTACACAAAAAGAGTGGACAGTTTTTCTAACTGTTGTGTACAGTGACAGGATTACAAACAGAATGAAATGTTCCTTGATTAAAACAAACTGATATCCCACCTGGAAAATCCTGGCCAGGCTGCCATTGTTCCTGAGTGCCCCTGGGGCAGCCACAGGTTACAGCTGAGCCCATAAGTCACTCAAACGCCCTGCCGGGCTCTTCCCAAGTTCTCCCTCTCTCGGGAACGGTGGGACCAGCTAAAGCGCCCTTTGTTTCCATTCAAACATGTGTAGGGGTGGAAAAGCTGTTCAAAACATTAAAGAGAAACAACTGAGGACTGTTATATTCCAAGACACAAATTAAAAGCCAGAGTCTGAACTGCCCGGAGCGCTGGCAGTGCCAGACCAAGTCAGACGTCACTGGAAACGCTCAGCATCCCTCAGTCCCTGGGAGGGGAACAACAGGTTCCATCACACCTGAGGGTTTAAAAACCATTGTCTCCTTCAGATGTATTTTTTTGCATCGTATCTTTACTTCGGACACTGATGATATAGACATATTTCATAAAGAGAATAATAAATTGAAGTTTTTACAGGCAACTCATCAGAAGGATGAAACACCTCCCAAATCCAGCTAATAGTTAGCAAGCTGTTTTCCCTGGAAAACATTAACACTGACAAGCAATACAGGAAGGCAAATGAAAAGCTATGCCAAAGTGGCTGCATTGTGGGGGTTTGTGACACATAACCTAATAAAAACCATGAACTGATGTAAAATCAATTCACATCTCAAATAATATATATTAAATTTTCCAAAGGATTACAAATAAAAGCTGCTCTTCAGTTAAATAAATTTGTATTTTCTCTTTATGTTGTAGAACTATTTTTTGAGATCAAAAAAATTTGAGTTACCAGAATATTTTGCATTTTTGCATTAATTAAATAATGCGTAAGAACCAAGGAGAACATAATGTTTTCCTATTTCAGGCTGAGGTTTATTCAGGCATAATTCAGACTGCACCAGTAGACTTGGCTACAGTAGTCCTCACATTTTCACAGGGGCTGGCTGGCGACATGCACATTATGAAAAAAAGAAGAATAAGCAGATAACCACGTCAGATAAATACATTCCACTCCCTCAAACTGAACTCGCAGACACAATTAAATTCTCTTTTCCCTCTCCAAATGCTTCCCACTCCTCTGGTTCTGCCACAAGAACACAACATCTCTTGTCATTTCAGTCCCTTACTACATCTCACTGTACGTCCCCAGGCCTTTTTGCTCCTTCTACCACACAATTTTTTAAGAAACATGATGTCTTCTACTGCTTACAGACTGTTCTGTTCCCAGGTAATGTCTCTTGCCTCCACAACTCCCAAGTCACTCAGATAACTCATCTGGACCTCCTAAAATCAGTGAGCTGTCTCTCAGCTCTGAGGATGCTGCTGCCTTTCACTACTTCTTTCAAGTCTCTTTCCTCTAAAATACATTCACCAATCTTTGGCCTTTAACTTCCTTTTCTAAATTTCTCCCACTTTTCTTTGTTAGAATTCTAAAATGAACACAATGACAATGAATGCTTTAAACTCAGGAACTCTGCTAAGCAGTGTATTTAAATGTTACAGTGTTAAAAAACACTGCATGTCCTTTGTACAGCATTATTCAGTCCACTGCTCCTCTTTCCAAGCCCTCTTTGGCACCTTCTCCAGAAGACCAAAACCAATGGCAAGTTTATCACCCTGAATATGCATTTTAATTCTTGTTAAAGCACTTTGTCACATGGCCATCCTCTCTATGCCTGTTCTTGGCCCCTCTGCTCCAAAGGCCCTGGGAACACCCCTGCCTCCTGTGGCCCATGTCTGTACTGCCAGATTTAAGCTGGGAACAAGTAGATCATGCTGATAACAACCATCATAATTAATCTACGGAGCCTTGAACGTATTCTAATTTCAAAGGTCAGCAGTTTTCACCTGTAGCCCTCAGGTTTTCAAGTTTCTCATGAAAGGAAAAGATACCATAAAACGAATTTGTATTTCAGTGTTGAGAGTCCATAATGTATTTGGGGTTTGTTTTTTAAACTACACTGGATTTTAAATAGTAATAGAAAACAAAACAAACAAACAAACAAAACCACAGGCAAAAGCTGGATGAACTCCCTCTCCCAAAGCGACAAAGGTTAAATTCTTAATATCAGCTACAAAATTAAGTTTATCTAATGGATTTTTAAAAATATAAACACTAAAAGAATTGAGCCACGTGGACATGCACAACTTTTTAATTCCCAGGTAGCACAGTAACCATGCAAATGAGGGTGCAGTACTTTGCGCTATTGATATAGAAGGACAGAGCTCATCTTTGCAGCTTTATTCATACTTTACTTCAGTATTTTATGTGAAGTATCAAATGGAGACATTATCTCCATTTAACAAAGAAGGCTGGGAAATTCATTTAGGGATTTATTAAGTGTCAACCAGACCAGTACATCTTGTACATAAGTAAGATATGTGCTGAAATACTTTAAAGAAGGTTAAAAAACAAGTAAATTATTTTTGCTTTATTTGTTTGCTACATGTTAGCTACACTTGCTGCACAGATGGCTGTACACTGCAGTGCACCTATCTGCCTCTTACAGCCCACATTTCTTCAAATGCTCTTTATCACTATCAGTGGGGAAAAATGGATCTCCATTATTACGGCTGGGCTACCATTCAGAAGTATCAAATAACAACTGTAAATAAGTTACTTTAAACATGTGACATGAGCATAAATATAACACTGAATCATAAAAGGGACCTTAAAGATCATTTATTTTCAACACCCCTGCTGTGGGCAGGGACACCTTAGACCAGACCAGACTGATCAGAGCCCAATCCAATATGTCCTTGAACACTCCCAGGGATGGGGCAGCCACAGCTTCTCTGGGTAACCTGTGCCAGGGCCTCACCACCCTCACTGTAAAGAATTTTTTGTTAATACCTAATCTAATCCTACTCTTTTTCAGGAAGTTACCTGGAAGTTTTATGATCAAAATATTGGTAACACCTCAAAATCAACACTGTCTTTATGGCAGTGATAAAGTGCTACTGCTCAAAGTTCACATGGAGACTTTACAGTAGGAAAGACCAGTGCAACAGACAAGCCTTCCTTTTAATTCCATTATTCCTGCAAAACCACGGTCTTTTAAACATGCAAATTGTCATTGTTTAAAACAATGACAATGACAACACTATCAGAAAGAACTACTTTTAGAATACTGAATATAGTTTCTGAAACTACAAAAAAAAATCATCTCAATCTTAAAAGGAAAGCTAAACTGTTCAACTGCAAAAATATAGAATGAGAGCAGCAATCTAGAAAAAGCATCGAATCAAATAGAATACTGAAGATGTGGACATACTATTTTAAAGTAGAAAAGAACTAAAATAACATAGAATTGTAGAATGATAAAATGATAGAATGGTTTGGGGGTTGGAAGGGGCATTAAAATACATCCAGTTCCAATCCCCCTGCCAGAGGCAGGGACATCTTTCACTAGACCAGGTTGCTCAGAGCCACAGCAACAGAAGTAATTGTTGGATACTAAACTCTGAATTCCAGCAACTGAAACACAACATAAAAGAAATAAAAATATATAAAACAAATAAATTTGGATGGTCACCAGTATTTAGAGCTTATGTGGATTTTAATGAAGTTCCCCAAGACAAAAATAGGCATGGTAAAGCAAGGAGTACTCACTTGCAAATCTGTCCTGTGTGCACCTCCAGCCACTGATTTCCTGTATGATTTTTGAGCAAATTTCAGAATTTATCAAATACCTTTTTTCTCAAAACTAAAACAGAAGTGATACTGTCCCCCCTGCAAGTATTAAAAGAATGAAATCCAAGTATGTTGATGGAAAACCCACTGGAACTCTAATCTGTTCTTTGATGCTGACACTGCAGGAAGTTTAGGGTTAACTGTCATTTACTTTAAAAGAGAAAAACAAAATAAATAAAAAATACTCCACAAATAATAAACTCTAGCAAAGCACAGGGGAAGTGCAATTTTATACCTGAAGCAAGTTTTGCAAAAGAAGAAATTCAGAGTTAGTGATGAGAGGCAGAGTGACATTTATAGCATTAAATACTAAGTATTGTAAATTTAAAAAGGGGAACAAATTTACCTGAACCACAGGAAACACTCCCATTCACTTCAATGATAAAACCAGCAATGACCAAGTTAGCTCTTAAACACTTACCTTTCCACATTCTGAAACAAGGTCTAACTGGGATAGCTGACTTGCTAAAAGTTTTATTTGTCTGTATTTTATAACTGTGAAAGGATACGAGGAGTTCCTTCTGTCCTACACACCAGGTAGAGACAGGCAGCAATGACGTGGGTCATCTTTCTGCCCCGGGTTAGATGTTTGCTCACAGCCATCTTGAAAAAATTAAAGGCAGTATCCAGACAATGTTGATTCAGTTGAAGCTGGTTTCCCAAGTGGTGAATCTGACGCTTCCCTAGAAAAATTAACAAGGAAAAGAAAAGCTTAACAACTATGCACTTAATGTGCTTTTAGGTTGGGGTCTTTTAGTATTGGGGTTTTTTTAAAAGACAAAATTAAGGAGGCAGATTTTGGATTCATCTTTTTGTGAAATACAGTGACCTCTCAAGTTTCAGAAACTATTTAGCCTCAGCTCCTCAGGACAAAAGAAAAAAAGCCTTGTTTTGGACTGCTAAAATTGAAACACATGCACTCAACGAGCTCTGTAAAAGTAAGCCACAAACATCAGTCCCACAGAGGATCCAAGCCATAGCCAAGACTTCTCAGACAAAAGATTATGCCCCTCTCCCTTAACATTGTTTGCCAATTAGCACTTGATTAGCTGTAGCCAAAAACCAGAGGTCATGGTGTGTTTGACACTGATGTGCAAACAGAGAAGACATTTTGCTGCAGCTTTCCAAGAAGTGATGGAGTTTGCTGTTCCTCTGACCACAAATGAAGTCCACAAGGAGAGGAGCTCTGCTTCTGGCTTGCCCATGATCCTAATGATGGCAGGCACTTCCTTCCTCCAAACACGTTCGCACCTCAGCCCTCATCTGAGGCTTGTCTGCCAGACTACTTAGATTAGCTTGTGGCTTCAGGAAACAAATGTGCCTTCACCCTTAAATAAAACAATAAAAAGAAAAAAAGTGTGTTTCGGATGATTCATGGCAGGAAGTGGTCCAGCTGCTGGGACAGATGCGGGAAGCAAGGTCCAGTCAGTCCCCTCAGCTCCAGCTTCAGAAGACTGTGCCGAAAAGACAGCTTAAGAAAAAGATGGGGGAAGTCATGAGGAAAACAGAGCACTCAAGTTCCTCAGCATACGGGGTCAGACAGCACATCAAGAAAAATCCTTTAATTCAATGTGCCGGGCAGATGTTTCCAGCACATGTATTTACAGGAAACTCATCTGTTCGCTTCAGAAATGTCATGTCCCCCTTGTGGAAGGGGCACAAAGGTGCCTGCTGTGCCCACCACTGCTCACAGGAAGCAATGGCAACCCCAGGATGCTTCCCAGAACACCACCAGCTCCTGCACAGACCACACATCTTAATTTTGTGCAAATCCCTACATCATAATCACTAATAACACGGTAAAAATGCTTCACCTCTGAACAACCTTTTGCCAAAGATGCTGGTTTTAGCAAGAAGTGACTCCAGCCAGGCAGCCAGGGTCAGCAGGACTCCGGCCAAACAGGAGCTGCCGCAAAGCAGCAGCTTCTCCTTCCTGCACACGTGGAAATTATTGCACTCACCGCCAAGATATCCTTTAAGGCACACTGGCCAACCAGGTGTAACACGCTGGGATGAAGACATAAGAGCAGAGGAAGGATCCATCACCCTCCATGGGAGGTGTGGGCACGATAAGCTACTCAAGGGTAATCCAAAGCCCATTAGGTGAACAGTTTTTCCACTGCTGTCAGCAGGCCCTGGACTGGCAGTCACCAGCCTCAAATACAAATACCAACATCTTCCCAAAATTAAGGTACTAACTAGCACCCAGTGTTTCCAGAATTTTATTTCACACTCTGCAGCCTGTATGCTGCTTCTTCTGTCCCTAAGAAAGATTGGTTTATACTCATCTGGGAGGAAAGAAATGCACTTGAGTACTAAAAACTCATTTTGCAGTGGCAGCAAAGCAGCTTCCCTTCAAAAACAAAGAACACACCAAAAGAGGAAAAAAAGAATAACACAGAGGAAGATACTTGAAATTAATTTCTTTCATAAGCTGTTTTCACCACTGAGCTGCACCCATCCTCAAGCAATCATTAATATTCTGAGTATCTAACCTTTTCTTAATTTCAAATGTTGCAATATAATTAATTCATCATAATCCATCCTAAGAAAACAGCATGCTTGTTTGAGTAATATATGCATTTGTAGCTGAGCTCTTCATCCACCATCAATATTTTAAAGTAGAATTACTTTAGGGGTAATTGTCTACTGAAAAAATTCCAAAGAGATCTATGAGAAAGGTACTTTTCTACTTAGGAAATGCTATTTCTCTGAATGTTTTACCCAACCTTCTGTAGACCAGAGAAGGCTTTAATTCTGTGTGCTAGGACTTTCTCAAGTTGCTCTGTGGTATTATATCAGTCATACAGTTTGTGGAAAAACAAGACAACTGTTACACTGGTGCTTTTACCCAAAATGAACAACTTAATTCAGGACAAGAATCATCCTAGAAATCATGTGTATCTTGATGACTAACTTGGTTTTGTCCTTATTTGTGAGAAGAGAGAAAGAAATGTACTGCTTACAGCATCATCTAAGATAAACATTTACATTCTGTAACCAGTCTCCTATTTACTAAAGAAAGATCAAAAGCTTTGTTGTTTCCCCATCACCACCTCCACCCCTTGAATTTAACATGACAAGAAAACTCTATTTTTCTGGTATCTTATGTAACACTAAAAAAAAAAATAGCTGGAAAAGTTAGCATTAGTAATCATGCTTCTAGATTTCTCCATCGGGAACTTCAAGATACCTTTTACTCCTTCTGGTTCCTTGCCAGATTCAAGAAGGTACTTCACAAAGCCCAAGGGAAAGGCAGATATCAGCTAGATGGCTGTCACCCCGGTACCGCAGTACACAACCAAACCATTGTAGAGCACCCTCACCCCAGTCAGATGACAACCAAAAGTATGTTATTTTGTGACTTCCAACCTTTTCTGCCTAGCTCACCAATCTGACATTTCCAGAGCTGAAAAATGTCCCTCTATAATATTTTATTTACTTCTAAATACAGTGATTTAATCTGTTGGTATCTGAAGAGCAGATGTTCATACACAGAGAAATTGGGCCTAAGAAAACAACTGATCAAAATAAATTCTCTATCCAGTGCTCCAGTTACTGCTGACAAACAAGAAAAGAGTTCAAATACTCATTCATACTGCCAGTCCTCAATATGAGAAGTCCTCAAAACTGAGCAGTGGCAGCCACAAACCTTGCTAAGCATCAGGATACTGCTCCCTCAGCAACACGGTCAGTGCAGGGAGGAGATGTGAGCAGCTGCAAGCTCCAGGGCTGGGAAGATGAGCAATTCCCCCAAAATCCAGCAGACCTACAGCACTGCATTACGGCGATCAGCCCTTGAACATTCTCCCACTCCCACACTTCTCCTTGCTAGCTGGGTGGCATTTTATAACCTTGCGTTTGCTGTTTCCCTCCTGCCTCCATCTTTGCTCTGACTCCCAGCACGGCTGCAATCAGCCCTCAAGCCAGCAATGCCCGCCCTGCCACTCTCACCACATGGTCCCAGTGAGCTGGTCCAGCCAGCTGCAAGGATGCGACAAGCCTGAGGATCTGAGGATCTCAGCTGAACCGGTGGGAATATCCAACAACACAGTGCAACTTATTAACAATCTGCTCCACTCAGTGTTCACCTGATTCCATCACAGTGTTACAAACTCCAATGAATTGAGATGCTCTACTAGATGGAAAAGACCTGACACACCTTCAAACTCTGCTGTGCTCTGGGTTACAGAACACTCAGGACAACGGCTTCCTGACTTTCTTATCCACTTTATCCTGCAGGACAGCTTTTAAAAAAGTTTCAACGTGACCCTGCTCTAAAAAGCTGCAGCTACTATCTCAGTACAATAAAGGAATACCATCACATGGAACAGCCAGAGTTAAGTATTGCAATTTTTTCTGAATTGCTATGCAGAAGCACAAGTTATAACACAAAATATACAGGCGTAAAACAAGTCTCTTAGTAGGTGCATTTTTTATTAGTAACTTGCAATAGGCATTGACTCTTTTGGGCCTTACGGGTTTTTGACAGATGCTGGGGTTCTTTTTTTAAACCACAAGAAATAGCACCTTTGAGGTCAAAGCTTACATTTCATGCTGCCCAAGCAATTTAGTGATGGCAAGAAAATTGGTATCTAAGTACCTTTGGGAGAAGGGCAGGGAACAGTGTCTTTTTAAAAAGGCAGGACAAGCCCAACAGCAAGGTTTCAAAAACCCTCCCCTTTCCCTCACCAGTAAAACAGCAATAAACTTTCCATTTAAGAGCAAAAGAACAAAAGTCTAGAAACTACGGAAATTTTGCGATGCACAGAGCACACACCATGCAATTCCCATTTATTTCTCAAAGGCTCATCATACCATGGGGGTGGAGGGGGAGGCAGGGGGAGAAGTGAGAGAAAGAGAGAAGTTTGCACTTCTGTAATCAACATACAAAATCAAGTTCCCAGGCTACCAAGTTGTAAAGTTTATCACGCTCCTGAATCTGCAGCAAAAAACAAAAGGCCCTTTTCAGCTTTCAGTTCCAAGCCTACTAAAAAAAAAAGTGTTTCTATCCATCTACTCCCAGCATGCTAAAAGAAACACCATCATCTTCTCATCCGATGCCAACCTCAATGCTTTGAACTGGCACAGCAGACCCAAAGTGACAAGTTCAGATAGGACCACTGAATGCTAGTATCCTTTTATTTCAGATAATTTCCATTCTTCTGACAGAGGAAACAGTGGTTATTACAAAACAAAATGAGTAGGCCAGAAATCACTGTCAAAAAAATAGATTTACAGAATATCTTGCTTATATTAAATGCTTACACAAGAGGCAGTTGAAAGCAAAACTGCAGCTTAAGTTATAATAGAAGCAAAGTAGAAAAAGAGGGAAAATCAGACATATTCTTTACAAGCAATTTTCTTTCTTTTATGATCTCGTTACTACAGAAACATCTTGTTCTCTTCACCTATGGAAGAGGAATCACACCTTTTTTTGGATCCTTAAAAGTCAGTAACGTCAAGCAGCTATAGCCCTACATTACTCTTATCTGGCTTCTGCCTGCTCATCTGCAGCCTTTCCTTCAGTCTGACAGAGGCTGTGACACTGGTATTTCATAGTACTTGTCAGGACGAAGCATAAGTTTCTAGGGAAATAACAGGCAGTACAAAGCCAGAGCCTAAATGAATTGTTATTACGATACTGAAGTGCATCATCAAAATCCAGGCATATGGGTTTTCTCCCCTTTTTGCAATTTGCTCAAGGGGCCCTGGAAACTTGTGCTACCTGAATCAGGGAATGGAGTCATGTTAACAGCACTAATCCTTCTTTTGCAAAAAGGATTGTTATGGTAACAAACACTAGATTCTATTAAAGGAAACATTTCGGATGGTTTTCACTTGGGTATTCATTTCCAGCATTTGCATTGCTTTACCAACTGAATTTTATGTGCAGATTTTGTTCTGCATTTGGGTTTTCATTCCTTTTCTTTCTTTGAGAAGGCTCCCCAAAAGAACTCCAAAAAAAGGGAAAAAAGAGCAGTTTTTATGTGAGCATCCCTGCATGCTTTGTCACATCCTTCAATTTCAGCAATTCCCAGCTCAAAGCCTGAATGAATTTCCTGCTCTTTGCTCTATGCCAGGCTTCTATGTTATTTGTATTACAAATCAGTAAAACAAACAAACAAAGGCACAACAGGGACAGTCCAGGACTATCAGTGGGCTACACTCATGAAGGCTGGTCCCAGCAGCCTAATCAAGGGTAGAGTCCTGTGATCAAAGACAAGAAAACATTTAAACTGCAAGTGATGGGGGGAGGCAGGGAGGGAGGCGAGGCAATGGCTGAGGCACTCACACCGAGCATTTCCAGCCACACACGCAATACTAGGAGCGAGGAACAGCTTTGTCCCTGTGAGCCTGTAAGGAAAAAGGCCAATGAGCAGTAAAAGTAGCAGCACAGCAGGACACTGCAGCAGTGCTGACCCAGCACAATAACAAGTTTAATTTTATCAAGGTTAGCTAAGAGTTATTCCCAGTAACACCTAATTGCCCGTGAGGAAAGTGATGACCATGCTGGCCTCATGCCCACGCTCTGCCTAACTTGAGCCTAGCACCAAATCCCTATCTTGCCATCTGGTTGTGGGTGCACCCCACATCCCCAAACCCAGGCTCTTCCACACAAGAACTCCCCAGTTCCTCTACGGGATGTGTCATTCCCCAGGCTGAGCAACCTGGAGCCCATGAACACTTGGCCCCGCTCCGACTGATGCATCCCCAGTGCCTGTGTCACCTGGCAGACCTGCTTCAGGGACTGCCCAAGGGTACACTCTGTTCCTGTTATCTCAGCAGAATAAAACAGTTCCTGGCCCTTTCCCTGCGATATTTCACCAACTGTGCCAGCAAAACTGTTTGTGGCGATGGACAGAAAACCAAGCCAGTAAGCTGATCCATGTTAAAAATAACCTTGTGAAATAAAAAAGACTTAATCCAGACCTGTTTACTGAAGGATTGATGCCTCCTCTTTATCTTTGTAGATCCAGACCCAGCCTATCTCAGTGCAGAGACCTGTATTCAATTTCTCTGCCCACTGACAACAATCCAACCCATCCATTTTGCCTCCCATGAGAGCGCCCCATCTGCCAGGTGCAGCTCCCCTCTGTCCTGGTAAAACCCTTCCAGAGTATGTCAAAGGCTCATTCCCTCATTCAGCTAAAGAGAACAACCATGCATCTTCAAGATTAATGGCTTAAAAACTCAGATAGTGGTCACTGCTGCAACCGCTTTTTAAATATTTGATACTAAGCTACTTTTCTTTCACCTAGAAAATTTGCTGTTAACATCTCTTCTCAGCACCTATCCGTACTTTAAATATTCATTCCCTCAAAATTGGCCCTCGTATTCCACTAATGCCAAAGCAGGCCTGCAAAGTGCCCACATAACTTCTCCCGTCCCTCTCCTCAAGCACGTTTTCCATTCCTTGATCCTATGATACCACTCCCACATGGGGAGCCTCTTTGCATATACAGCAACTGGCCATTTGAATTAATTTGTCTTACTCACTCTGAAAAATCTGGCATCGCCAAGTGGTTCCTCTGATTTTCTGCATTCAGTTCCTGGAATTCAGCTTCCCTCACAGGTGGCACTTCTACTGCTGCCATTTCATTCCCATTATCCATCTAACTGCTACCCACACTTCAATGACAGACTAGAAGGCATACGGTTGATGCAGGGGCTGCACTTAACCTATTGCTAATCTTGCCCATCATCCTCAAGACAGCAGCTTGCTCATTTCTTAACCCTGCTTAATTATTCTTTTCAGCACAGCTAAAGAACTGCTTCCTCATAAAGTCCCTACTGAACTTCACTTATGGTGTCACGTTGGGAAACCATAGTCAATGCTGACATTAAAAGAAAACAAAAGCAAGAAAACCCCAACAAAACCCATATCTGCTGATTCACCAGCATTGAAGGAATTGGATCACGACTGTTTTAAGTGAAGCTAAAGCCCAAGCTGTTCCTGCAGACAGCGTTCCCACCTCCAACACGACACTCACATGGCCACACACTGATACAGATGAGGGAATCTGCGGTGCTGAAAATCAACCCAAACAACAAAAAAAGCTGAATTTTCATTTAGACCAATTCCCTCATGTAACTCAACAAGCAGCCTCCCAAGCCCTAACGGCGGCAGAATGTGGCAGGGGCGAGGAGAAATGCTGTCAGCAGCCACATACACATGGATCAACTTAAAGCAAATGTGAGACTGATGCCTAAATGGGTCAAAGAGAAAAGTATACACTATCCCTACGCTTCCTCCTGCCTCCCTGCTACTGCTCCCAGCCCTCGCTGCTCCTCCCATACAAGGCACCTTACACCAAAGTCTGACTGACCATAGTTTAAACAAATGCTACCGTGCTCATTAGTTATTTGTCTATTAGAATGCTTCAGGTCATTTCAGATTCATTTTGGAAGAAAGCAAATATGAGCTTTTTATATCTGAAAGTTTAGCTAACTGAATTTTTTTAATCGCAGAAGATTTGCAGCTGTTTCAAAGTTGAAACAGCTGGAAAGCTGCACTACTGGCAAGAACTGTGAGCACATGTATGATTAATGTAGCATAACCCTTACCTGTCTCACATTAAGGGAATTGGAAAGAAAAATTTAAAACACCACGAACTTTTAGATAATGGTAGTTTTTGGACATGCAAGATTTCCTTCTGAAAGCATCACCAGTTAGGTCTTGCTTTAATCTTCCTCTGTATTGTTTGGACAGTGATTTTATTTTTTTTCGTTACATTTTAAATGACAGTTATTCTTTGAGATTTTTCTATATCTATATATATTTAAAGCTTTTCCCTACACTTATCAATTACCAGTTGTTACTCTTGTCACAACAAGAAATGGAACATTTCTGCTGTCACACAGCATTACTGCTGATCCAAGCACTACCTTCAACCACCTAAAATCATTTCTACAGCACTGCAAGAAAAAAAAAAGAAAAATACTTGCTCAGGACATAATCTTACAGTTTTGAAAAGATCACTTTTTAGAAGTTTTAAAAACCTGCAATTCTACCATTATGAGATAGAACTTATTTCATACTTTTACAAAGCTAAAAGCACTTAACTAACAAGCAACTGTCATTAATCTACACAGATAGAAAAACTAGTGAATACAGCACCATATAGGAAAAAAATTCCACTGCCTATTGGTGAAAGTTATCAAAATCTTTAAAACAAAACAAAAATGAAGACTGAACACAAAGGGATCCACTGCTGCAGTGGAAAACTTTGCAGATGTGAGCAGCATATAAATCAGTGCAGTGTTATCTGCTCGCTGACAGCCAGTTCTCCTGCCTTCCCTACAGATCAGGGCTTTCGCGAGGCACAGAAGAGTGAAAGCTGACAGGAGCCATTTTTCAGCCTTGCAAACACCATGGAAGCCGACAGGAGCCCCGGGAGTCGCGGTGCTTCACATGGATGAGGAGGATGCAGGAGCTGATGGTATCCCCTGGCCAGAACTGCCACTGAGACCAAGGGACAGGGACAGGAGCAGAAGTAATTGAGTTACCACAGCTGAACAATTACCACTTCCCAGCTGCACTGCAGCAACCATTAGATAAGGTCACACACACTAAGACTGTTTAAAAAAAAACAAAACAAAAACAACCTTCCTGTTTAATCCATATTCCCTGCCATAAAAGCCAGTCCAGCCTTTCCCTTTTCCTGCCAAGAGGCCCCTGCATATCCCTGTGAACCTTCCCTACTTTCCTTGTCCACCTTTAACACTCACCTTTTATAACATGTCTGAGAATTTACTTGTCCTCAGACACATGAAGAACAATTTTCCTCTCCTAGAGTTCAGCCCTGCTCCTCTGCACACCAGTTGTTCTGTCGAAATACAGCTGTTAGTGGTAAGTTATTTCCACTCTCCATCATCCAGCTGTGCAGGCAGAAAGGACTGTACAGAGACAAATACCCATTCTGCTCTCAGCCTCTACCTAAAGGTTGCTGCTGCTTCCTCAAGACTGAAAAAAGCCTGTGAGCCCAAAGCTACTCTGGGGCTCTGATTTTTGTTGGGGGGTTTGTTTTTTGGGCTTTGGGGTTTTCTTTCCTTTTCCTTCCCCTATCATTCTACATACAAATCTAACAAAGGGCACTCCCTTCACATCCAGACCCTACCCAAGTGGCAAAGAAGATGACACAGTCATTTCCAAAGTAAAAATTTCACAAATATCAACTAAATGGCCAATTTCTTAAATCATCTAAAAACATGGAAATACAGTGAGAAGGCATCAAGGTAGAAAGGGTGCAGAGAGAAGTAGTTGAGGGGGTGAAGAAAAAGAGGGAGTTATTAGAGATATCAAAGGGATAAGAGATAAAACATGATCTAAAAATGAAAGCAGAAAGAGAGAAGAACTGAAATCAAGCTGGTAAAGGCAAAGAGCTGTTACAAAAGCAAGAGAGACTGTATTAGGTTAATACTTATTTAAGGCATTTTTATATGAAGCTGACGAGTGGTCAAATACTTATGCCTTTATACAGAAGGGATAAGAAACCTGGCAGTTAGGTAAGACAGCATCAATCTTTATCCAGGCTGCAGCTAAAGAATTAAATTCCGCCCTTAGCTTGTCCCTGGCTGCTGAGTCCATCAGCTACAGCATTCATACAAGCAGTGTGATTCTGCAGGGGCTGCTCTCCTTTAGCACCACAAATGGCCTATTTAGATCAAAGCTACAGCTGCCCCTGGTAATTGCACCTCTGTACTGCCCAGAGATGACGGAAGATTATGGACAGGGCTTCAGCCTCAATTTTGCATTTCCTTTCTTTTTAAACTAAGCATAACTGAAGGTTGCCACAAATCTCAGCTAAAAACATGTAGTGAATCAGTGATACCATTTATCAAGTCAGTCTCTTGTGGTATCTACTTCAGCCTGGAGTTGCAAAGAGATTTATGTTTAAAGACAGAATGCACATATTTCAGGAACAGCCTTGTATTTCTTTAAAAAATAACATTTATGTAAGTCAGATGTACAGACTGTTTTGGTAAAGAATTAAAACTACAATGCCATATACATATTTCTAGAGAGCCAATGTGGCCCTCTTAGAAAACATTTGGCATATTTGAATAATATTTATCTGTATGTTTGTGATGCCTTCCATTTATATGAGGCTACTATTTATGTACAGGATGTCATACATCAACAACTGTTTGGGATTAGGAAATTCTCACTAGACTTGGTTCTCCTCCTCTGGAGCCCTGATCACCCTAGAATAAAAGATTAAGAGCATGGCTGGGAGATAGGGGGTGGGTGTTTAAAGACCCAGAGATTGAACTTAGAACCTTCACCTAATTATCAGACATGATTTGTTAAGAGAAGAGCAGAAGATCACTAGATCTCTGGAACATGAGGGAAGTTTAAGCCATAAATAGATACAAGCATGAGTTCATGCCTAAGGGCTAATAACATGAAATTAATGGAAAATGTAAGCACTATGTTAACAGGACTAAATAAGAAAACTCACTGGACCTCATAATAGTTTCCCAAGGGAACTGGTGGAAACTCCCACTGCTTGGAACATATGAATCTGGTAAGGGCAAAACACAAGAAAAATTCATGATATGGAATGATGCTATGTAAGAAAAATGGGCTAAGATGATTTACTAGGTTAAAGGAAGATCTTATGCTTTTGCAAAACTGTAACCTTCAGAAAGAGGCTGCTTTGCATGACAGAATCATTCTGTATTCTGAGTGTATAGAACAAGGTAAGAAAAATTCCTCCACCCCTTCCTCCCCAAACAGCCACCACTGCTGACTCATATAACAGCCTTCAGCCTGCTCAGCTTGACACAGAACAACACAGACCCACTGTCAGTCACACACAACAGCCTGACCTGGACAGCAAAGATCCACCTACTCAAGTCTCTGCTCTTAATTTTTTTTTCCAGTCACCGCTCCATTCTAGTTTTAATTATTTATTAAATATTGTATTAACAGCACATCCCTCAAAAAAATAAAATCTCAACACTTGTTCATGCAACAAAATCTGAGAAATTTTCTCCATAACCACGTCTTCAGATACCAACTTCCTCTGCTCTTCTAGATGATCCACTTACCTCCTGTATGCCAGTCTTTAGTAGTTAAAGAAAATTTTAGGTAAGCACCATTACATTTTTCTGCTCTTTATGTGCTGAACCTTGAAGATCAATTACAACAGGGTTTTTTCTGTGCAGTCTGACTCCAAGATAGGATGTGAGATCATCCATTAAACACACGTATCCAAGACTAGATGCATTATTAATTCCTTTTCCTCTAGGTAATGTGGTATGGTGAAAAGTAGCTACCAGAGAACATACTGACTAAAGATTTAAACAGAAATCAGTGGATTTATGTGATGATTGCTTTGCAGCAACCTAACAGACCTCATTAAAGAAGACATAGATTCTTCTCCCCTGATACTGCCACTGCTCCTACAGGATGCTCAACACAAGAAAGAGTATTGATTGCAACAAACCCCCAAAATAGTTCTGAAACCAGTTGACAGAATGATCTATCTGAATGTACTATTGCCCTGGTCTGACTACAGACAAGTCTAAATTTCATAGCATTTTCTGATTAGTGACAGTGTTTAGATTTTTTTTTTAAATAAGCTGACAATAAACACAACCTGCCTCAGAGTTTCAATCAGGCAGGTGTTGCAAACACCAAAATGAGCTTTTTCTTTGACTATGTGGAGCTGCAATCAAGGAAGCTGCCCTAAGGAACCGCTTAAAATTGGCATCATCTTGAATCTAACTAACATATTGCTTCGATACAGTCCACAGAGTAAATTCTATTTACTGACCTATTTCAAGATCCACAAAAATAAACAAACATTTCAATCAACTGCCTGCCTCAGACCTGTTTGTGCTACAAGCAGCTCCTCACTGAAGGCCTCAGAAGTTCTACTGCTACGTTAATCAGCCTCAAGGACCATGCTTTCCCTCTGCAAAACAATTACAATCTGGCCCTCCCTACCTTTTGTATTTTACTCAAGCGCTTTGAAAAGCAGACAGGCTGATGAAATTCTGCCTAAATTTGTGCAAGATAACCTTACATCCAGGTATCCATGTCCCTGGCAGCTACAACAGCAACAGGACACATCAAAGTCCACATTTCTCTATGGTCAAATGCCATCCCATTGTCCGACAACAAGAAGTATGGGTGCTGCTTTGTTTAATTCAGCTTTTATTATCTTAAGCATGCAACTCCTACTGAAAGCCATGCCCCTATGGATAGGAAGCTGAACTTAGCACACCCAAACACTTCTGAGGGCCTCAAACCAGCTGTGGTTTTACCCTCTAGTAACAGTGCCTGTTATTATTTTGAAATCAGAGCACTCGAACTTTAACAACATCTTGTTGCAAGTGGCAGTTACTATGTTGTCTCCCTTTTATGCTTTCTACAGACTGGGTCAGGAATGGATATCTGACACAAAGATCCCTCTTGGCTTAACAGGGAGAGAGTGCTTTCGGAGGAGATGGAAAACCACACACGATTCCCTGCGCTGAGCCACAGAGGCAGGTGACAGCCCTTGACTTCTGCCGCAAAATGCACAGGAGACAATTCATTCCAAATGTGCTTTTTTAAGAATTTGATTTTTGTTTCCATGTGACTACTTACACTCCCTTTTGCTCCCCCTTACCTTCCACTGAAGTTTTTTTAGGATATTGAATTTGGTATTTAATATTCCGTGTCACTGTAATCCCACAACTTGACTTTGCTGGCACGACAAATCAGTGTTTCTCAGAAATCCAAAACAACCTCAAAGCTTTTTTCCCCCTCTATGTCAAAGACCTTGATCAACGTCAAGTTTCCTCTTCTTCTTAAAGCTGGAATCAAACACTGCAATAAGCTCGGAATGAAATTTGCCCTACATGTCAGATCAAAAAGTAAAGAGCAATGCTGGGGGAAACAAACTACCCATACATGCAGTAGGAAAACTGTGTAGCCAATGGCAAAATTGGCTACAAAATCTGAGCACTGCTGTAATCCTGCAAAATGAACATTTTTTTCTATTCCCTGTTCCCCCAGATCTATAATAGAACGCAAACTACCCTTGAGGAGACCATCTGCCATCAATACATGGTGGACTCACCATGGATGGAGAACACAAAGAGACAGAAGTGTGTTTATGATCCACAGGATCTCTAACAACTTTATTTTGACCAAAGCTACAGATACCCATTTGCTCTCAAGAAAGAAGGTGGCAGCAAGCAAGAGTTAACTTTTAGTATAGGACCAGCTGGAATAACACAGACCACTCAGACAACAAACGTCACCTCACAAGCACCCTGGATTTGTTCCAAAAATCACTTGAAAAGTGGTATTCTTTCTTGACACACTCAAGGATTGATTCAGCTTGCACCAGAAGCAGTATTTTTTTTTCTAGTGCTTATCAGGAACCGTAGTTTCTAAATCTACTTTGAGATGCCTTTGAATAGTCTCAAGATACATGTTTTCCCACAGTATCACTAAGCAACCTTCTAAATTAGTTTCCTTGTATTTAAGTTTAAAAACAAAGATTTCATGTAGCTAAATATGTCAGATTATTTCCCCACCTCCTACCTTCTAAAGAGAAGAAACCTTTAGATATAGAATTTTTTTTTTAAGGTGGAAAAGGGACTGTATTTGCAAAGCTATTCACCCACATCAGTACTGCTATGAAACCACTTACAAGATTTCTGCTGACATTCAATAATTTTATTTCTAGCTATTTTCCCTGAGCTTTCACAACCAGGGAAGCAAGCAAACATAACACCTGCTTGGATTTGGCAAGCTGCATGGGGCTCAGGATAATAAGGCAACCCCTCTAAAATCTCCTAATTTATAGATGCTGATTTGCTGACAATAGGAGGACAGCTTCACCCTCACCTTTGAAAATGAGGATGAATTTGGATTAGCAAATTGTGAGGATTCATCTCACATTTTAAATGAAGGCTGGTAATTAGAGAGGAGTGAATGATAAATTAAGAGCTATTAGTGATTTACTGCGTTTTTATATAGTCTGTTTTCCTCTCTTCACTCCACAGCAAACGTAGGGTAAAAAGCAGGAGAGAACACACAAAAGCCTCAGCCTGAAGACTAGATTCAACTGGACCAGCTGGGCCTGTACTTTTCACCATTTTATTTTTTGTAAGAGTATTTTCCCAATCTTTCTTGGATTAGAAGAAATCTACTTTTTTCTTTCATAATAAATCAGGTAAAATAGCAGAGGATGAAATTGCCAGTGACTGTTGAAAGGGGAAATCCCCCCCTCCATCCATCCCACCACCATCCTTTGCACCAGCTTCCTGTGCTCTTAAAATTTTGTGTTGAGACACAACCCAAGGAAAAAAGACAAACAGTTTTCTACAGGCATCAGCCAGAGAAAGAAAGAGAAGTGAGACAAGCCTTGGCAAGAAGTGCACAAGCCTTGAGCACAGCTCATCCATAACACACAACTTCTATGCTTTGTCTAAAAGTAAAGAAGCATCACGGAATCACAGAATGGTTTGGACTGGAAAGGACTTTTAAGATCATCAAGCTCCAACAACCCCTGCCACGGGCAGGGACACTAGACCAGGTTGCTCCAAGCCCCATCAAAACTTGCCTTGAACACTTCCAGGGATGGGGCAGCCACAACTTCTCCAAGCAGCATCAGCCAGTGTCTCACCACCCTCAAAGGGAAGAATTTCTTCTTAATATCTAATCCTAACCTACCCTTCCTTCAGCTTAAAGCCCTTCCCCCTTGTCCTGTCACTACATGCCGTGAGCAAACTCATCCATCTCCTAATCTAATTTAAAAATTGTCTTTTCCCATGTAGAAGTATTGCTGTGCATATGTCTGAGCTTGCATGTATATGCACACGCGCCCAGTGGAACCAGAAATGCATCAACTGGCTCTGCCAAACCCTGGAAATAAGTACCGGGATGACTTTTAAGGATGATCACCCATGCTCAAGCACCTGGTGCTAACCTGTGACAGCGTGGCTGGAAACTGCAATATTTATGTCTCCCTTTTAGACAAGATAATGTGATGCTTTCAAAAATGGAAGGACATTGAAGGTGGCTTTGTCTTGTACATCAATTTTGTAAGGACAGGAAACAAGCAACCTCAACTTCCTTAGTTCTATATTGTTATCAAAAAACCCTCAAGCCTCAGACCAGACCTAATGACCAGTGTCCACAGAGCAACCCATTCTCAGAAATTCATCCCGAGTGGATGGACTACAAAGTAAAGTAGCAAATTCATGATTCCTACCATAAAAATGCATAGAATGCTTTCCCTGAATACTGATTTATAAGAGCAATCAAAGAGCCTATCTAAGGTACAATGGAAACACTAATCCATACATTCTCTCTAAGGAATAACAACCATACAGGAGAAGTCGTGGGTGTAATTCCTGTATATCCTAAGTGATACCATGAACCAAGCTCTGTGTATACCCCAGAAACTGGAACTGTGATCCTAAACTGCTTCCTTAATATTACGCATTTCATAATATATTACCCAAAAGTACAAATAATCAACTAAGTGGTATTAGGGCACATGAAGGAAGAGTATACAGCTTTCTTCTAAAAATCCCATTCCTAATTGATTTTATTAAAAAATCATTTATATGCTCATTCGCATAATATAACTTCTTAGGGAGTCACACATTTGGATATAATTAGCCACTTTTTCAGTTGCATTCAGTGCTAATGACCCTTCTTTGAAGAAAGATCCATTTTTGATTTTTCTATTGTTCAAACTTAAGAGAAGCCCCTTTGGGTTGAAAACGCAGGAATCCTCTGAACTGACTTTAAACACCTAAACAATCAATGGCCTTTCCAATTAATTTTCGCTGTGTTTGTTTGGGACTGCTTTGTTGTAACAGCATGAAGGCTTTAAATCTTGGTGATTAAAGCCAGCTTCTAGGTACATACTTGATGTCCCAAACAATAACACTAAGCAAATACAGCTCCTGCTGACAGCCAGGGCAGGTCTACACAGCATGGATCAAAACCAGGCTTAAGTATGCTAAACCCAGCTCCTTGCCACACTGGAGCCTGGGTTTGAGGAGACCACGCTGTACTTTTCTCTCTACTTTACAAGTGTCGTTTGCTTATAATTTCTATTAGAAAACAAAGTTAAAAGAAAAATCTCTGTGTAGGAAATAATTACATTCATTTTTCAAGTGTTACATTCTTAATGTAGGAAACTGCATCTAAAATTACAGCAATAATAACGCCTTCAGGACGGGTATGCATTTGAGAATTCTTCCCCTCTCCTGCAATTACTTAAACTTCCTTCATTTCTATCTACATGTTTAACACTACTTAGGTTTAGTCTAGTCAGCCTAGTACTTAGCTGTTTTTATTGTCCAAAATGATTCAATTATTTGAGTACAAAGAGGGGGAAAACATCTTCATCTAAAGGAATAGTTTGCAACTCTAAACTCATGATTTCCCACTCCACATTTAACTATAAACAACCAGTTCTGCAAAGCCTTAGGAAAAAAGCAACTTTCTTTACAACTCTAATTACTTTACAATTGCTGAGGGAAAAAATATTACTACATTTTATATGTATGTTTAAAGTTTTTTTCTAAATAAGAGGAAAAGCATTACATTTATTGAAGACGTTGAAAAAAAATGTGCATTAGGAGCCTGGATTTCTTTTTTTAAAGAGAGTCTTTCCAGAGCAAACTGGAGTTCTTGCCCTTCCAAATTCACCAGGTTAAATTACATCTCATTCATGAAACAGGTTATGTCCAACTTATGAAGAGACATCCCTTTTCAGCCTTTCACCTTTGCTAAAACATTTAGTACTTGCACCTTCATAACTTGAATGAAGTTATGCTCCTTCATTCCTTATTGCAAGCCTTCATAATCTCAGCACCCAAGGAGGAATCACACTGGCTACAGCCCAGATATGGTCCCACACACCCAGCATCCAACCTCCTAAATTATCCCATATAACATTTTTACATCAAACATTGTCATAGACCATGTGGGAGAAAATTGCGCTCTAAGCAGCTTGCACAAGAGCAAACCCAAAATTTTCAGGAAAGGCTCTACTTAAAGGACATGGTTTTAGAAAGAAATTCTCTATCTCACCACTCCTCCCATGAAATTACACTTGAATAAGTGCAATGGCAGAACTGAAACTTACTTTCCAGGCATGTTTTGAGCAGTGTGTAACAGCACCACCTGGTGATTGCAGCTGCACAGAATTTTGAACAGATCCACTAAGTTAAGGCATAGTCATGAGCATAGAAGAACAGCTTTAAATCTGGTTGTCTATAACCTGGCATTTGTTTCCATTTAAAATATATGCAGTTTTTACCAGCAAATGGTAAAATTTTTTGATTCTGTTAAAAAATTAATCAAATTCCTCAGTAGCATCAGATGACTTCCAATGTTAAGTAAGGAAAACTCTTTACATAGGAACACTCAGTTTAGTAAAATACAGTAACTGGTTCAAATGTTTTGACATATTAGGTTAACAAAATGATTGTTTAAAGGTTTGCTTTGTAGTTCAGAGATATGGAAAAGCCACCTCAGAACCAAAAACAGTCAAGCCTGGGTTACTAAAATACTTGAAAAATATCAAACTGGATGTCATGTAGGCTGTATTTTCTGAACTGATGAATATATAAACAGAATTAGCATTTTGGTCCTAAAATGCATTACAAATTTTACTGCTGCTCCATCGAAGCATCGCAGAACATTTAATACACATTGCTGGAAAAAATCCTTAGGGATCCTGAAATGAAAATGTACTCCCCAAAGATGCCACGAGCGACAAGAATTCTATTAGAGCTGAGCATTTCTTCTTCATCACTCCTTTTTAAGTTGTGACTAAATTAGCACAGCCTGCACACTCCAGGGTGTGTGCTGGGAGGAGGCAGGGGGAGAAAACGGAAGATATCAAGGCCTGAGGCACTTCAAGCGGAGAGCATCCATCTGCTAGCAGCAGTCAATGAACAGAACGTTTCTAAAAATCTTCCCACTCATATTAAGTCAAGCCAAAAGAACAGAAAACACCTTCTTTCACTCTGACTGTGCAGGACTGAACGTAACAGGACAGTGGGTTATAAATAAATGTTTTTAAAAAAACTCAGAGAAAAAAAGCAAAAGAGGGAGAAGCTCATTACGCAGCTCTGCGTTCAGCCTCTCCTGCTGCAGAACTGGTTTAAGAGGCTCCTGCTCATCTCTACGTCACCCATTCCCTCCTCCAATCTATGGTGGCATGTGGAGGAGTGAAATGATAAAAGGAAAACAGGAAAAGAAAAAGAAGGGTTGGTTCTTTTTATTTTTCTGTTTTGCTTGTGAAACGCAGATCTTTTCACTGTCCCAGTAAAGAGATGCATTGCTCAAGCTAAGGCTCAGCATATTTGGGTGAAGGGAGTGGGAAGGGGCAGTTGAGGGATGGGAAAGGCTGGGATTGAAGTGGCTTGGCTGTTACAAGGTGCCTATCATGAAACTGGACTCCAGAGCTGCAGGAGTCTGATGGCAATATCACTCAGAGGAGCTCCCAACCCTTTACACAACAGCTCCTTCCTACCTGCACACCGCACCAAATCTGCCCTCTGGGCTGAAACAACAACCTACAGGGAGAGCAGCAAATCCCAGGACTGCAATCATCCAGGTCAAAAATAACTTGCTTGTGTGCACAGAGTTGTTGTTCAGGCTGGGACCACAGTTTGGTTCTGAGGTTTCTGGTGGTTTCTTCTTTTGAGCAGGGGGCTGACACAGGTCAGTCTGCTAATAAATTTGCTGGTGGGGCTGTATTGGATGCAGGAAGCTCCCACTGACAAACATTTCATACCTGATACAGAACCCTGTAGTTTCTGAATTTTTTCTGTTATTTGTTATTTCTGCAGAGGTCCGGAAGTTTAATGCTGTGGCCATTATTTCAGCAAAACAATTTTCCAAGAAAAATGCAATAGCTTCAAAAGTGAATCACACATGCAGACCCTCGGGCTTAGGGAATGCTTTCCTGTACTGTCACATCACCAGCACTCCAATTTATTCCACAGAGCAAAACAAAAAGGCACTTTCAACACATGAAAAGAACTCAGCACTATCAGAGAACACAGCATTAAAAACCAACAACAATCTTCCCCCTCTCAAGTTTTGAGCCATAGTGCCTATAAAATGACACAAACACTTCAAAACTCATGTTGTAATGTTTAAGACAGTCCTATGCCACAAAACTGACAAATATATTCTTTCATTATTAAAAAAAAAAGAGCAGCAGTTACATAGAACTTAAATCAAAGCTACATCACCTGGAGTATATTTTAAGCTTTTTTAACAACATTCCAAAGCTAAAGTGGCTTAATTCAGATGCCTGTTAGAAGAGGCAGATTACTAGCACTGAGATTTATAGATATTACTAGAAGGGGAGGAAAGAGACAGGCAGTCCCCTCTTTTCTGCCACACTACAAGAAGGAAGACGAACCTATTAATATCCAAGTTCATTTCCTTGTGAATAGTACTATAAAAAGCAAATGTTTTAAAAAACATTAGCCCTTTAGGTAAACTATCTTTAAGTAAAGGATTGCTCTCAAGAGAAATGACAGGTTCCAATTACCTACACGAGGCTGCAGGGACATAAATCTCCATCAGTGAATTCCACAAACGTGATCAGTATTGTGCTACTCTGTGTCACACAGAAACTGTCAAATTTAACAGGGAGAAATCTGGAGATACAAAAGGCCAAAACTTTAATATCCAACCAAGACATTTCAAAAGCATGCAAAACTTTAGAGGGCATTTCTTCTCTTGTTCGATAAAATGAAACAGAGATTTGTGCTTCCCTGCCACAAGAGTCCTCTTGCCCACAGCCAGCTAATAAACGAAGAGACAGAGCAGAGACAGGAGAGGAGACAGAGCAAAGGAATCATGAAAGATGCTTTTAACTCCAGCGTCACAAACAGGCCAGTTCAAAGGAGCTGAACATGCAAATATTTCTAGTTATTAGTTAAGACAACAGAAGTCATGTTAACTCATTTGATTAAGACTGCAATTTTATTTTTTTTCAACTTCAAAGACAACCTTCAAAATTAAAAGAAAAAAGTAACAACAGAGACTGTCCTCAGCCACAGGACAATCTCTCTGTTTACTCAGTCACATACAGACTGAACCAACACCTCCAAGGAATTTTAGAAATGTCTTTTCTAATTTTTCCCGTTTCTGGCTAAGAAAACACAGGAATGTGTGAGTAAGGAAGTCCAGCAAAGCTTCATTCATGTATTTCAACCCCATGGAATGCTGTGCTCAAAGTTTTAAGTTGTCAATCAGTCTGTGGGCAAAATCCTACCACATTATCTCCAGCAGATCCTCTGCTCTTTACTTAAAGGATCCCAGATCTTCTTCTGTAGAAACGTAACAGATCTTCTTTAGAAACCTAACAGATCTCATTAAAGGATACATAGACTCTTCCCCATTATACTGTCCGTGTAGGGATAAGCAGCACATCAAAAGCATCTCCACGACAGGTACTTTATTCATCATTCCCCAGCAAAACACAAAAATGGCCAAGATTAAAGACAATAAAAATTTTCAAATTTCAATTCAAGTAGGAACTAATTAATCAATGTATAATCAAAAGGTTGTCCCAGATCAGCTGATGAACTTGACTGGTCTTTTAACAAAGGTAACTGGAAATGACGAACTGGAGAAAATGACAGGGCGTCATTCACCAAACAAGAATGAAAAGATTCTCCATGTGCTTAAGGAGAAGCCAGAGTATGGGAAGGATCCCAGCTTCCTCAGAGGCCTCTGAATCAAACTCCAGAGTAACAGGGAAACAGGTAGGGAAATATAATCTTCTGCTTTTACCCACATTCTTGGAGTAACTCACGCTGGCTAAAGAGTAAGTTTTCGGCCCCTGAAGTTTTTTGTTTGTTTTCCTTAAATAACTGATTTTCCCATCTCTTCAAGTCTTTGCTGATTAGTGCAGTTGCCTGCAAACCTTGGAAGACGAGGCTCTGAGAAAAGTGTGCAAGATATTGAGATACTCTGAAGGCTCGGCCACCAGGCAATACAGCATCATGCTGTGGCTTGTGCTGCTGGAACTCACCAGAGGGCCAGGAAAGCCCACACTTACTGACATCCAAGCAAGCCTCAGACGCGCAGAGGTCCAGCAAGCTGGAAGTCAAACTCAACAGCCTAGTAACACCAGGAAAGTTCCCTATTGAACTGGTATATGGTAAGTAACAGCAATCACAAATGTGAAAGGGCAAACAAAATGGGAAAACAACATTCCTTTAAAATTCTTTGATGAAGAAGCTAAGGACCAAAGATTTAGCATTCCAGGTCACAACTCTTCTGCATTCCTGGCTCTGGAGCGCATTCTGATGAGAGAGGAAGAGTAATGAAAGTCAAGAGACACTTATTCAAGAAACAAATGGTGAGTGTTATGGCTAGGACACATCCATGGTTTAGCAGATGCTGGAGAGGGTGGATCTACAAGACAGAAGGAAAGCAAGCTGTGAGAGGCCTCAGTGGGAAGAAGTTTGAACTTGTTAACGTGCAAAAGGGCAGAACAGTTGAATGCAATTTGTATTTCAGTTTTGGCCATGTTAACTCTGTGTCAACAAGGAATACACA
The DNA here is from genome assembly GCA_013397175.1 of Platysteira castanea. Classification (NCBI taxonomy): domain Eukaryota; kingdom Metazoa; phylum Chordata; class Aves; order Passeriformes; genus Platysteira; species Platysteira castanea. The sequence goes on from VYXC01008339.1 coordinate 1,090,322, forward strand.
AATACAGACCGATTCAGCAGACACCAAAGCCTACGATTCATCACCCTTATCTTCAGAGATGAGTGACTGGGCTTAGTCAATATAGACTTCCTTTCAGTGAGTGAAGAGAAACAGACGCTTCAGAGAATGAGTCATTGACTTCCTTTCGGATTAAATTAATCACACCCTAAATCTGTCTGCCTCTATGCAGAGCCTCTGAAAGGAGATGAGAAACAGGAGCTCACACAGACATCTAAATTTTGCCACCCATGTCCAGCCATGACATAGGACTAGATGGAAGAGGTATGTTGAGGTTGAAGAAGCTTACCAAGGGAAAAGGTTGTACTTGAAACATCAACCACCAAACAAAACGAACAACAAAAAAATCCACCACCCAACAAAACACACCCACACACAAAAAACATGTAATATCATCCCAAATGAAAAGGAGAAGATGCCCCCTTATCCTCCTTTAAAGAGTGATGGGGAAGTTAACACATGAAACGTGAAGATGAAGGAAATAGATGAGAGAGAAACTGCTAATGATAACAGAGAACTCGTAAGGGACAAGGCAGTAGACAGATCAAAGGGTAAAACTGAAGCCATGGTCTGACTAGAAGAGGAAGTGTTTCAAAGCCTTAGTGAGTAAAGAAATTTAGGAAGGTATGAGGCAAAACCAGAAAATGAGAACTTTAAGCAAAGATTAGTTTAAAAGACAACAAGAGAAAACTCAATGTGGTGCTAATAAACACAGAGATGAGAGGATTAGGATTAGCTTCTATTGCAACAGAAATGAAGGCAAGAAAGACAAGCTAATGGCAGAGAGACTAGACTAGAAGTTTCATTATTGAAATCAAAGCCGCGGACAGGAATTGATACAGGAGGAAGAGTCAAACAAAAGATTGCATCTAATGAAGGAAACAGCCTGGAAGACTTCAAAGCCTATGCACAGCTGCAAAACTACAAATTCACTAGGGAATTCACTGAGGAACAGCTCACATGACTGGAGTAAGGAGATGGATGGTTACAGGCTCCACAAGAAGGACAGATGGGGAAGGTGACAGGGATTCACCCTATACAAGGAACAGCCTGAAAGTGTGAAGCTCTGCTGAAAAACGATTGACAGGCCAATAAAGAGTAAATGGGTCTGGATGAGAGGCAAGGCCAAAGGAAACAGTCATGAGCACCTGCCACAGACTATCTGATCCTGAAGATGGAGCCTTCTTTAGAAAGCAGGAAGACATCCAAGTTCTCATGATGAACTGCATCCACCCCAGCAGCTGTACGGGACCCAGAGTGGGTCACAGGCAATCCAGCGGAATTCCAGAGCACACCAGGAACAGGTCAAGCAGAAGCACACCTACCACTCTTTAGAAAGGAAGAAGTGGTGGAGGATGTAAAGTCTGAGGGCAGGCTTGGTTACAGCAACCTGAGATAAGCAAGATCTTGTGGGGTGTGAGGAAGATGGGTAGCATAATTACAACCCTGGGTTTCAGAGGGCTTCAGAGAAGAGGTGAAGAAAGACTGAGCAAGGGCTCACTTAAGCAAAATCTATACACACAAGTTAATTGGACTTCATGAGATACATCTGAGGATGCAAAAGGAGATGGCAAAAAGAGTCATCTCTGCCATCTTTAAAAGTTGAAGGAATTTGAAGAGGTTCTCTCTGACTAGAAGGCAGCAAGCATCAGGCTTCTCTTCCAGAGGGAGAAGTAGGACTTCAAAGGTGAGTCAGGCTCTCCTCAGCCTCTTGGAAGGCTACAAATCTACTTGGAAACCATTTCCAGACACACGAAACCCAGGAAGGCTACCAGGAATTGCCAGTATAGGTTCCATGAGGGTAGATCATGCCCAACTGCAACAGTCAGAATGCAGTCAAGATAAACTACAAGACAAACTATCAGATAACCACAGCTCTTCCCTCATCCCATTTCATCATTCTCCTTGGCAGCCAAATTGCAGAGATCTGGACTAGGCCAGTGAACAGCAGCTTGGCTGAAAGGCTGGCCTGGTTCTAAGAGTAGTGCTCAGCACTTTCACCATCAGACTTACAACTGGGATTGTTACTAGGGTGAATACTGTTTGACATCTTCATTAACAACATGAACAGGCCAGGAGGTTTCCTTTGCCAGCCTGCAGATGACATCTCATTGGAACAACAGCCAATATGCTGATGGGCAGAGCCACTATTCAGAAGAATCTTAAGATGCTGCAGAAATGAGCTGACAGAAGCCTCATGAGCCAAAAGCAATATTTGTGCACCAAGGACAGAAGAACTGCAGGGCAAAAACACAGGCTGGGGACTGTTTGACTTTTTTGCAGAAAAGGATGTAGGCTCCTCATGGACAAGAAGCTGAACATGGCTCAGCAGCACCCAGGCACAGTGGTGAAGGGTAACTTCATCCCAGAGCCACATTATTAAGACTGCAGCCAGCAGGTCAAGAGAAGTGATTATCATCCCCTGTTGAGCACTTGTGAGACTATATTTAGAGTACTTTGTCCAGCTCAGGACTCCTCTGCAGAAGAGGCATTGACATATTGCAGCAAGGCCAGCAGAGAGTCCCTATGATGATTCAGAGACTGCAGCCCATGGATGAGGCTGACAGATGGATTTGCTGAGTCTCAAGACAAGAAAGCTGAGGGAGAAGTCTCTTTGGTGCCTTCAGCTATGCAGTGGGAGCTTATAAAGATGGAGCCAGAGCTGCATCACCAGAGATGCACAGCAAAAGGACAAGAGACAACAGTCACATTTCATCAAAATACGTTCTGACTTGACACAAGGAAAAATTCCTCACAGTGAGGGTAGCCAACCGTTAGAGAATAGGTTGTCCAGAGAAACTCTGTCTTATCCTTCCTTGGTAATAACTGGAGCTCAGGTGCCCTAGGCCCTCAGCAGCTTAATACAACTTCAAAGCCACCATTCTGTCAGCCTCCAGAAATCTCATCCAATCTATTATTCTAGGATTCCACTAGTCTCTCTTCCCCTGCTGTTTTAGTTTTGTTAAATAGTGTTCTCTGTTCCTTCTCTTTGGATACTTCTGTTCTTCACATGTGTAATATATTGTCCTGGTCTAACAATGTATAGTTCTGGGAGGAAGCAGAGCCCTCCATAATCACTTGTAATAAACCAGATATGAAATGAGTGATGACAACAAACATTAAAGAATAAAGCAAATACATTAAATGTAAACAGTAAAAAATGCATTACATAACATCTTCAGAAACACTTTCCCATTTAGCATTAAAATATTGTTAGCTATGTTTTGGTATTTAAGAGGACTGAGGGAAAACACACATTCATTTAGAGAAATCATTAAAAAAACTGCACAACAGTTCAAAAATTTCATTAAGCTAGATGCAGCTGCAATCTTCAAACTTAGTTTAAACCAAATTTGAATATCTGCAACTGAAGCTTTCAAGTTATAATCATGCCATTGACCCTCCTTCCCCTCTCCCTTTTCTTTTCGGTCACTGAAGACTATTGAAAGTATCAGAGCCCAAGTCAAGAACAACTCCCTTGTAACAACGACTCTGACACGGATATAGTGAGAGCAGATTGCCTGCAAGGAAACAAGAATAAACTGGCTATTTAGAGAGATTATGTAATGCAGCACGGAACTGTAAAATGGGATTTAAAGAGACATCACTCTGCATTTCAGCCCTGGAAGTAACTGTAAGTGTTGACCAATACTGTAGAAATTTGAAGAGGCTCAGACACAGAGGACAATGTCTCGTCAGAGTCCCCTCTCTGAGCTGGTATTTTATTCCTCATTCTTCTTTTTCACAAAATCAGCAGTGTTTAGCTATTTTGCCTTATCACCTAAAACAAAGCTGAAGCTGAAACAGCACATCAACTCACAGGTGAGCAGATTTTTACTACAAAAATTAGATCTGTATGCACAGATACAAAGGATTTTGTGGGCCTGAGCTTGTTGAACTTGTGGAGCTTTGTACACTCAATTAGTACAGTACTGCACTCTGAAAATCAAAGTGATTATGAACAAATACAACAGTATTAAGTCCTCCCTGCATAAATATTTTAGCAAGTGTAAACAAGACTCTAGTTTCTGTAAGCAGCCAATTCCCAAACGAACACACACAAACATCAGCTGGTTCAGCAAAGAAAGGGAGAAACTGAACAGCCATGCCCTGCTGCATCATAAATAGTGAGGAAAGGTACAGCAAAGGCACATGCGGTAAGGGAGACTAGTTCTGTGTAATGCACATTCTTACACAAACCTGAAAACAACAAAATGTTCAGGGTTTGCCCATGGCTTTGTTTAGAGCATATATATACATATTTATAAAAACACCAATGCATACAATGATTTTGTAGAAGAGTCCAGAACTGATGAGCAGTTGCTGGGAGATTTTACTTTTCTTCACTTTAGAATGGATAAAAAAAAAAGTTATTACCTTAAGCATTCTAAAAGAAAACTGTTCTTCATCTAATTCTAAACATCCTACTTTAGAATGAATGAAAAAAAAAGTTATTACCTTAAGCATTCTAAAAGAAAACTGTTCTTCATCTAATTCTAAACATCCTTTCATTAAAAGCCTCAAAAATAAGCAGCATCATACATTCAGCCAAGCCCAGCTGCTTTGCTGGTAATTAAGTAAGAGACAGTGAGCCCAGATCATCTCCCTTCCACCTCCCCTGAAAAGACAGACTTTAATTTTATCTGAGGAAGAATTTGGCCCAAACTACATGGGGAAGGAGAGGGGCAGTGGAGGGACAGCAGGGGGAGGTGGTTGTTTTTTAAAACTCAGCAAGTCCCTGCTCCGTGGCTGGACTTTTCCCTGCACCACGTCGGGCCCGCAGGTTGCTGGCAAGCAGAGCAGGCGCAGAGCGGGACCTGCCAGCGCTCTCGGACCACACACAGGCTCTCAGCTGCTCTCCAGTACACTGGGGACTTCCATCTGCCGCCCATCCCTGCTTCCCACAGCCTGGCTCTTCCCTTCAGCAGGAGCCTGCATGGAGCAGGGGGGAATTGTGTGCTCACACTACCAAAGGCTGCAGCAGCCTTGACAGAAGAGCCACCAGCGCGTGGCAGGACCAGGCCTCCTGGAGCTGCTCACAGGCTGTCCTGCGCCAGCATCCCCACAGGAGCAAGTGTCAGCTCTTCATCTGCAGCACAGTTAACTTTGGAAATGCCAACATAGTGCCACCAGCAAATAAATAAATAAATAAGTAGCTCGGCATTTTTCGCAACTGTTTATTTTTAATACAGCCAACTACCAGTGCACTTCAGTTTCACTCAGTGAACAATTCCATACCTCTCCTTTAAAATATGTACAGTAAGTTCATTTACCTTGCTACACTTTCAAGTCTAACCATGATGGATATTAACAGAATTTCACCCCCAAAAAAAAGCCATGATCATGGGCCCACACTGACAGGGTGAGATTTTGTAAGCTCATTGCCATAGCTCAATTTGCAATTAAAAACCATGTAAAGCCAGAAGTGTGATTAAAAGCAGCAGACAACCGGCTCATTATACAGCAGCAGAAAAGAAAAGCCTTTCAAACACCAATTGCTCTACCTGAAATATCAGCTGCTGTTGTCATGCCTGGGACTGAGCAAGAACATCACTTAGCTCACTGAAAAGAACTTTCCCAGAGACAGATTGGCAGCATGACAAATGTAGGTTGGCTACAGAAACCAAAGACCAAATACTTTCTCCTTATAGAAAGGATTGGCACAAGGAAAAACAATAGAAGAACACCTGCAAAGAGCTTCAGAGAGGTGTAAGTAAAAAGAAAAATTATCTTCCTGTTTCAAGACAGTTTGGGAGATAAGCTCATTTAAAGCAACTAAAATTTCTTGTATATGATGCTGATATACTTTAGCCAAGTCACAATCATTGTTTTGGATCAGGGAGGCCACACACACAAAAGCTGTGGGGAAGGAAGATGCTCAGACATATTCCCCAGCAAACACTCATCCAAGAAAAAAGCTGTGTTTAGATTCTAGAAAAACGCCTACACTGTCTTTACTTGTGATTACCTTTTGGCATACCCAAAAGGGCTTTTGAAGGATTCAAACACTCCACAAAGAAACAAGACAGATTTCCTTCCATCAGCATTTTACTTTTCTACAATTAGAGACAACTGTGAAGTTCTTATGCACAAAAAGCCAATTTATTTTTAAAATGCCTGTTCAAAATTACAGTTTTGAATAAAGTACCCTAATCCAAAACCAGACTTCACTACTTTTAGTGGCTTTATCCCACTGCTTATATAGGTTACATGTTAGACACGAAATTTGAAACTCCTAAGATAGTAACTTCAGACCTGACACTGACATTAGCTCACGTAAAGTGCAAGCTTTACCTTGCCAAACAAAAAAGGGCTCAACACTCTTAAGTACAAACAGCTGAATAAAACATTCTGTATATAAAACAATCTGTATATACATCAGCTGAATACTGCTGAGTAAAGTAATCTGACTATACTTCAATGACAGATCAATCTTAACCTGTCTATACCTATGAAGATATAACATCAGATCAATCATACTCTTCATATACCTATGGGGGCATAATATAGGCAAGATTTTTCTGTGTTGAGTTGCAAATGTAAGATTAATTTAGGAAAATACCTTTCTCTAAAATATCTCCCCCAAATGAGTACCTCATCAGTAAAACCCATTTACATCCCTGGTTAATTACATGTCAGCTTCTGAGACTTTGCTATGACAGTCCATCAGCTGTCATTTCCAAGAGTCATGAGACAGGAGTATTAATTAGCCAAAAAATGACAACTCCTGTCCCTTGATATGAGTAACAGCAAACTGGAAGACCATTCTGCTCCTGGAATAAAAGCTGGTTTTATTCACTCTCTTTAAAGAGTGTAGAATATGGAGATCTCAATTAAAATGTAAAGCATGTAATGAGAATATTTATTTTAATGTCGTCTCTGCGCTAAAACCTTTTTTCCATTTTTCCTCTCTCTATTCAACGATCACATATTAAGCACATGATTACTTACACGCATTATCTCACACCACTATTGCTTAAGACCAAAAATATTTTAAGAATTATATTTAAAAATAAACACGAATAAAGCATTTCAAGAAACCTGAAAACTGACTAAATAAAAAGCCACAATATGTTTAACAGATACTAAAAAGGTGCAATAGGCATGTCAACCTTGAAAAAGCCCTTTTAAACCACAGCAATATTGTCAGGTGCCATTACCCTTTGTCAGTCAGCTACACGAATTCATAAATCAGGTGTTGCAGCCAAATGAGAGCGCAATGAAAAATCAGCACTAGGCAGACTTGTCCACTGAATAATAAGGGGCGTGCCAAGGTTTTGAGGTCACACTCAAAACTAAAAATTAATTGTATCAACCATATTAATAAAAGAAATTCTTATCAACAAGACTAAAATTTGTTAGTACCATTCTGTAGAGTTTGTGCTCGTGACTCCTTTCCCAGATTGGCGTGGAATCCTCCTCCTAAAGTTGGTGTTTTCCCTGCACCTATTAGGGGAAAAAAACAAACACAGACATGTCAAAGGGAATAACTTAATTAAAATATTAAAATAAAACTTATTGTGCCAGTATATTCAGTATCTGTATAATCTACAACACGCCAAATTACATTAAGAAAGTCTTAAAGTATTTAACATATCAAGTACCAATACTGTGCAGATTATTTCTTTCTTGGGATACCATAAGAATTACATGGCTCCATAAGACCTCCCAATCTCAGCTCCAAAGAAAGTATAAAATTTTCTCAATGCCTATTTTAAGCAGAACATGAAAATCAATACTGTAAAATATGTCTCAAAATAAAGGACGAAACAATTGCTTAGTTAGTATTTTTTGTATGAAGAATATTCAATAAAGAATTTGCAGAATTTTAATAAGCAATTACTGGCATTACAGAACATAAAACATGTTTAGCACTCAATAATGACTATGTTGGCTACTACAGACATAATACTTATTTTAAAGTAACTTCAGTTTGTCATTAGGTAAACACAGCAACACTTAGGCTACAAAAAACTGCAAGTCTGGAACTTCTACTTTACACCCTGAAAGGCTGTAGACTAAAAGAAGTCTGAGTTGTAAATCAGAATAAACTAGAGGCTGGTTTGGGCATCCATGCCAATGCTGAGCAGCCACAATGCAGAGATTGCTGGGAGTCAGTGGAACTATTCATGCAAACCAATCTTGCAGAACAGGGAATTAACCTACCAAGGACAAAAATAGTCTCCCACTAAAGCAGGAAGGTTTTTTTAAAAAACAATTAGGGTACATCAAGCAGGATATCTGAATCTATCAGCTTAACAGCAAGTGAGACCAAAAAGCTAAATTGCACAGGATTGAAAACAAGCAATTTGTTAGCAATTGGACTTCTACTTAATTCAAGTAGTCTGGTCTTCAGGATAGGGGAAAAAAGCCATCTTATTGTCTATGACGCCTACAGCTTTTCCTCAAGTTCACATGGCTGTTTTCTCCTCTTACACTAGCTCATCAGCACAAACTAGAAAGGCTTTGGGATAGACACAGAGAGGAGAATGAAGTGGCTCTTTAAAGCAGTTCAGGGCATTTCTTCTACACACATGAGTAAGATACATCCACGGAAGGTACAACTGATCAGAAACTGTGACCTGAACTGTTCTCTCTTACCAGACTTTTTTAGCTCTAGTCTCCTCGCAGTTGCACCTAATGTACATCTATACTGAGAAAAAAGACAAAACCAAACAAAACCAAAACCCAGAAAAGCTAATAAGCTAATATTCCTGCAGAATTACTATCAGCCTTCAAAGCTTATTTTTCCATATAACCTTTAAATTAGTTTTCCAGCGCTATCCACAACAGAAACCAACTTCACTTCATTAACAGATCCTGTCAAAAACAATAATCAGCTCCCACATAAATGCCCCACAGATTAAGTACTTCATCCTAATAAGAAGTGAAAAATATTCGATAGTGATCTCCTCACTGGGTACAGAGGTAACTCTCCCAACTCTGTGTTTGACTATTAGAGATAGCAACATCTCCTTGCCATTCTTACAGGTACTGCCTTGTATTTCCACAGACACTTGAAAACAAACCAATGCAGCAAACTAGAGAGAGGTCACCAAGCTACCACAGCAGGCATAACATTTTTGGTGTACATTTAGTAAGAATGGTTTACCTGGCAAAAAAAGTATCAACAAGGACATTACATTCCTTTGCTTTAGTAGCAAATATAAACAGAAATTCTGCCTCCCCTTTTCCTTTTTTTTTTTTTTTGTTGTTCTAAGGTTTGCTTTACAGGCTTCCTCGCTAGTCTGATTTGCAGCAGGAGAGCACACACTCGAGCATCAGCACATGGGAGGACAACACCAACCACAAGGCAGGAGCAGGAGCAAACAGCAGGGCAGGCTGGAGGCAGGAGGCTCACCCAGAACTTGTGTCAAAGGCACCATTGCCCCTCCTGTGAGCAAAGGCTCCACTTCCCAGTCCCCTCTATCCTTGAATATCCCAAAATACTGAACTGGTTTGGACTATCATTGGCAAAACAGCTCTTTTAAACGTTTCCCTGTTACTACTAAAAAGCTTGCACAAAACAATCTTACCATAGGGATAAACAATACTAATAACTAAATAATTTAACTTACTCAGGAGTTAAAATTCAGAATAATATAAACAAAATTAAATTGAGATTTCAGTGATTTTGTTCTTTAAGACTCTTTTTCAGTAGACATCAAGCTATAACATCATACATAAAAGTAATTTCTTTCCAAGCTATAGAGACTGCAGCAGATACCAGCAGAGCTATCTGAAAGGCAGATTCCGCTATCAGAATTGATGTACCCATTTTTCAGCAAGTTAACTGGAAAGACTGAACGTCTCTACTTAGCATTTGGCTTTGAAAACTGACAGAAAACTAGTCTGTTGAGCACTTACACTCTCAGAACTGCAAACTAATGTTGCCATTGACTATGTAGTCTCACCATCAGCTTTAATCTTACAAGCAAAATGCAAACCAAACTCATTAACATAACTGTTCAGCTGGGTAATAAAAAGATAAATTCTTAAAAAAAAAAAGAAATCATCAAATTCATTTAAAGACAAAAATCCCTACAAAGCTAGTAATTTAAAAAGTACAAAGGAAAGGAACAGCAATTGCTAGGCGCAACCAAATTAACATCCCAGCTTAACTGCAATTTTTACATTTCTTGACCTTTTTCATTCTTCCCCCACAACTTCAAAAGTGAATTAAGCAGGCTTTTGGTTTTTCACATTCAGCTTTCAAGATATACAAAAATATATCCGAGAAGTATTTGGTCTTCAAGTACTGCCTGCCAAATCTCCAACATTAACACTAACACTTCCCTAAGGCAACTCAAATGCACTCCTTCAAGAGGTGGTGCCTCCCAAGGTACATTGCCATCCACTCATCTCATCTGCTGAGGAGGGCCAGCTGTGTCCTGAGCTGGCATCAGGCACAGCATCGCCAGGTGAGGGAGGGGATTGTCCCACTCTGCTTTGCACTGGGGTGGCCTCACCTCCAGTCCTGGGGTCCACAATATTAAAAAGACATAAAGCTGTTAGAGTGTCCAAAGAAGGGTCATGAAGACAGTGAAGGGCCTAGAGGTGAAGCCGTATGAGCAGCAGCTGAGGTCCCTTGGTCTGTTCAGCCTGGAGGAGACGGAGGGGACACCTCACTGAGGTTACAACATCCTCACGAGGGGAAGAGGAGGGGTAGACACCGAGCTCTTCTCCCTGGTGACAGGTCCTGAAGGAACGGCAGGAAGGTGTGTCAGGGGAGGTTTAGGTTGGCTTCTAGGAAGAAGTTTTTCACCCAGAGGATGGTTGGGAACTGGAACAGGCTCCCTAGGGAAGTGGGCACAGCTCCAAGACCGGCAGAATTCAAGAGGTATTTGCACAATGCTTTCAGATTCTTTTGCTGTGATTCTTAGGGTGTCCTGTGCAGGGTGAGGAGTGAGACTTCCATGATCCTTGTGGGTCCCTTCCAACACCAGATATTCTTTGACTCTATGATAACTTTTGGAAACTCATTCAGATTTGCAGCTTTGCATAAATGAAGGTTGATTCCTTTTCTCTTCAAGTTTGCTTTGGACATTTACATGAAATTTTGGACAACAGAAGGTGTGGAGAGATATGTTAGGCAGCTCAGAAATACAGCTACTCCAATTTTTTTGTTGTCTCAGCGGGCTAAAGTGCCCCAACACAACAGAACTGAAGATGCAGGAGATCACGCCTGGAAACTTGATGATACTTGGTCAAAGCTCACACAGCTCCAGACCCAGACCATAACCTCGAGTGCTGAGCTGCTTGTCAGAGCTGGGTTAACAGCTGGATTTGATAATCTTAAAGGTCTTGGGTATTTTCCAACTAAACAATTATATGTCTACAGTGACTATCCCTCCATCAGCCACAGCCACCCCCACTCTGCTGCTCACAGCACAAGCACCTTGGCAGTTTCTGTTCTGCTCCAACAACTCCCTAACAAAGGAAGTCACATCACTCTGCTGCTCTATAAAAATGCTCCTCAAGCTGTAAAAGGTGCAAGCAAAGCTTGAAGTCTGTGGTAACCTTGAAGAGCAAAAAAACCACAAGAGGTAACAGGAACAGCACTTATCAAATCATTCCATACAGTGGAGGCAAAGAGCAGCCGCTTGGGTATCTGCAGCTTAAAGGGCACTTTTCTGTCAGGTAGTGACACAATGAGTTTCAGATTCAACACCTGAAGAAGAAACAGATTCAGTCCCAGCATTACAGATTTTGCTTCCTCTACATAAATGAGCAAGTGAAGACAGGGAATGAAGCTGCTCGTAACCTGAACTGAAGTGTACCTGCTATCTGATAGGACCGATCCTACCAAAATCCTTCCCTGTAAAATTAAACCCAAAAGCCACCAGTCCTTTCTTCAGGACAAAGTAGGGGAAAACCTTCTATTTCAAATACATGTATTTACAGACCCAGCATAAAATCTGGGTCTGATAAAGAATGCAGACTGCATCACACCAATGGCTTCATAATCAGGGAAGATGAGATAATCTAATATAAAACAATTAATGAGCTTCCTACTGAAGTTAAACCATAAAAGTAAAAAGGAGGATAAGTAAACCTCCCACTACAATTCATACGTATAAAAGCAAAATTATATGATTCGAGTTCTGAAGTTTGTAACTGAAACAATTCTTTTCTCACTCATTTTTACAGGGAAATTAACAGGTCTGCAGGCACCAGAGCCTGCTGAAACAGTACTGCCACATAAACTTACATAGACAAACTTTAAATCTATTCCATCATAGTTTATTTTCAAGGGCTTATTTTCCTAACTACCAACTGTAGAGATAAATATACTGTTGCATCCACCACAACCCATCTTAGGACTGCCCAAATCTATGAAACCAGTCTGCAACCAAGTTATGTGCACTATTCTGCACTGCCACAGCTGACAGCAGCACCCTCCGTTGTTGCCATGCCAAGGACAGTACGGAAAATACTCAATGCCAGAAAAAGCTTCATATTAACTCTGGTGCACGATTGCCACCTGGAGGATTTTGGGAGAGAAGCAAAATTGATTTGACTCATCTCACTAAAACATATAGCAGATAATAATTTTAGATGGAAGTTCCCACTCTTCCTTCCCAACACAGCATGATTATGAATTAGTTTTGTAATGAGAAAATCTGGCACAGAGTAAAACAGGTAAATACTCTTCATGATTTCCATTAAAAGGTCTGCAAATCCACCATACTTACACTCTTTTCTCTGTATTGCAAATGACATCATGACCACTCTGCATAACTTAAAATTAACCATGAATTAGTGTCATCTCTAAAAAGATGGGCCACAAGCATGAGGAAACGTATTGGTATTAACATTATTTTAACTTCTCAGTACCCAGTGTTTTCATTTCAAGCTTAGCATGTGTATTACTGGCAGAGTGCACTTCAGGACTGTTTGAGGCTGCACTGTAAGAAACATTTAATGTCAGTACTTGGTCTATCAATAGCTTACATGGAAACCAATTAACAACTACCAATTAAAAACAAAACCCTTACTCCTTTCACTTTTTAATACTCAAAAAGACACAAGAATCCTTTATCGTACATAGGAACCAAGTGGACAAAAGCACAGAATCTGATACAGAGTTCATCCCCTTTCCCAACTGTCTCACTAGCACTCCCTGTGACAGTAATTGTCCATCTTAAAAAGTTCTAGAGGGCAAAAAGGTACAGAAGATGAATGACTAGGAAGCTTAGCTTAAATTTTATGGAAGATTTTTCCTCCATGCCTTCAGTCCTTCTCTTCTTTCCAGTTTGCTGACCATAACTTTCCATTTCCACAATCCCCAAAAGACAAATATTTAGATCAAGGCAAACTCTTGTCAAGTTCTGCACGTGAGGTCAATGTAGGTCACATGCCTTGATGTAAAAACATAAAGATTTTAAGGATAAAATAGTATAGAAAATATTTCAGTAAGCTTCCACAGGTATATCTGAAACACTGTGCATACCACAGCTTTACTAAAGAGAGATATATTAAATCTGCCATGGGACATTGCAGAATAAGAGTACACATTCAGCATCTGTGGCAGTGCTAATGAGTCTCTGTAGTAAGTTTGTTATAATTTACTTGAAAAAAAACCCTGTAATAGTAGAAATGAACTCTTCCTTGATGTTCTAAAATTTGAAGCAGGCTACTTACAAATGTTGTGGAACCTCCTACACCAAAAATTCTAACAAACACTTGTTGGCGTGTTAAGGACTACTAGTTCACAACTTCCCTTTCTCCTTATGAGCAAAAGTAAGAAGATAATCTCCCACAAGCCTCAAATTAGTGCACTGCAAACTCATGTACACTTGGAGATGCAGAGTCTTAATGCATGTTTGCTGTACCACAGCCAGGAGCTCTGTGTGATCCTGTCTCAGTGCTGAAGTTGAACTGATGCTGTCAGTGCCCATTGCAAAATCCTGCTTCTGTGACTGTGCCTGTGTATTTGTCACTGCCCTAAAACCCCCAGGCTTAGTCACTAAGCGAAAGTAAGTTACTAGATTTAATAATAATTCTCATTTAAACTTTTACTAGAGATGTGACCCTGAACTCTGCAGCAGGGCAGGGACAGGCAGAGCTGAGGGCATTGGGCATCTCCACGGGTCCAGGAATGGGCTGAGGGCAGGCAGGATGTCAGACTGCATGTGGGGGTCAAGGTCAGGCCCAGCAAGGGGAACAAGGTCAGACACAGCCCCAGAATCTCCAGACAGGGCCACAGGGATGGGCTGAGGCCAGACAGGACATGAGCCTGGCTCTACAGGACCCATGGGTGGGCAGGGCAATGCTGTGGGGAGCTGGAGACTGGCCCTGTTGTGCAGTCCCTGAGGCAGAGGCTGACATCCCTGAGGTCTGGGATGGGGTCCTGGGCCATGGGCAGCCTTGGGGGAACCCCAGAGAGAAGCTGGTCAGGGACAGCAAGAATCAGCAGTACCTAGTTTGTGACCAAGAAGCTTACCAGATCTGTTTTTCTCAACTTACTACCAAACATTTAAAGGGAATTTCTGGAACAAAAGAAGCTGAGCTTCCCCAGACAGCATGCTTGAGGATCACAAGCTCAGTACACCTTGCAGCATCATTTCTTTGTGCAGTATTTCTCAGTTGCATCTTCCAGCTTTGTGCTGTGCTGCCTGCACATCAACCTTCCCAGGTGGGACTGTTTTCTTCTCCTTTGATTAGTGTCAGAAGTCCCAGATTTCATCTTTCTCAGCTTCTTTAAACAAAAGCCTGAAGAGAAATTGGGACCATCTCAGCTTTCTTTCTCTCACTCTCTTCAGCTTCAGTTTTTCTCCTGTCAGCTTCAAAGAAAATACTTTGAAAATACAAAGAAAACAGTTCCTCCCAACAACTACCACAAGACAAGGGACTCCCACCCAGACACAGTGAAAGAGCAATCAGAGAACTCCACACCTTCAGACATGGCACACAACTCTTAACTTGCGTTTCTGCAAAAGCAGCAGCCATCAAACCAGTGCAAACTGGCAAAGGGCTCGGTGTAAGTCCATCTTCCAGGGTGCAATTATAGCATAATGGAGATGGAGAAATGTAGCTCACTCTTAGACTCTCTATTGCTGTACTTCCTTCTGGGATGTGTTCAAATGTAGTGACTGACAGGCATCTGTTAAGAACTTGGGTATGATGAAAAACGAAAAGCAAGGCACATTCATTCCAATTAGCAGAACTCAAAAGAATTCTCCAAATTTGTTAAGTCATGGAGAAAAATCTCTTGGGCTAGTCTGAGAGGGCCTGAACTGGCTATCAATTATAAAGTGAATAGTTATTGTTCAAAACTAGACTCAGCTAGGAAATGTATGTGCCTCAAACACTTTCTGTGCAATCAAGAGAGCTCCTTGGAGCTCAAATAGGCAGGACAACCCTTCTCCACTAATACCTGACTTATATAGGGTCAAATCACAGAATCACAGAATCACAGAATCACAGAATTTCTAGGTTGGAAGAGACCTTCAAGATCATCGAGTCCAACCCGTGTTCCAACACCTCAACTAGATTATGGCACCAAGTGCCACATCCAATCTTTTTTAAACACATCCAAGGATGGTGACTCCACCACCTCCCTGGGCAAACCATTCCAGTACTTAATCACTCTTTCTGTGAAAAATTTTTTCCTAATATCCAGCCTATATTTCCCTTGACGCAGCTTGAGACTGTGTCCTCTTGTTCTGTCCGTTGCTGCCTGGAGAAAGAGATCAACCCCCAGCTGNCCCAGTTTCAAGGCAGGGCCTTCACAAGCTTCAAGACAGTAACACAGCTAGAGTGAAGTGTTGAGGCTGGATTCTTTCCTGACTGTGACCACTCACAACAGAATTAAGAATTACAACTAAGTAGACCAGTACGGGGCCTATCAAAGTTTTCAGAGAACTTTCCTCTCAAGAGATCAACAAAACAATAGACAGCAGCCCCTTCTAAAGCATGAAGGGGTTATTCCCTTACTAGTGAAAGAACTTACCAGCTCACGACCCAGGAAGTGACAGGTAGCTTGCAAGAAGAGCTGACTTGCCACTCCTTCAGAGAGACAGCATTGAAAGGAATGGTGGGATTAGCCGTGTAAAGCTCAAAGAACATGATCTTCCTGTGAAGACTCAAAAGAACAGCTGTGCCAAATCAGACTAAAAGGCTATCTAGTCCAGCATTCGACCTCTGAATGAGAAAGTCCATTAATACACATGCCTACAAGGGTAACACAAAACACAGGAGGAACACTTGTGATAGTTTTCTCATATAATCTCCCAGTGGCTAGAGATCTGCGGCTCAAGGATTTCCTGAACCAGATACAATGTATTTTTTAAATGGCCACAACACATTTTTATTCTGTCTTCCCAATAATTTTAAACTCATTTAAACTTTTAACATCCACAACTTCAGATTCACATGGGAGTTATTTCTGTAAAAACCAAAACCAACCAAACAAAACATCCTAATGCTTCTGGACCTCCTACCCACTACCTTTGCAATCAGCTAGCTGCTAGATTTCTCAGCACTCCCTAGCTTTTGCATTATGTGACCCTGAGCAGCAGCTCATCCTTGCTGTGTTATTCTACTGCATTTACAGATCTCTACTATGCCCCCATTCAATCACCTCTTTTCCAGTCTGAAGAGGCTGAGTCTATTCAGCCATTCTAACTGAGAAGCTCTTCAGGAAGCTCTCCTCTTAATCACTCCACCATCCCCTCTGTATCTCTTCTAGTTCTATTAGAGGTTTTCCTGAGGAGGGGGAAGAAAAGAGAAACCCACCAGAACTGCACACAGCACTTCAGCTGGAGGTAACACTGTGGATACATAACAGTGTACAGACATGCTGTACGTGCTCTCTTAACTTCTAACATTCCCCTCCCCTCTCTATTCTTTTTGTACCATGAATGAACATTGAGCTAATTGTTTTTATAGAGCTATCCTTTAAGACCTAGGGATCTCCTTCCCATGTTATGCTAGCCAGTTTGGACGTAGAAGAAGCCACACGTGGAAGAAAGGAACAATGCTAACTCTCACAGCAACTCTGGATCCCATCTGCTACCCTACTACTCATCCACTAAAAGCAACAGGTCCTTCTACTGTCTTTACTACCTGAAAAAATTTAATATTGCCCACAAACCTCATTAACTCACCAGTCACCTGTTTTCCAGATCATCAGTCCAGATTCTACGGAATTTCACTGATGCCTCCTTCACAAGACACATTCTTTCTCTCCAGACTATATTTCTTATCATTTGAAGAGCCACTCTGCTCTGTAAAGACTTTTCGTTATCAATGACAGCTCAGACTGTATAAAAGCTTCTGGTGAAGGATCTTGCTGACCTTCCTTTTGAAAATCTAACTTTCTGCTTTGTCCACTTACCAAAAAGGCTTCTGGAGAAAAGATCTTGCTGACCTTCCTTTGAAAATACAACCATCTGCTTTGCCCACTTACCAGCTTCCTTAGAAAGCCCCAAAGGATCTGCAAGGCAAGCCACCGTGCCAAAAAGCATTGTTACCCTATATTTACCTGTAAAGGACACCTATTTTATCCTTCACTACTTCTATCTTCTTGGCTTATCCTATGCATGTAGATACAGCACATGGAACATGGTTCAGTGATGAACTTGGCAGTGCTGGGTTAACAGTTGAACTCAGTGATCTCAAAGTCTCTCCAACTTAAATGATTCTGTGACCCTACCCTTCTGTCCAACACACTTAACCAGCCTGCATTTTCCCAAGACTTCATGCAGAGCAAAGCAAAACCCCTCATTCACAGCCAAGCACAAGCCCATGCTTTCTCAGCACACCAAAAGCTCAGCTGCTAAAACATCAAAACAATGGAAAGGAACAGACTCACACACCTGCACTGGAAAACACTGGCTACACTAAAATTCTCTGTGTAAGGCATCAGTGCTGAGGCTTCCTACACCAGGCACATAACTAGCTCAATGTAAATACTGCCAGAGAAAACTTAACTGTGATCTCACACCTTCCTCCAACCCTGAGAGAATAAAAGAAGGGATTTCTGATGTTTTATAGGGATTCTACATGATTTATTAGCAAGGACTTGGCCACTTTGTGATAATACAGAGAAGTGCAGGACTCACTCCTTCAGTAAGCAGATGCAAGATTCTGAAATCTTAACATATACCTTGGCAAAATAAAAGGGTTTACTACATGTAAAAAAGAGAAATTAGTGTCTCAGTGCTTTCCACTCCCTTTTGCTTTTTATGATGAAGGTGAAAATAAATTATTAATAAATGCATCTGTAACTATTCAACATGTGTTAGCACACAAATAGAAGCTGTTGTGGATCTTGAAAGGATTTGAGGAATATTGTTGCACAACCAGCAGCTCTGAACTCCACAAACACCAAACGCCCCATTCAATTCTCAGGCCTGCAATAAAGAACCTGACATCCCTCATCCTTTGCAAACTCTAGACAATGTTCTCCAAGACACCCAGCCCTACTAACCACGAGCCAGGGACTCAAAAACAGCACCCCAGGCACCTCTGACCCTGCAAACGCTCCACACAGTAAGGCTGTCTGAGATCACCAGACCACAGTCCAAGGAGCCTCAGACCAAGGCATTTCATACACAGGGGATCCCCCAGGGTCAGACCTAAAGAGCTGACCAAGATGACAGGAAAAGGTGTTAAGAACTTGTAATTTTGGTGGAAATCTGCTAATATAATCAGAAGTCACTGAAAGATGTAACTCACCAGAAAATGTTCCTTTCCGCAAGAACATTGTTTCTGACTTAAAAGAAATATACATTCCTTCGGAAATTCTCCACCCTTTGTAGAGATAAAATCCTTCTAACACAGTACAGGACTTTTCTCCCCATTCCAGAGGACTTTAACCAGACATACAAACATTAACAGACAAGCACACATGATGAAGACACTGTTCTTGCAGCACAAATACATCTTTTCAGATTTGTTTGCATTACTCAGTTTATGTCAAGGGGAAAAAAAATTATTCACAACAAAAGCACCTGTTTTGGAACACAGAGAACTGTATCAGTGTGAGCTACCCATATCCTAATTTCCTTAATATATTTCTTGTGTGGAACAGGGCCTGCACTCACAGAGTCACAGAATGATTTGGACTGGAAGGGACCTTAAAGACCATCTAGTTCCAAACCCCCTGCCATGATCAGGGACACCTTCCACTAGACCAGGGTGCTCCAAGCCCCATCCAACCTGGCCTTGAACACCTCCAGGGATGGGGCATCCACAGCTTCTCTGGGCAACCTGTGCCAGGGCCTCACCCTCACTCACCTTTGCAGTAACTACAAACAGCCCTGTTTTGGAAGTCCTGTTCTGTCACTTCCACAAACAACACTTCCCCCAAGTACACACACCAGTGCACGTGGGGACTTGATAGAAGATCACAGTATCAACACACATTGAAGCCCCTGCAACCACACCTTGTGCCAGCCAGATAAAGCCACCAGGAGCACGTTAGAATGTGCTGCAATCACATTTTCATTTTTACACACCCACCACCTTTAGGGTGTCTATCTGTCTTCACAGGCAAGAGACTTTGTTCTTTCAGGGTAACACATAACAGGTAACTAACTAGCTATCCAAGATCAAAGAATTAATTTACTATCCAGCAAAAAAAGATTAGCCAACAGCAGCATCTTAGGACTTGCACAAAAAAGAAAGGCTATCCCTTAAAGAAATTTTGTAAAGTACTGTGCAACTCATCCAGAAGAGTAAAAAAAGCCTCAGTATGTTGTATTTCTCTCTTTTCCTTTAGATTTTTTTTTAAGGATAAAGGGATCCCAAAATGAGCCCTAGCTTGCATGCCATCTGTCCTGCATAATTTTGGGTGGGAGGGAAAAAGCAGAACAAGCCCTAAAAAATGTAGTCTCCACATCACAGCAGGAAAAAGTGAAGGATACAAGAGCTGCTTATAAGCTATAAAAAAAGTAATGCCAACATCCTGAGTTGGAAGACAGGAATGGCATCAGACAAATCCTAGCCTACAGTAAACTCCCAAACTCCAATTTGCAGTGCTGCATTCTCCACCACAATTCCTCTTTCTTCCCCACAGCTATACAATGCATCAGAGTCACTAGTTTCATGGCTAAGCTCTTTCCCATGCTTTTGCTTATGTTTCTTTCTCTTTATACACATTCCCCATACAGATTTTCCATCTCTCCCCTTTCAAATACTACATCATCATCATCACACCCATTTTCCTTCTCTCCCCTTCCAAACACTGTGTCTTCTTGACGTGGCCTTTTTCCATATTCTATCCTCCAGAGCACTCACACAAAAACCCCAACTCATCTACTGACAGGAGACTCTTGACCCTTTACTTCCAGCCTGTTTCTCCTCCATCACTGACTCTGTGCCTCCACATACTTCCCCTACCCATTAAATACCCAACCCAACCTTTCCTATCCCCTACCCCAATAATTTCATCTACCTCCCCATTCCCTTTGCACCCAGCCCTTCCACAGAGCCCCAAACCTTCTCACACACCTGCCCCAGTCCCTCACACATTCACTCCATCACACTCAGAACCTCTCTCGTCCTGCATAGCTCTCTTCCCCTATTCATCCCAGCCTCCCCCACCCCATTTCTGTCTCACCCTGCACAGCACGCTCTCCTTCTCCCCATGCATTCCCTCTCCCATTTCTGCTCTGTGCAGCACTAGCTCCCACATGCCCCATCCATATCCCTTCTTTGCACAATACGGTTTTCCACATCTGTCCCTCACACCCCTCTGCACAGCACCCTTTTCCCTATACATTGTCCTTATCTCTCAGCACAGTGTCCATATCTCCCCTATACATTGTCCTCATTCCCCCATGCAGCATCCCCATAACCCCACCCTCCAGCACAGCATTTCCCTATCCCTTTCCCCACACTGTCCACAGTTCCCTCACCCCCATGCCCTGTTCCTGAACTCACAGAATCAAATAACCAATTAGTTTGGAAAAGATCTCTAAGCTCACTGAGTTCAGCCTATGACTGAACACCACCTTGTCCACCAGATCATGGCACTGAGTACCATGTCCGGCCTTTCCTTAAACACCTCCAGGGATGGTGACTCTACCACTGCCCTGGGCAGTCCATTCCAATGTCTAATCACCCTTTCTGTGAGCAAATTCTTCCTAAAGTCCAACCTAAACCTCCTCCGGCTCAGCTGAAGACAATGTCCCCACGTCCTGTCACTTGCTCCTTGGGAGCAGAGCCCGACCCCCACCTGGCTCCACCCTCCTGTCAAGGAGTTGTAGAGTGGTAAGATCTCCCTTGAGCCTCCTCTTCTCCAGGCTAAACACCCCCAGACTTGTGCTCCAGACCATTCCCCAGCTCCACTGCCCTTCTCTGGATGTGGTCCAGCCTCTCGATGTCCTTCCTGACTTGAG
>VYXC01008339.1:1111957-1186783 GCA_013397175.1 Platysteira castanea
GCCTGTGCCGCTGGGTCGCTCATCCCTGTGCTCTGTCCCTGATCCCACACCGCCCAGAGCCCCTTCACTCTGTCCCTGTCCACGCCTCTTCCAGCATCCTTTCCCTTCTGCCATGTGCCCCATCCCCGCAACACCCTCTCTTCATACACCGCCGTTATTCCCCACACCCCANCCGCCACCCCGCCCGCTCTCGCGAGGCTTCGCCCGCCGCGCCCGCCCCTCCGGAGCGCTCCTCCCTCACCGCCCGCCAGGCCCCGCGTGTCTCCGGGGTGCCCTGTGTGCGGCCGCTCTTCGCCCCTCAGCACCTGCTTCCAGCCCTCTGCCGTGGGCAGGGACGCCTTCCATCAGCCCAGATTGTTCAAAGCCCTGTCCAGCCTGGTCCTAAACATTTCCAGGGATTCAGCATCCTGTGGGCAACCTGTGCCGGGGCCTCAGCACCCTCTGGGCATCAGTCAAATTCATCAATCAAATCTATTCAATCGTTCTGTAATGCTGAGATGAAAGGTTTTGAAACCTAATGAATTTATTTCATTAAAGCACTTTGAGCCCTGCTTGACAAAGGCAGCATAATGTTGAAGTCTGGTGCTTTGGAACTCGTTTATTATTGTAGAATCACGGGATGGCTTGGGTTGGAAGGGACCTTAGAGATCATCTAGTTCCAATCCCCTTGTCTTAGACAAGAACACTTTCCACTATCCCAGGCTGCTCAAAGCCCCATCCAGCCTGGCCTTGAACACTCCCAGGGATGGGACAGCCACAGCTGCTCTGGGCAACCTGTGCCAGGGCCTCAGCATGGCCACAGTAAAGAATTTTTTGCTAGTATTTAATCTAAACCTACTCTCTCTCACTTTGAATCCATTCCCCCTTGTCCTGTCACTACATCCCCTTGTAAATAGTCTCTCTCCATCTTTCTTGTAGGCTACTTTCAGGTACTGGAAGGCTGCAATTTAGGTCACCCCAAAGCCTTCTCTTCTCCAAGCTGAACAATCCCCATTCCCCCAGCCTTTCTACATAGGAGAGCTGCTCCATCCCTCAAATTGTTTTGGTGGCCTCCTCTGGACTTGCTCCAAGGGGTCAATGTCCTCAATGATTCATAGAACCACCGAATCAAAGAACTCAGTTTTCATCCAAGTTACAGCTCACTTTAGCACTCAACCCACATGTGGCAAATCAGCACCATAACACAGATGGGAAGGAAGCTGAGCAGAATAGCTGCTGTAGCTGGATGTTTGTATAGACTTCCATCTGTCAGCTTTTGAAATGCACAATTAATGCAGAAGCAGAAATTTTCACCTTATAAAACTCAGTACTGTCAGTATCTGTCTTCCACCAAGTGACTCAGATGCAGCCAAGTATCAGGTACGGACCTCCATGAACTGACCGGGTACAAAATGATTTGCACATTTAGAGGCACACTGGGGCACACACTAAAGCAATGTCATGCCACACAGAAAGCTGAGCATCTTATAGGCCTGAAATTATGTCATATGCCTACAAATTTTAAGGTTCTGTGCTTTTGAAAAGAAAAATAGCTATATCATAATGGAGATTGTACCACTATGTACACAGTCGGTCTTTTTTAAAATTCTATTCACAGAGGTGTATTTGTTAAAATAAGAACATTGTGTGTTTCCAGATTCCGTCTGCTTCTGGAGGTTACTTCCTTCCTGAAGTTCCTCCTGCTCATAATGAGGCAATGAGTGCCACAGTAGCCAAGCATGACCTCACAAAATTATACACTGTGTATATAATATCAGGGGAAAATTATATTCCTGATAAACAATCCCTGATAGGCTCTGACAAAGGCCAGCACAAACACAAGAAATCCTGCAGTGAGCAGTTTTGAAATACATTTCCATTAAAAAGTTTCTTCATATCTCACTTAGGTAGAGACTTATGTAGTCCTGTCCCTTGAGGACTTAGGTTTTACATCCCTTTGAAAATTGCTGGTGCTTCAATTAAGTGTTGCAAGACTTCTCTGTGAGTCCCAAATAGTTTGGAGTGTTTCACTTTGAATGTGAGCAGCAGAGGGCCCTTGTGAGAGCGTAAGGTACAGCTGCTGTCCAAAGAAAGAATCTCATTTAATGTCATACTGAAGAAGGATGTGTGTTTTAATTTTTATCTTCTTATAAGGTGAGGTTAGTGATGATGAAATAAAATGGGTTCCCAGTCCGGAAGACTTCAGTCTTTGCCTCTCACTCATGAAAGCTTTAATCTACAATATCTCTTAAATATTTCAAACATTTCCATAGGGCTGTTTTCTACCAGCCAAACTATAACTAATTTTTCATCTCTGTAAGTACTTTGCCCTTTCTGCTTGCTAGAGGATTAACTAAACTTCTTTTGACCTATAGCATTGAGCCTGCTGAATGAATAACCCATAGGTCGGTTCCTTTAGGTTAAAAAAATAACAACCTTTTAGTTGTCCTAAGCCTGAGAGTAAGAGCTGGTCATTTAAAAAATTGTATTGACAGAGCTCTTTCCCTGCATTATTTTGCCCTTTTAATTAAGAGGAGGAAAGGACCTGTTTTCCATTTCACCTACTCATATTTAACACCTCTTATTTTGACTCCTAAGTGTGCCAAAAAGTGGTGATCAGGATGTCTGTTAGCCCAGGCCAACCAATTTCCTTCCTGCTGTGCCTCCAAAAACATCAAATACAATCCACCTGTGGGTGTATGGTTTTGACATTTAGTAGTTGAAGTTTTGAAGAGAGGAACTGTTCTCATTTGCTTGAATTTTTTTTTCCCCACTGCTCATACAGCATCAGCAGGAATGCAAATGGGCTGTTCAAATCCAGACTGGTGTGTGAGGGAATCCTACCCTGCTCCTGCAAATGCTGTGCAGCACCACAGGGAATATGCCAGGGCAAGCCAATGACACGTTACTGTACTTCCACAACAGATGGATCCTCCTCTCTGAACATAAAGATTGGAAGCTGATACTTCAGTGTCATATGACAGAAAAGCCAGAGCCTTTCTGGCTTTTTGGTCATAACTCAACTTTCTGGGAACTGAGTTTCCCAACAAACCAGCCTGTATGGGAAATTTTTACATTTGGGGTGAACAAAGCTTAATCCCTTAACTTGATCAGCTTCTGTGAGCATCCTGAGCTCTCTGGCATTTCAGCTGGAATTAGTCCTCTTTAAATCATGCCTAAGGGCATTGATGAAGTCACTCAAGAAGTTTGAAAATGCACAAAACTTGAGGCAAAAGACAAGCAGAGGAAGACTTTTTTGGTTTTGGACAGTGCAAGATAAGGCACAAACTATGCACTCAACCTGAAAATTTACACTTTGGAGATGAAGTCATAGGGTTACTAGACAGAGGGCTGGAAAAAAGGATTTCGAAATGAATTAACCTTATAAGGCGATAGCAAGTGGATACTTCTCTCTTTTTTTTGCCTCTGTCAGTCCAAACTGTAGCATTCGGCTACACCAGTGATGGACACCAGGGGGCACCCAAGGAAATGAAATCGTCGAGGAGCTGCAATGATCCCGAAATTCAGACTGATTTTCCATCGGTTTTCCTTTTTTTTTTTTTTTCCGGTCTGCGTCTTTCGTAATTATTTCATGACATTGTTTTCATGACGCTCATCAATGAATGGTAGTTGAAAAAGCTTTGGGTGGAACATTCTGAGAAGAAAAGATTTTGGCATCTACTAAATCACGTCACTGCTGTCCAGAGATAGCACCTGATAGCTGAGCTTGATTCCTGAGTATGTGGCAGAGACCCCGTGGCTTTCCCAGTTACTTTCCCAGGATCTGTACCTGGTACAATTCTTAATACACGAGGACAGCAGAAATCACAAATTCTGCCGCGTAGAAAATCTGCTGAGAAGTTGACAGAGGAAGAGTCCAAGGATATTGAGCACAAAGATCCAGAAGCTACCACCACTTGAGGAAGTCTCTCATCAGCTGGAAGCTGTGAGCAGCTATTTTGCTCTGAACATCTGCCTCTGCCAACACACCACTTGAAGATGCATGACTGATCAGTGGGTGCTTTTAAGAAGGATGTAAGCAAGGTAAAAATAGATGTGCCCTCCTAGTTTCTAGCAATATGCAACTTAAGGATTCACCAGCTGAAGGCTCATACCCACTAGCAGACTATTTACCTCTTTAATCAATTTTTTTTATCTGTTATGCTTTCAAGAACTACAGCATTTGGTGCTTTGAGGTGTATCACAAGATAGTTGTGTAGCGAATGGAAAAGTTTAAAAATGGCCCAAACATTTCACTTGTCAATCCTGAGTTCTTGTGCTATAGTCAATGGTGAAGAGTTGCTCCCATCACACCCCTTTCATGTCAGGTGGGATTTTTTACTCCTGTTTTATAGCTTCCCTCAATCATGATCACTTCACAAGAGCAACTCTTTCTCCAGATAACTAGTGTGATGCTAATCAGACAGTCCTAACAGAAAATAATCTCTTCAGGGAGTCATTTAGGAAGAAACCCTTTTTAGTGAAACATTGGTTATGTTCAGCACTGAATAACTGCAGGCCTCCGTCACTTGGGGATATAAGCACAGGCAAATATTCCTGTAAAAATGCAACTCTGCTTGTCTGCAGCTCTCATATTCTGAAATTTATTTATTAAAACATTAAAGGATTCATCACTCACCATCAGAGCACCATTCCAGTCAGCCAACTGCCTGTTTAAGCAACTGTCTGCATAAGGAAATTGAACTGAAATGAGGAAATGCCTGGTACAAGTGCCATTTTTGTGTGCACTCTTGATACTTTGATGCAAATATGTCTTCTATACAGCCTAAAAATGAGGTCTTCACTAAATATTGATACTCATGTGCAAGGGAAAAAAACCAGGGACTTGACACTGAATGGTTCTGCATACTCAAACACAGAAGCAAACCACAGGTCTTACAAAGAGTTCCTATTGTTTTCCCAAATTTGGAACAGAAAGCCAGAAATTCAGACTAAATGAGTTGGAAGCATATCAAAAAGTAAATACAAGCTTCCTTTAATTCTGAAGAATAAGTATGAAAAAGTAGCTGTGCAATGGTTCATAATCTGCTTTAGTATCAAGGTAAATTCAGTGTAGTAAATTCAGCGCAGTTAAAAAGTATATATACTATAAACTATATAAAGTACCTAAGATAGTGCTGAGCATTTATAAATTATACCTGGCAAGTTACAAATAGGATTAGGAGAAAAGACAGACACTTAAACAGGAGTTCACTAGCGCTGGATCAGGACATTAAAAACCTGCTGTCACCAGGCAGTATTAATAAATAAACATTCTTTATTGGCCTTTCTTAGGCAAAAGTCTGCCATAATCAGAATGAGTGTGCTGGCATGATGCCTTGAAGTGGCTACCTGAAAACAGAGGCTAGACAAGAATAAGAGAATAAAAGTAGGTATTTATTTGAAGGCATCATTCATCGAAGAAGAGTATGCCAGTCAAGTGTTATTGAAGACCATGAAATGTCTGTGTGTCTACATAGACTCGAAAGTGTATTTTTTAATGTCATGAGTTATCAGGGACTCCCTTCAGACTGAAACCTGCAGAGATAAGAGAGAACATTGCTGTAGCCACACTCAAGCCTCTGCTTTTGCCAGCATGGAAGAAAAGCTGGAAGCAGGGTAAGGAACACAGTGTCCTCCTTCACACAGCCCGTTAATACCAGGGAAAGTTATGATGGAGCAAGCAGCTTGGATAAGTACAGGCCTGTGGGTGAGGCCAGTTCTCTCCTGTTTGGGTCATAGAGGACATCAAAGAATTGTCCTTTGAATGAGCCGTGTGTCATTGCCTGCTTTTCTGACAGGAGAGTCCCAGTGCCTCAAATATGCCAAAGTTATCCCAGTGCCAAAGAAACCATCAGTCAAAACTACAAGTTGCTGTCTACTATCTAAAGCTATGAGCAGGCTAAATAAAAATACCATTAGACTTAGAGAAGTCACAGTATAATAATTTCCTGTCACTGGAGAATTTTCAAGAATTTGGCAGATTTCCTAGTTTGAATTAGTTGGATAAATTAGACAAGTAACATTTTTCAGAGGGCAGACATAAAAATGTCTTGAGTAAATCAAGCTGTTTCATACCAATAATTTGAGTCAGCCTAAATTACAAAAAAAAAAAAAAAATCACCTCTATTTTCTTTAAATGTGGTGTTATCAAAGGGTAAAATCTGCCAAAATTTTCAAAATGAAATATTTATCATCTGTTTAGGTCTCAATGAGTGCTTTTTTTTTTTTTAAATTCTAAAATAGTTTAAGAGAAAAATTTTAGTGCTGTGCAAGCACATCTTTCCTTCCCCACTCTTACCCCAAGGTAGGATGTTTCTTAAACAGGATCTATCCCCAAAGAGGCAATCTTGCCATTTCTTCAGAAAAAAGGCCACATCAGTAGCACAAAAGGGGAATGCTGTCACTACAGCCGTGCCAATCTCTGCTTTACTCGGAAAGAGCTGGGATCATCTCTCTCCTCTGTATTTCACAGTTCACCTTACTTAGTTGGGAATTGGGAGCCACAGAACTGATGGTATGAGTGAGGGACAGGTCTGGAAATTAACACTTCCCTGGGAGGATCAGTTGGTTCACATCTCTTGGCTCTCTGTTTCCAAGTGGTGCAGATTCAGACTACCACCTGTCCACATTAAAATCACAGTTTTGAGTTGCTCTTCTTCCCCATCTCATGAGTTAAACATATTTTTTCAGTAAATTAAAAGTGGGAATCTGATATAACAATGTGCCAGTAACATCTGGAGCCTTTGGCTTGCCCTTCCATTGTCTGTGCTTCAATCAGTCAGCTCACACCAAGATTATAAAAAACCTGACCCAGGAGTTTACAGTCTGAAGCCCAAATTGAACAGAGCAGTCAGCAGATTATGTATTCGACCAAACAATGAGGTCTTCAGTCCCTTTTTGAACCAGTTTTCATTACAGGGGTTATGTTTGTATGATATTGCTGAGAATTACACAAAACCATTATTTTTGAAACGAGTACAGCAGACAACAATGTCGTCAATAATGCAAGTTGTTAGTAAAGTGTGTATATTTATAGCAGCATGAGAAGTATTTCAGAGAGCTCTAAGCATGTTCAGTTCCACACCCACATGCATGCAGCATTTCAGAAAATGTAAAGCTTAACTACTAGATGTTTTACTTTGGAAGGGAAAGCTGGAAGAGGATCTTCCCATACATTTTTTATCTATGATATTTTATGGATATAAAGGCCCTACTGAAAGGGCCTTTATATATGAAGTTAGTAGAAAGGATGTCCAAAAAAAGAATAAAATTATAGTGTTGGCATTTCTAACAAATAAACTATCTTCCCTTCCTAGTTTATCCCATTCTAAACAGTAACTGTGGAACTTTCTTCCTAATAAAGCTTTAGAGCTACTACCATGACTTCTCACCCATGCTACAGAAATACTATCCAGATGACCAAAGATTTTGTAATGCAGCAAGCTGCAACAAATATCCAGCTGAAACAGCAATTTAGTGGACTCAGAGCAAAAACAAACTATTTTTATGGCATATAAAATTATGAGGAGCCTTTCCCAATATATACCATGACTAATGATCATCAGCCTGTGCAACAGTGACACTTTAGCCACTCCCTCTGTGGTCACCTTTCATTTGCAACCATCAAGTCTGCTAAAAACAAGACGAGAAATTGCAGTTTAAAAGCGAGATTTTATCAGCTTTCCCAGACAGAACCAGATTGGGAAAGAAGAGAAAAAGAAAACTTCCTCTCATAGTTGAAGGAGTAAATGAGCAACTAATAAACATTCTAATTTAATAAGTGCACATATCCTGCTAGCAAATTCTCTTTTGAATAACAGAACTGAAAGGTTGATACGTGTTTTGGTTTTGGTTTGGTTTGATTGTTTCCAAAGAGTAAAACTAAGTCCTACAATTGAATCATAGCAATAAGGAAAAAAAACTGAGCAATGTCCACATAAAGTTTAATCTGGGAAATCACAAGGCAAGTATTCATTTTCCAGTTCAGAAATAAAATCCTAACCTGCTGATTTATGTTCCCTCCACACCATTTTTCACTCAGTGAAAACAGCACTGGCCTGCATTGACAATTCTCTTGAAAAGCCCATGAATCTTGAACAGCATTGCTGAAATCCTGCATTTCTGCCATAACAAGCCTGGCAGCCTGGGCAGAGCTGATGTAACTGGCTCCACACACGTATTCTCCACATCAACAGAGCAGCTTTGCTTTCCTGTACTGACCTGGGGGGACGCTGACAAGAGAGCACAGCTTACCCTGGGTCCCCCACATGTCTTCATCAGCCCAATCCAATCCAGCAAATTCTGTGATTGAAGGTGAGACTTTTTCAATCAAACTCCTCTGCAGACGAGCTCATAGCGCACATTCTGAGGTACCAGGCCATGGCCTCTTTCCTTCTGCACCTCTGCCCTCCTGCACCACAATCCATGGACAGCTACCTCTGCACTGTGGGGTCTTGGAGGGGAAGCCAGGCTAGGGGGTGGCATCTAACTCCATGCAATTCCACTGGGTAGCTCATACATGGCTCTCAACCTGTTATTTGCCACAGGATCATGACCCATCAGAGTTTTCCACCATCCACAACACTGCTACTTTGGCCTGTCACTGTCACATAATCCCACCTAAGTGACATTTCCTCGTGGGTGTAAGAGGCTTTGTTCTAGAAAAGGTCCTGAGAGACCAAAATGACAAAAACGAGCCAGCCCTGAGGAGGTCTGGGAGAGCAGCACAGTGCTGATCTGGACATTCACAGATGTAACACCCTCCAGCTGTCGAGTCTTCTGGGAAAACTTCATCAAGAATGGGAATCTTAATGTAAACAAATTACTACTTCTGGATTCTTCCAGCCCAGCAGGCCAGAACAGGTAAATATCTATAATCTCAGCATTCCAGCAACTGTTAGAAATACACTGATAGGATTCAATCATGCTAAATAATTAACAGTAAGGAAGGGAGTTTCAGGTATTGAGTTAATCAACAGGTGCTAAAGGCACATGAGCTCCTTCAGAGGCAAAGTGTGGCGTAACAGTCAATTTTTTCCATGACACATACTAGAAAGCACAGAAACACAATCAGCAAGGCCATTTTGTTGCTTCAAGACTCAATATTTGAACAAATGAATCACTGATACATGCTTCAGATATTCCTACACTAAAACTAGACTATAAGTCATATGAAATCCACTCCTGCCCTATAAGCTGCCTGTGACAGCTTTTTCCAAATACTGACCTAGAGAATGTCTGGTATGTTCAGACTGATCTAAGAAGTCTGGATTTTATATCCATGATCCCAATTTATAAGCACATGTCACACAAATGGTCTTGTCTCAGCGCTGATTTCAAGAACTAAGGAAAATGCAGCAACAGAAAAAGCTTTGCTGGTCCATTAGCTGAAGAAGCCAAATTTCATCAGATGTATATGCTTCCATTGCCTTAGTAAAGAGAAAACATAGATTTTCCTGGCAGCATCTGAGTACAAAATAAAGAGTTCATGACTGAAACTGTTAAATATGTGCTATTCATTAGTGCATGCAAGGGGAAGTGTAGAAAAGAGCTGTTATAGGTGCTCTAATGACTAAGATAAGGGTCTAAGATTCAGAAAAGTTGGATATAATTGCAGGCTCCGACACAGACTTTGTTTATGACCTTGGGCTACTCACCAGATACTGGCAAGCCCAAGTTATCCAGCTATACAATGAAGATATGTTTAATTAAAGCCCCCTACTCTATTTTGGTCAGCTCTCCTATATTGTTACACAGAGACATGGACCTTCTTTGACCATGAAGGAAGGGAGGGATGAGATCTAAGAATCCTTTCAAAGATGAATGTGATTTGATCCAAGAAACAAGCAAAGCACATCTCTGGCAAGCCTAGGGGCTGAAGGAGAGGCTTCATCCATGCAGGTGGCATGGAGTGGAGCTGGGGGTCAGGAGTTGCTGTTGGGAGCATTAGCACTGTAGGGATAACAGACCCACCTGGAAGGAGGTTGTAGGTTTTACTACCAAAGCCAAACTCATCTCCTTTGACTTAAATCAGAGCTACAACAATTTGCACCAGGAAAACAACTGGTTCTGAAACCAAAATAGCTCCTTAGTCAAGGGCATATTCCAGGGCTTGAATCATCTTTAGCAAGAGAGAGGGGCTCAGTGTCAGAAAGTTTGACAGGGAACATGGGAAAAACTAACTGACCTTTATGGAGAATGTCAGCACAGGGAACCAAGGCTTAATCTTCAAAAAGCCCTGAGGTATCACATTCACTGGTGCCAGGAAATTTGTGCCCCTCTGAACAGGCAGGCACACTTACCAACAGAGCATGCAGGTCCAGATGCTATGTGTGCCTTGATTATTGCATAATATTACCAAATAGGATTTTTTAAAAACCTTTAAAATGCCCTGCTCAAACAAATCCAGCTTCATTTTTCAGAGGTCAGTGAAAGGACCAGCTCATTTCTTTGATGTAAATATGAACTGAGTATGTTGAATCTGCTCTTTCACAGAATCACTTCTGTCCCGAAGAGAGTAAAATGATGTGTTGTTGGACACAATCAATTTCCCTTCTGCCAAACTGGAATACCATCACTAGAGCATTGAGTGAATTGATCTGGGATACCTCAGGAAGTACCTTTAAAAAGTGCAGTATCAACAGCTTTGCCTTGTAAAGGAGAGAAGCCCTTGACATACACAGATCTCCGAATGTCTTATAAACCTACTTGATTCCTTGTAAAACACCTCAATTCTCTTGGCAAAAGCACAAAGCCTTTATGGGGATGCCTTTGTGACTTGTCTTTTTGAGCTCCGTGTCCCTCCTTCTGTTTCTTTTCCAGGTGAGAGCAAGCCAAGAATTAGAGTTCTCTGGTTTGCCGCTGTTGTCACTGGACACTCTGCCACTGCAGGGACCAGCTCCTGCATTTTGCTCACCACTACAAGTGCCATTGCATTGAGAATTATTGACATTGTCACCGAGGGGGCTATAGTTGCATGAGTATAAATAAACACAGTGCTGGGAAAAGCCACTCAAGGATAAATAGCAAAGGCAGTGCATTGTGTGAGACCAAAATAACTCCATACTGTTCACTGAGAGTACCTTCTGCTGGCTGTGGTGGGCTGGCTATTTCCAGCCAGGGTCCTTGTCTTCTCCTGAAAGGCAAAAAGCACGTGTGGCTTCGGAAGCCATGGGGCTCCTCTCTGTCCCTCCAAGATGGTGACACTGAGAAGCTGGGACCCACTTGTAAGTACACTGTGGGTAGCAGTGCTCAATATCCAACATCTGCCAACCTTCTCAGAGCTGTGAAGATCCCAGGTAAAATTACAGCACCTGTATGGACTCGACTCTCTCTCCCTCCCTTGCATTCACAGGGTCTCTTCAGCAGCCCCCTCTGCCAGGGTCCAGTTTGGGGGTTTCACCCATGCTCTGTACCCCCAGAGGAGGCTTATGGATGGCACAAGTGAACTAAAACATGCAAATGATCTCACTGAGAGGGAGAAAGATTTGAGCTAAATCAGTTGGTGTTTGTTACCTGAATGTATCTCACCAGTTTGGGTGAGAAGGTCTGTGGATGCTTGGGACTGTGAGGGGAGAGAAAGATGCAACAGGTCCATAATGTCCATGTTTTGCTGCAGTGGGGGGCTTGAGTGAGAGCAAGGGGTTCGTTCTGCAAACTGGACCCATTAAATACCAATTTGATCCCAGACTAACGGGTATTGAAAGAGCCACACTCCTGGCATGTGACTCCATTGCTATTAATTCATCAAGGACAAGCTCGGCTTGGATGATACCTCAGATGAGAACCATAGAGAAGTATTTTGTCAAAATACAATAGATGGACAAGTTCCTGACCTTCAATGGAACTGACAAAGGTTCACATTTAAAACTCATTTGAAAGCTAAAACAATGTTTTGGCATTTATAATGGTGTTTGTTAATGTCCTCTTAGCACTTAAATTATGTTATTTTACTCTACAAAGTTACTATTCCACTGATTCATTTTTTTCTTTGTTTGTTCTATTTTAAAGTAGAACATTATGGAGAAATCCAGAACTCAAAGCCAATTCATCTGTTTGGAATCCCTGGTACAGCGATGTTTATTTTGAAAGGAATCTTTTAATGATTTTTTCCAATTACAAATTCATAAAAGAAAGACAATTCTTATCCTGCATTAGTTATTGCATTGCATGTAAGCCCTTTTAAGCAGTAAATTACTCATGATATTAAAGCTAGATTCCTGGATTTTTACTGGACTTCTCTGCTTTGCTACCAGCCTTCTGCTCAGTGTAGTACATGAGTTTTCTCTTTGAAGAGAAATTCCCCTCTTAAGTGGTATTCTAGTCACAACATTCAAGTGTTTCAGACTGTGAAGGGAAGGTCAAAAACTAAAAAAGAATATAGTTCTACTCATGCCAAGGGGGTGGTAACACAGCGATCAAGCCCTGTTTGGAAATGAACTTAGAATAGTATAGAAACCAGTTATTTTAATGCAGATATGCTCTCAGCTAGGTTTCTCACCTTTCTGTAGTCACACAGCTTCT
Source organism: Platysteira castanea (assembly GCA_013397175.1). Lineage (NCBI taxonomy): Eukaryota > Metazoa > Chordata > Aves > Passeriformes > Platysteira > Platysteira castanea. Next base: position 1,124,462 of record VYXC01008339.1, read on the forward strand.
GCTGAAAGATTATACCTGGGACTGACATTTGAACTGTCATCAGCCAATAGGTCAGACTCAACATCAAGAAGAAGGACTGCTCTTCAAATAGATAATCTAAATTGTCTCTTTTGTTTCTAATAGGCACATGCAACTTTGTCCTGTTTAAAGTTGCATCCTCACTACAAAGTTAAACTCAGTTCTTATTGGGTTTTGCTCCACAAGATTTCATCACCCACAGAGACGGTTCAGAAATATTGTGGGTTTTGCTCCAGGACATTCATGGCTCCATGTGCTCAGTCAGCAGGGGATGCAGTGTCTTGCTTGTCCAGATATACATCTACTGCTTCAGGCCTGGAAAATCTGTTCATGCTTCCAGACAGAAGTCTCCCAAGGATTAAGTAGCCTCCAGCAAAACTCTTCTGAAAGAGTGTTGAAATAAAAAATGTTAACATGTCCAAAACACTGATTAAACGTAAATTAATCCTGAAGCAGTTATGGCAGCCCTTCTGTGCGTATGAACCTGCTGAACCAGCGACTGTGCAACATCTGAAGCAGCAGCTGTTCAGGGACAAAGTAAAAGCATAACAAGAAATCCAGGGTCTGCTTGGGGTATGTTCCAGAGAGCTTGTCTGCTGCTAACTCCTAAGTGGCAAGTCCTTCACAGCACTCTGCTGCCATTGTAACCTCTGCCAGCTCAGTGAGACAAGAACAGACCCACTATCAGCTGCCACAGTTGATCATGTTGGTGTAAATTCAGTTTCAAAGAGGTCTCAGCCCACCCAGGACTCTTGTTAGATCTGTTAGGGACTCATGAAGTCCTTCACCAACACTTTGAGTGAGCACTAGGAGGTTCAGGACAGGAAGTCCTGCAGTACCCACAGCACACCTGAAGGGTGGCAGATTAGTGGAGCAGCAGAGTGCTGCTTAAACTCTATAATCCTCATAAACACAGGTTAGAAATCTTCTTGGCAGCTGTGGTTCCTGGACCACTACTACTACTACCACCCTCTCATTTAGATTCCCGTGTCACATGGGTGATTTGGGGGCTCTGTGGCATTTAGGACACGCTACATTCAATGTTGCACAATTTAGGCGCATTTCTGGGGAATTCAGCAGTGGAATTTTCTTGGTCTTCCTTTCACTACTAATGTACCTGTAGAAGCCCTTCCTGTTGCTCTTCCCATCAGCACCAGCTATCAGCTCACGCCCAGGTTTGGCTTTCTTAGTCCCATCCTGCATAGGTCTGCACTGCTCCTTGATTGCCTCTCCCTGCTTCCCCCTATTATGTGTTTTCTCTTTATGTGTGCATTAGTCAGTAGTTCTCTGTACACCCTGGCCTCATGCACTGCCTGCTTAACCTCCTGCATGACAGTAGGGATCACGCTGGGCTTCAAGAAGACGGCCCTTGAAGATCATCCACCCTAAGCGTCCCTTTACTCTTCACAGCAATATCCCATGACAAGCTGCTTGCCAGTTTCCTGAACAAGACAAGGTCTGGTGTTATGAGCCCAGGATCATTGCTCTCCTACTCACCTTTCTCTGCTTTCTCTTGATCTTAAATTCTGCCACTTCTTGGTCTCTAAGGCTGCCACTGATCATCACAATCCCAACCATTTCTTCCTTGTTTGTGAGTAGCAAATCAATCACAGCATCCTCCTCAGCATGGCCAGCACCCGTGTCAAGAAGTCATCCCTGACCCACTCTAGAAATCTGGATTTCTTGCCCTGCTGTGTTTCCTGCTCAGCAGATTTTAGATCAGGCAGTAAATCTTACAAAAGCCAGAGCTTGAAACAGTGACACTTCCACTAGTGAGAGAAAGCTTCACCTATTTTGTCTTCTTGGCCAGGTGATCTGTAGCAAATGCTTACGACAATGTTACCTGTGTTGGCCTTCCCTCTGTTCCTGGCCATCACACAGTCCACAGCAGAATTCCATGCATCTGAGCTACTCTTTTCTGTGCAGAGCATAGCTGTCATTCACATCTCATCCTACTCCTTCTCAAATGCACGTATCCACCCATAACAGCACTTCAGCTGTTAGAGCTCTTACAGCTTCTAAGTACAAAGGAGCACTGGGTGGGTCAGTCCCCTGCCTGTCCAGGTCTGCAATACTGTGAATACAGAGTCTCCCTCTCCAATCAATATGGAGATCCAGGCACTGTCTTGAGATGACTTGCTGAAACACCTAAATTAGATGGTGCACCTTCATCTCTTGATTATTACTCAGAAAAATGATAATAATAGCCTTGGGGCAAGGCTTTAATCCACAATGCCCACACATCCCATTATAGTCACAAACACATCATGCACACGATGTCAGGTGCAGTAGAAAGAATAACTATTCTTCTCCAATGTAGCAAAGACAGATGAACAATGGAAGCCCTCTCTCAAAGAGCTACTGTCCATTTCCTTCACAAAGTCAAGGACTTCCCTGCTTGCCCAGATAAGGTCATGGCTGATGTGCTTCTCTTGGCTTCAGACAGGAGAGAGAAAAGGAAGGAGCCACACAGAGGGGAACCCACTTGAGGTCAGACCTTGCCAGGACCAGCAGACCTGTGAATTTGTGTCCAGAAATGACTTGTTTGTTTCTGTTTTGGCTGTATTCAAGGAAAGGGAAAATGACTGTTTATCTTTCTGTAAATAAACAAGATCACAGGGAAAAATACACTTCATTTATATGAGCAGTGTCTCTTCCAAATAGAAAGGCTGTGACAGGTGACAGCATACTTACAGCCTGTTTATTGAGCCTTAGTATGATCTCTTTCACATGGAAGAAGAATTGGGGTAAGAACATCCTGAAATTCTTCAAACTGCACTTTGGTTTCTTTCCTTCAAGCTGTAAAAATCTCACTGCAGATATTTACAATTCAGTTTGAGCTACAGGAGCTGTAACTGGTTTGTGGTGCTTCCAGTGCAGTTTCTTTACAAGATGAAGCTCTTAGCCCCAGCCAGCACAGGACCACATATCACCAACATTTGGAAGCAGGAAAATCCAGAAAGGAAATCCAGATTTTAAGGAAATCCAGACTGACAACCTCTCTTCCTGCAGCAAATCACTGCCTGATCCAGTTTCCAGTTTGACTGCTGCTCTTCCCTGCAGTACACCTGCAGGTAAAAAGGCAATACAAGCAACACACCCATTCCCAGGTGAGGAGCAAGTGAGGTGATGGTGCAGCTGTGTCTCTACAAAGGAGATGCTACTGGTCCTCCCTGAGTGGAGGATGGTTGGTTGGTTGGTGCAGCTTTGGCTTTGAGAGGGTAAGGGAGACAAACCACAGAATAAACAGGAGCAGTAAGAAGCATCTTTAGAGCTCTGTCAAAGAGTGCTTTGTCTCTCTGTGAGGGGAACTAAATGGATGAGCTAAAAAATATTTTCCCTCCAGGCAGTGAAGAAACGCTGGTGGGATCAGGAAACACAATGGCATCTTTCACCACTGCAGCACCCAGTGAGTCCCCATTTGTAGTGACAAACAGCCACATTCCTCAGCACACACAGAAGTGTTAGTTCACTGGTCTCACTAGAGCTTAGCACTACTGAACTGTCTGTCTGATTCCAAGCAAAAAAGGACAAATCCTGTTATTTTGCTGATGAAATGCTGGGTTTGGCCTGCGTAGAAGAATGTGCTGTTCAGACTGCCTTGATATTCCATGTACATCAGGCACTGGCCCCTAACAGGACAAGAGCAGTCTGAACCAGAGAGACTGGAGACAGGGAACCTGCAAGACATCCAGGTCCTGCCATGCTGGCTCACAGATAACCTGCTGAGCCCAGTGGGTGCTGCCTTCATAGGTTGCTGCTCCAAACTCCCATACAATACAAATAAAATGGACTTGAGCTCACTTTACTTCTTCCCATACCTCAGGACACCCAACTACACATCATGGTCACCCCAAATCCAGCTGGCTCCCCCTGCTACATTGCCACCTTTCTCACAGCTGCAAAGTCTGAAACTCTGAAGGACAGAGTTTCCTTAATTAATCATTAGGCAGACTCTTTTTTCTTTTCTCTGTCTCTTTTTCCATTTCTGAGTTGCGACGTTTCCTGCCAAGATTTTGCTTGGAATGAATTTCTACAACAGAGCCATATAACTTCTGAAAATAGATACTTACACTGGAAAGCCTGAGACACACCCTGTATGGAGCCTGTGAGTGGCAGAACCATAATCAAAAGAGAGTCAAGACACTAGGCCGTGCTAGCAGCATTCAATTAGGCTCTGAGCAAAGCAGCCCTAAGAGAAGAAAGTAAATGGGAACTCTGTAAACTCCCCCAGGCTCTTTTCATCACTCAGAGGCATTTCAGTTTGTTCTCTTTAGGGTAACCCAAGCTCAGGCGAGTTATTCCAATACAGCTGGTATGTTCACAACCCCTTGAAAAATAAAAATTTGTGGAAATGGCCAACTGTCGTGATTTCCTGATATTCAACGGTGTGCAAAACCTATGGGGAAAAAAGCCAGTAGTCATATGATATGTCTGAGCTCTGCCTATCATTAGCAAGGGTGGGTTTTTCAGGATAAAATTCTCCTGGGCCAAATAACAGGAGAGTGATAAATAAAGCTTGTCAACTGCCCTTTCTGACTCACTCTCTCCTGCTCAAGGGTGACTCACAGTCATGTGTGAAAGGCTGCCAGGTCTTGCTTACATGCTGAAACAAGCATGGGTTCTCTGTGTTAGACACACATAACCTCAGAAAAAGCAGACACTTGCTGCTGAGAAGGCAGCCCTGGAAAGGACTCTGCTGACTAAAGCACCTGAACTTCAATGTATTTCTCAACTCTTTCTGAAAAGTTCAAGGTTGTTGTTAGATTACCACAGAAAACTTAGATGCAAAGCCATGACTGAGGACTTGGCTGGTGAGTGCAGTGTTTCAAACCACAGCTCACTAGGACCATGAGGTTTTACCCAGGTAACTCCTATATGGAGTGAGCCAGCACGTTCTAGGTGCAGACAGAAGTAACCGAGACCATGCCTGGGGCAGAGCTGCCTTTTGTCCAAGGCAAACAGCATGAAAAAATCAGTCCCTTGTTTCTCACTATTTCATGGGGCTGCTCCCTGAAGGAGCCCATGAGGAACCTGCCTTGAATCTGTAGAGGGGCAAACACAGCAGGCTGAACATCATCTCTGAGTGCGAGTAGCTCATTGACTGTTCCTGAGCAGCACCAGCAGCTGCTCAGCGCTCCCTCCTCTCTGCAGTGACAAGGACCTTGCAGGTAAGTGGCCATGCACAAAAAACTTGTTTGCACCCAGGAGCTTTGCTGCCTACGTGAGTGTGTGCTCCACCCTTTGGTCTTCTCCTGTCATCCCGGGCCCACCACCGGCCGAGTGCGCAACTCTGTGAAATCTCTGCCCCAGGCTCTAATAACAAGTCCCAGTTATTAGCACATACCACAGTCTGCACTGCCCTGCAGACAGGTGGCAAAGGACACCTTGCCCTTGTTCTCTTTCGAAGGCTCCATGCACTGTCTGTTGCCGTGCCGTGACAAAGCAAGGTGCTTTTGCAAGGACAAGCACACTGGGATGCCAATCCACAGAGATCAGAGGGCCCTGTGATGCAGTAGAGGGACACAGCTGCACCTGTCCTTTAGCACACAGAGGACTCCTAATGCAGGAACTGACAGGCTTCTCCCAAGACTAAGAGGGGAAGATGTGCCATAGCCTCCCTCGGCTCCGGGTATTGGCCAACATCTTGCTGCATCATGTGGGGAAACCATGGTGCTGCAGGGCAGTGATACCACAGCTGCTTCCTGCGTGTTCCGCCAGGCGTGCACCATCCAGGAGCCACCCATGCAGCTGGGAAAGACACTGGCACATGCTTTGACCCAGCAAGGGTCTCAGAAAAACTGCAGCTAAAGCCTCGTCTTAAGGCCTTGTCACCATTTTTCAGATCATATGATCTCTAACCTGCCTGCCCGAAATGAAGGTATAACCTAGAAATGTTAATTTTGAATAGAATCACAGAATGCTTTGGGTTGGAAGGGACCTTAAAGATCATCTAGCTCCAACTCCCCTGCCAAGGGCAAGGACACCTTGCACTAGACCAGGTTGCTCAAAGAGTGTACCATCACTTATATGAGAAAGATACAGAAGCCACACACAGTTATAAATATATCTTTTACATTTATTCTTCTCTGGGAGAAGGTTTCCATCCCCTAAAATTTCTAAGAGGTTATATTTAAATATTTTTGCTGCGTACCAGAATGGATGTCTAATGAAAAGCTTAAAGAGAAGCTGCAGGCCACAACAGCCTCATGCAATGGTAAAAGGACTCACCTGACACATGGAAAACAAGCCTAGGCCACAATGCTACTTAGGTATTAATACCACATGTGCCAGTCTAAGTGAGGAAACTAAGTATTAGCTGTGAACCTGCACTGCAAGTGTCTGTCTCAGTAAGGCTGTGCAGGGCCATCCCACAGAAGTGATCTAGTCCCTGGTCTATTGGTTACTCCAGAAGAGGTAAATTCCTCATCATAATTGTGCTGCAAATTTTCATCCTTTTAAAAACCGAACCACATATTGCAATGGCAAAAAAAAAAAAAAGTATCATTCTTACCTAGCATTGATATATTTTGATGAAAATCCTCCAAGTTGGCACTAATATGTTAAATTTCTCCTCTTAGCAATGATGAAATATTACACCTCTGCTTTTCTTCCACTGTTTAATCATTCATTATTTTTCCATTGATTCTTAGCAGCTATTACCAAATCAGGATTTCATCCTAAATTTTCCTAAATTTAGGAAAAAATTTAGGATGAAAAGAAAATAGGCTAAAATTTCCATGCTAACATTTTAATATTTGGCAGGTACAGATAGTTTTACAGGTAAAATAGTCATTAATTAAGGTTAATTCTATCCAAGGAAAAAAATTAAAGATAGGAAAGGAAATTTAAGAAAAAAATACGTGAACACAATATATTAGAGATTCTGGAGTAACTTCCTTCAGAAGCAAAATTTCACCAATTTTTTGGCTGTACTAAGTCATGTCTCCTGGTTGTTTTGCTAACTCTTTAGAAAAACAGGGTTGACATTGAAATCAATAATCATATTCATCTGCAGGTGCCAAAGCACTTGTCAAAATCAGCCAGAAAAATAGTCTTCTCAGAAATGGCCCAACCAAGGCATGAAGATGAAGGACTGGGAATTACAGCCCAGATCTCCAGTCACCCAGCCCAGTCCCTTGTGTGTCAAACTCTCCCAGCTCTGACAAATGAGTTGGGCATCTTAAGCTGCAATTTCAAAGTGATTACTGAGCAAAGTGAAACCATGCTGGCACACAGACACCACTGCTGCGAGCTGCTCTGATTGCAGTCGCCTTCTGCCATTGCTCTTCAGAGCACAGTGCTCCCACTGCTCAGCCTTCCTCAGGGTGGCAAACTGAGGTAATTCATCAGGATAGAGGAACCACTCGTCCTTGTTCTCCCTCTTCCTTTTCTCCTCCATTGTCCCGTGGGATGTGCTCATCCAGGATTTTAACTCACTACAGTGAGCTCCAGTGATGCCCGCCCTGTTAGAAAACACCATGTTAATCTGCTTGACACAATGATGAAAAGAAAAATGGGAGAGAGGGGTACAGGTTTGCAATGTTTCCTAGGTAAACCAGCAAAGAACCTTGCCTCCCTTAGCAGAGAATGTCTGCTCTGCCCCAGGGGAAAACAAATACCCGTGCTTGTACCCTCAGCACCTTGAAAACCCGTGGTGTTCCAGCCTGGAGTGAGCATGCACACAGCATGGATTGCAGACATCCCAGCGAAGCTCTCTGAGAGTTTGGTTCCTTTGCATACCAATTATATGACTCTGTGCATAATGTATAAAGCCAAGATGCTCGGGATGCACCCGATGATCCCAGAGCATGCACAAAACAATTACAGGAGCGTTTGCAGCAAATTTCACGCTCTCAAGAAATGCCAGACTCGCGGGTCATGTGCTGTAGACACGTCCAAAGATTTTGCATGTGCAGTGCTGTAGCATTCATGAAGGCAATTCTTAATTTCTCATTTCCAGGCAGAAGAACACTTAAGCCTTAAAGGGAGCTTTCCATATACTTTAACAGGGCAAAACTGATTTACTGATAACTCAGTAGTCCTGAGTTATTACATTTAAAAGTACTGCAGCAATACTGCTGTTAACCACAGCTGGATGGGAACTGGATTTCTTCTCCTATGGCATACCCAGGCTTGTAAGATTTTGTGTTTACCATGAATCAGGAGAAAAGGTTCTATTTCTATAACGATCAAAATTGCATATTTAAAGTACAATGTAGTATCGAAATTACTTTTTTGGAACAAAGTATATCAGTAGTGTCTGATCAGAATATTATTAAAAACTAAAAGTCAAGAAGTCTGAAGATGTTGGAATGAACCATGAGCAAGGAAACAAATCCTGTTTTGATTTTCAGAAGTTTTAATTTCTGCTCAAGCTTATGCTAATACATATTGCCTTTCCACAGAAAACAAGATTTTTAACAAAGCATTACAGTTGGTGGTAGGTGCTTTGCCATCAGATAACCAAGAACTATCTCTGCAAGCTTCAGGCTCTCTCAGCCTTCTCACTCCTGTTCCTCCTGTGCAGACCAAAACCTCAGTCCAGTGAAGATTTGAAAGGACTTGTTTTTTAAAGGTATGCAGACAGATGAGGCTAGAAACAGAGTGAGCTCAGATGGATTTCACCTGGCTCAACTCTGACCAGTTTGGCTTAGTCTTGGCTAGTCTAACCTGAGGTCACCACCCAGTTTCCCTCAATAATAATGGAAAGAGACTGATGGGATGAGTCACTCTGTGGGGGTTCCTATCACACACATCTGTCTCAAGAGGCAACAAGTCACCCTCTGGCTGAATTTATTATTCCACAGTGGCTGTTGAGGCAGCTGAAGGCATGGTCTGACTGGACAGAGAGTGTTTGGGCAGCTGCAGGTAGACAAGATGATCCCCACCCTGAATGACAGCATTATTATCACAGAAAATATCACTACCAAATACCAACTCATGGCATCTCACCTCCACACGACTGCTTGCTGATTAAAAAAAACAAAATCTGGCTTTTCACTCCTATGTAACATTTGTCATCCCTGGCATAAGCTGAATCATCTCCCAGTAAATCTGATCTCTACCAAGCCTGTTCTTGAAAAGATGGCATCACTGGGGCTGCTGAGTGTCCTTGGAACTGAATCCACAGTTCCCGTCTTTCAAGGAAAAGCTTCCCAGTTTATGAAGTATAATTTGGGCCCTGATGTTCTGTATTGATCTGCTGAAGCCCTGCTACATGGCGAGTCTCACAAATGGCTGATGGAGCTGTGTGTGGCAGGCCAGAGGAGCTTACTGGCATCTAGAAGTGTCACCAAGGGCAATGGAAATGAAAGACTGTAAGATTTCTTACCTACAGAGATGAAACTATGAGGCCAATTATGAAAAGAAATCTATAGAGCAGACTTCCCAGAGGGACCTCAGTCTGTGGTGGGAACTGCCTGGAGTCCAAGAGCCACCAAGGGACTGAAACTCCTCAGCTTAGAGCTCCAAGGGGAAAAGGTTTGGGCTGAAGGGCAAAGAAATGGTATTTTACAGGGACACCTTGGCCCTGGAGGTAAAATTTTATTCTCTGCACTCTGCCCTACAAATAAACTACTGGGGGAACCACAAAAGGAAAGGAGCATTTGGGTGTATGTGCAAGGGAGGGACACGCTCTGGGCTGACACTCAGTCACACTCTCCGTTTATCTTTGTGACTTTCATACCTCAAAGAAGCTCCAATCCTTGTGCAATGATGTTTTTCTCCTAAGGCAGTGAACAAGAGCACAAAATTAATAGCAGCAGTTCCTTTCAGTTCTCTGAACAGAGCATTGAAAATGACTCACGGGGCTATGCCAAGCTGGCATTCCACCAGGGCAATAAAGTTGTTGCTGGTAGATCCTCATTAACAGCACGCGGAGACCCACTGTCCAAGAGAAAGACGGGACTTCTGCGTTGCCTCAGAAGAAGAAAATGCAAAATATTGTATGGCTGAGTTAATTAAATCTGACAGAGAACAAAGCTGGTTGTGATGAGCTGGCGAGGCTCCCCTGCTATGCTATCTAGACTGAGCTCTCTGCATGGGCCCCTCAAAAGTGGTCAGCGCTGATCTAACCCAGTTCCCACTGAAGGCAATAAAAAAACCCTTCCTGACATCACTGGAAGAGCAACAAGCAGAGTTACTGAGGGCACAAAGCCAGGACAACGCTGAGACAATGAACATGAAAACCAGGAAGGAGGTGCCTGATGTATCTCCAAGAAGAAATGTAAAACATGCCCAAGAACAACAAAGGGCCTTTGTTAAAGAAGCAGACATTTGCCCAGTGGAAGCCTGAGAGATGCTCTCACCACCCACTTGAGCCCGAGACGGTCACACAAAGCCAAATGACCATCCACTGTGGAAGTGGCCATTAAGCAGAGGGTGATGCACACATCCCAGCAGCCACTCAGTTCTCCTGGAGATGGCACAACTCACCCTCATGGAAATGTGAGCACATTTTCCCTGCCAACCTACAGATCCCCACAGGTCCAGCTTGGTCCTGCCAGATGCACAGGAAAGCCGTTCTCCACATCAGCTCACCAACTCCTGCTGTGTCCCTTACCTTCCTGATAACATCAAGTGGTCCACGCCCTGAGGGGATCCCCAGCTGCCATTGCCCCAGAAATACCAATGCAGAGCAGCCCATGAAGGTAATACCTTTCAGTCATTTAGCTCTATTTACCATCCCTGGACTTCTATGTACTGATTTTTTTGATCAAGAAAACCGTGTATCTCCAAAACCTGGCTCCCACCAATCACCATCCTGCTGATACCTCACACATATACAAGGGAAAAGAGGCCTGACTCTGCATGCACAGCATGGCCCTTTGCCAAAGAAAACTCCCAAAACAACTCCAGCATTTTTGGTTCCTTATGGATTCTGGTAAAGCACAGCATTCTGTCTTCAGAGTACCAGAGAGGAGAAACCTAAAGTGACCCCAGGTTTTTAAACCTAAATATGAAACCCAGATTCCCCTTTTAACATTATACAGCTCATGTGGTGTCTGGGAACTAATCTCCTAGTTTAGCAGAGAAACCTGTGTAGAAGCCAGGAACAGAAAATAGCTCTAATAATTAGAAACAAAGAAGGCCGGGGGTCTTCACCCTTCTTTCTCCCAGTGCTTTCTTCTCTGAGGTTAGGTACTAAGCCAAAAGACCTGAGTGAAGTAAAGTTTCCTAAAATAAGTACTGAACTAGGAGGCACCTCCCATGTCTAGGGATGGCTGCTAATTAGGAAAATACAGAAAAGGGTCAGGAAAACATCCTGGAGCAACAAGCTTCAGGACAGGACTTGTAAGAAATTTGAAAGAGTGAGCAAAACCATCATGTCTTCTATTAACATAGCAATATTTATGATAGAATTGACATAGCAATATTGATTTCTCAGAGCTGTGAAGGGGATGGGGTAATTTCACGTGTAAAAGAAAGAGAAGGCCAGCACAGCCCTGTTTGCCCCATTGATGCAGCTTTGGGAACACTCTGTATTTTTCCCATCGTGACAAATGCACATAAGGAAACTGGCACTACAGAAAGGTTGCACAATCCTCATAACTTAAAAGGAGAAAGCCAGACACACCTATTCCTTCCTTAGCATTGGAGGCACAAAAGGACTAATGCTAACACATACAAATAACAGGTCTGGAGGAACTCTCAAATTCCAGTCTGGAATAGAGTCAAGATAGGATTTTATTGCTGCATTTTACAAATCATGTAAGTGTTTAAGCTGATCTCCACCTAAGCATCCCTTTCTACAATTTCAGGGAAAACACTTCTGTGAAACACCAATAGTTTCATATGAACACATAGACATTTGGCAGATCTGGCAGAGAAAGCACTCTACCAACATAGTATAAGATTTCATTAAAATGTTGCTATGCTGAATTGGAATGAAAAGCAACAACTTCAACACCACCATGAACCCATAGCTGGGTTATAAGGAAATACAGTAAAACTGGGGATGATACACTATCAAGAGTGTCTCAGCTTTTTAATCTAAACATTTTTCATGTTAAAAAATAACTCATCAAAAGTAACCTTCCCCACAGTTTCCATTTCATCCAAACCCCTGTGTGCTCAAAAAATTCCTAACCATCTTATAATTAAGAGTGTTAACCAGTTCTGTCCTTTAGCTCTTGTACTTGACTGTTCATATAATGGTCTGGGAGGATCCAGATAACATTTAAGGCTGGAATGAGTCAGCCTGGAAAAGATTATGTTTATATAATTGCAGCATGGTATGGGAAGTGCCCTATATTATAACAGGCTCAGCACTAGCCTAACTCTGAAGGCAGCTGTAGTCAGCCACCCTGCTATGAGTAACTCAGTGAGCCCTCTCTTCACACAGCACCTGCCTTACACCATGAAGGCTTTTAAAACACAGCTCTTTTCCAGCCTTTGTGCTTCCACAGCCTGGACACCAACATCCCGACCCAACCCAGTCTCCAGCCCCCACTGTGATGGAAATATTCAAGAACACAGTTTCACTCTTGTGCTGGTGGTTTTTCACCACCAGAGCTCTTGCTTGTCTCAATCATTCCCATTCACCAGGCCACATGAGTGGCTGAGGAGGCAGCAGAGCTAACTGGCTGCTCTATCCAGCCGCATCCAGCCCTTGAATCCAAGTTACTGCAACAAGTTCCTCCAACTGATTCTCCTAAGCACAGACATTAGGACCACCCAATAAGTAATGAAATGCTGTCGTGACCCTCCCTGTCCAACCAGAGAGAAGACTGACTCTGCTCATCAGGATTTGGGAGCATGAATTTGGCCGAAAAGACAGCTCCCACGGTGCCTGGTGAAGAGCTGATGTGTCAGGATGCTGAGGAAACACATGCTTAATTCTGTGTCCAGCACCTTGTGGTATGGGACACACTAAAATGGAAGCCCTGTTGGGACAGTGATTTCAGCTCCCCTTTGACTCCATCGTTTCATGGGTTACCTCCTCCTCTTGATTACAAAGAAACCCAGGTTCCCCACCCCAGCCAGGAGCAAGGCTGCCTGGAGCTGTGTTGCAGGAAGGCAGGTGCATGTTTGTGACTCCTCTGGGGGACTGGCAGCAGTTTCACACCAACTGACTGAAATTTTTCATGAAACTGCTCTGAGAGGATCCCAAGGGACTGGAGTGCTTTGTGGGGACTGTTCCTCTGTATTGCCAGGGAAAGGAAACACTGTGAGAGCATGCAAGGCTGAGGAGAGAGTCCCTAACACTGGTACAGCGCATGATCTCTCTGTCATTACATTTTCCTTCCATTAACCATTTTTTTGTGGTGCTTAGTTGCTGGCCAGGGTTAAACCACACCATCTTCATCACCTGTTAAAAATCTCCTTTTTCTTGACCTCATCATTCCCTTAGCTTCTCTCCCTTTTCAAATACCCTCTTATCCTCTCCTGCGTTCCTCAGGTTCTTTTTTAAATCTCACTACCAGTTTGTCTCCCATTTCAGCCCATGGCTGGGACTATCGTTGCTGAAGCCTGGTTGGTCTCCACCACTCTGAAATAGCTGTGCACCACCCTCCCCACTCAGAGCAGGGATCCTACACTTCTAATGTCCAAACACAGCCTCTTCTTGCCTCTAATCCCCGCGCCTGCTGCCCTTCAGGTACATGGTCTCCCTCTCTTGCTAGACCTGTCTTTATACCATCTCAGACTTGGCATAAGAGAAGATTTATGCTGGCATAAATGGCAACCAGCAGGCACCCAATGATTTGCTTTCAAGACTGAGTTAAGTGGAAGTGGCAGGGGTAAGATTCAGGGCTCCACTGATTTTTGCCCTGCTGACTTTCACTTTGAGCCCATTAAAGTTTTGTGCTCTGTGTATTCAGCAACACTTCTGCATATCAGGACTGGAGGTTTCCAGTCTGGTATCCAGAGCTCTGTTGCAATTCATTGTGGCCAAATCAGTTGCCAGCAGCTCACCAGAAACACTTCTGGAATTGGTTATGAGATGAGATAGAGCTGCAGGAAGATCAGGACACTTCTCTGTCTTGTGGTCCCACAGGTCTTTGTGACTCCTTGGCTGACAGGACATTTATTGTCCTGGACATTCACTTGTGTCACGCAACGGAGACCTTGACCCTGGGTTACTGAGGCCCCTGACATAGCCAGAGTCCCCAGAAGGGACTGGCTTTCTTTGCACTGGGCATGTGGTGCTGCTGTGCCATGCCTTGTGTGAGGATGAGGATACAGTACACCTTGGCAAGGTGGACCCTGGACACCCCTAACTTCACCAACACATCTTCTATAAAATATCATAGTAGTTTTTAAAACAAAAAGGCAACAGGAAGGGGCTCTGGACAGTAGGGATGCAGAAAGAGTGACTGTTCCTGAGAAGTGTGGATTTTAGGCACATAAACCAGCATGCTGCTGACACCACTGTGAAGGGATCCCTCTGGAGCACAGCTGCATTCAGGTGCTTCCAGAGCATCTGGGCAGTGCTGGTGGGACCACAGGGGCTGGGGCTTGGGCCCAGACAGTCTTTCTTGCCCCACACAGTGTATAAGCTACATGCCCACAGCCTGTCAGGCTCCTGTCTTTGATCCTGCATAGCTTATGAGCCCTTCCTGAAGCCAGCCTAGAAGCCCTGGGGGTAGGGATCCCCAGGGCTGGCTTTGTCACCAGCAGCCTGGAGCTGTGGGTCTGGCTCTCCCAGAGTCACCACTTACTGCTCTTCAAAAAGGCCCACGACGCGCTCTGGGACCGCCTCCAAACAGGATCGGCTGACACCGCAAGCCTGTATTTTAAACCAGTTCAGATCAAACACTAAGGAAATTCCAAACCAAAGAGCTTTCTATTTCCTCTGCTTCCCCTGTAATCCACCCGACTGTCTGCCGGTTCCTGGGAGTGCTGCTGGCCTAAAAACCACCAGCCTCTTCTCACACGCAGGAGAATTGGTTTTATCTGCCCTTCCTTGATGGGCTCTAAAGCTTCCTACCCAACCCTTCCTTAATAAATTAGAACAATTACTCCGGGTTTCTCAAGGATAATTGCTAATAAAATTCAGCAGATTTCCCCCAAAATACATGAAAGAGTTGGAAGCAGAACCAGAAACTAAAGGAGAAAGAAAATGCAGGACAGAAATAATAGCCCTTGTTCCATTCATGTCTCATCCACTTCTGGTGAGTTTTTGTTCTTAGAGTCACATATTTCAGAGATGAATCCTCCTAAGCTGTCTCCAGTGGGGAAATGCCTCATGCTCACTGCTTTGGAAAACTGGTTGGTTGTTTTTGAAGTTAGTTTACAAGATCTTCCTGAATCTAGAAAAAAATCATGAAAGCCTCAGGCTTGGACTTACAAAGAATCAGCAGGGCATCAACAAAAGACAAAGTCACAAGAAGTGAAAGATGTCCAGATTCATCCTGACTTTCTGTAACAGGAACCCCTTCCAATACTTTATTTTTCAAATACAGTTTAATGCTCAGAAGCAATGAATTCTGAAGCCTAGATGGTCTTAGGTGTTCCCTTGAGGGACTGTGGACACTAATACTTCTACAAGTATCAGTGGTTTAGGTTCAAGACAGCTGAGAAGCTATTCAGACCATCAGGTCTGGCTTGTTATGGACAAAATTAGACCCAACAGATGAGTTAATCCTCTCAAATAGGCAGCCCAAATGGCAGGAACCCCCAAACACACTGAGGAGCAGGAATAACCAGCTTTGTTTTCTGTGTTGTTAGGCTATCACACTGGGCCTGCAAGAAGAGCTGCTGGAGGACTGCACAGCGTTGGACGTGCCTGTCACAGGGAGCATGAGGCTGATAAAGGACTAGGTGGGTCACCAAGCCCTGTCTCCAAGTAATCTGTCTGTCAGTTTAACTGGGAGCAAATTACAGGCATCACTAACGAGAAACTTGAAGTGGTACTGGCATGTCTTGCCTCCAGTCTGTCTCTCCTTGTGGCACATTGCCAGAACTACACAGGGAAGCAAAAGAGCCTCTGAAATTAAATTATATCTTGGAGGAAGGGGGAGGAGTTTTCTTCCTGAGCAGGCCACTGGCAACAGCCCTGAGCATGGGATTTATGTGGGATAGATACAGAAAAACAAACGACTAAGCAATCTTCTTTCACATTTGCCCAAATACACCAGCATATCACAAACCCACGGATTCTTATCACAAGTGTAATTTTATGGCATTCTGATTCTGTTCTGTAGTTACGAAATCCCTTTCACAAGCTCTCAGAACTGCACCTTCAGAAACACGGTCATTTTCTTGCCTGCCCCCACTACTTCCTAGTGGAAGACCATTCCAGAATTTTACCGCACAGGAGGGGAAAGACAGTCCTTGATACATTCGATTTGAAATATAGCACATATAAGTTTGTAATTAGACTGTGTGGATAACAAGAAATGGGAGGTCTTGAATAGGGAAAGAAGATGTAATACCAGAAAGCTCTTCACAGCATGACTAACATCCTCCTGCTTCTCCAATTCAGCTAAGACACTAAAACCATTAAGGTTGAACTTCAACATTAAATAGGACCTAAAATTGCCTTTCGTAATTTTATTCTCCTTACTTCTATTTATGCTTCAGTAGATCAATACCCTGAATTCCTGCTTCTGCATGGTAAGTGCCTGTTCTTTAATCTTCTCTTAACACTCCATTCAGATAATCCTGACAAGCAAGCACTTCCCTTCAGGGATGGTAATGAATCTAAATAAAGCCCTGTTGTAGAAAAGGACAGTCAGTATTTGTTTCCTACCAACAGGCAGGACTCAGTTTGGGAGCACTGCATGGCACAATGCAGTGAAAAGTCTCCTCTGGCAGGGCTTGTCCAGTAGCTTATAGCTGATCCCTACTAACCAGAGGTCCCTTGATCCAGGAGACACAACCCTATAATGCAATAGGTCCAAACTCCCCTTTGTTTCAGACTGTTGCTGCATTTGCAACACCAGTCAATGATAGAGTGAGGTGTCATGACCAAAAGCGTGGCCTTCTTGTCCTTTTCCAGCCAAGAGTGAGGGAATAATTTTGTGAACTGCAGCTCAGAGCATCTCAGCTGAGTCTATGACCTTTGTGTACTGAACTACGGTGATGGTTTTCATTATTTATATATTGTTATTTGAGCAATGAAAGAAACACCTGTAAATCTGTGGATGTAGAACAAATCCATTCCTTAGGGACACCAATCCTCCAACACTCTATTCTTCAATCCAGATAAATCTACCCGTCTTTATATCAAGGCTTCATCAACTGTGAAGCAAGTAATCATTAGATGTTTTAAGAAAATGGTGAATCAATTCCAGAAAGTATTCTAGACTCCAGAAAATTGCAGAAGTCTGTTACAATCATGGTTTGTAACTCCACATAACCTTCTAACACAGCAGCTCCTGGTCTCTTCCGCTGGCATCCCCGCTTCCACTCTGCAAGACAGCAAATGTGGTCACACACCCTGACTTGGAAACTGCTTTCCTAGCACTTATTCCTCATGCTGTAACATGTTTCTAGCACCTAAGAGTCATCAGAACCTGCTTTGCAAAGTATTTAGAAATGAAGTCTTAAAGCAATGTCACCCACAGCACAAATAAACACCCAGCAGACTCAGCTGTGACTATTTGCTGCTCTGTTTTGCAGGCAGAAATGGCTGGATGCTAATGTTAGTCCTGGGACAGGGCATTAAGAGACAATCATTTAGTCCAGGGAACTCACAGAGATTTAACATCAGTGGTAGTAAAAATTATTTATTCAAATTGCAGCATTGTCTTGCAGACGCAAATTATTTGGTGGCCCCATTGAGCAGGACTGGTCCCAGCCACCGTCTTGAACAGCAATTCTCAATGATGCCGTGGCACGTGGACAACAGAACTCACCACTCAGGGAAGGGCTAGGGCAAAGCAGGGTTCAAACCCCACCAGAAAATCTGCCTCTCTACAGCCAGAGGAACGTGTGTCCTGGAGGTCACGGAGGACAGGGAGATGGGGGACATAAGTGGTGACACCAAGGGGGTCTTTGTATATCCCATATATCTCAATATAGAAAATCCCATATATCCCAATATAGCAAATAGTTCCTGCTCATAAGCAGAATCCCACTGATTCTGACCTGAAAGATGGATCTATGATTCCAGATTTGCTGAGGCACGCTCTGCGTGAAGAATGGATTGAACTGGGTCTTAACAGAGCTATTTCCAATAATCATATTTTGAGCACTTCACCTTCCTTTAGGTAACAGAATAGAAAGCTTTCAAACAGGTGATAGAATTATTTCTTTGCATGTGTTCAGGACAACATGAGTTCAGTATTGCTTCCCACTGAACCACACAGCTGAGACATTTTAAACCTCTAATATTTCCTATTCTGCTTCTCAGTGAGAAGAGAGGTCCCTCCACACTCAGCTACACACACACACAATTCTCAAAATGAACTCTACATGACATACCTCGTACCAGCTACAAAAGGTAATGTGATGTGAGTCATTCGCTTCTTTCGAAAGCAGAGCAGCATCTGAAAGCATACAGAGGAGAAAAACAGTATTTCCTAAAAAAATTGCTGGTGTCAGCAGAAACAGCTTTCTAACTTGTAGAGGCAATGCCTTGCTGATGTGAAATACCAGCAATTACTGACATTTTACATCATCCAACGTCACGTATGCATATTGTACCCACTTGGACAGCCTATGCAATTTTCCTCCTTTGTCAGCCAGCCTTCTCTCAGGGAGCCTGGCACCGCAATCCTCTTGGAAGATGCTGGTGGTTGACCAATATATAACATTCAAGGACACAGTGCTAATTCCAGTCTGAGAATATTGTCTGCCTGGTACATGCTCTCTTCATTGCCCTCACTTTCAAACGGACAGGCAGTGAAATGTGCTTGGCAGGTATCCTGAACTAATTTTCAACTGTTAGAACTAAAAACCAGGCTGGGGATGTTGAGAGAAATAGGACGTTTCACCTCTAAGGTTGCATCTGAAGTTGCTCTTTTAGTTGCTAATATAATAAATTGCAACTGTATTATTTAGATCAAAGAGATTTTAAGTAATGGATGAAAGTCGGCTATACCATGTTGTGAATTTATAAAATTAATAATAATAATAATAATAAATCTTTGAAGTGCCTTACACAGATGAATTAATTACCTCACAATACTCTTTGGAGTAGATGAGAATTATTACCTTGTTGTGAGTGATCTGGAAACAGCAACAAAGATGCTGAATGACTTTACCAAAGTCAGACCAAGCTAGTGCCTGAGCTAGCATTCAACACCAGGCATGTCTGGCTCTGTTTTTGTGTTCAGACCACTCATCCACCCTGTTGAAATGACAGCTGGCTTCCTGCTTCATACGCTTTGTTCAGACATGATCCTCAGACAATGGGTGAAAATATTCCCACCCAAATGATCTCGTTTCTTTTGAGCTAGGCTAGTCGAATTGAAATACCTCTTTAATGCCTTAACATGCATTTCCTGAAAGAGAGCATTTTTTCCTTCCTTGAGGTTTTCATCAGCTGCTGGATTGGAGCTGAAACACAGAGTATGAGCATGCAGCAGTATGATTTTAAATTACTAGCAGCAGTACAAAGAGGTCAACATCCCAAAACATGAAGATATATCTATTTTGGCCTCAAGCTGACACTAAGAAAATATTTGGGTTGTGGTGAGGCCAATGTGAGATGTTGCTTTCAAGAATACAGAAGAACAAAGGGGCTTTTGGGGGTCCTCTTGCTCTGGCTCCTGCCCCATATGCCCTGTGACATGTAACCCTTTCCAGCAGTATCTCAAGTGGCTTTAGGAAGATTTCAGATGCAAACTGCTCCATTCCAGAGCTCTTCTTTACGATCACTGAGTGAAGATCAGGCAGAGGTCACCACAGAGCCTGCACCTCTCCCTGGAGAGCTGCTGGGCAGAGTCAGCAGCATTTCCAAGCCCCGTGGAGAAGCTGGCTGAAGCTGCTGAGACATAGACCATGAAGAGTGTCTGCTATAGCTGTGTGACCAGGAGACAGGTGAGCAGCCTGGCTACAGCCAGACAAAAGCTTGGGAAAAGCCCAGCAGGGCAGGAGGCAGCAGCGGGCAGCGTGAGTGACCCACTGCTGCCACGCTCCACCCGCTCCCTGCCCCTGAGAAAAGAGCAGGGGCAGATAGTTTGGGTGGGTTTTTGTTGTTTGGGGGTTTTTTCCCCAGTAGTTTAAAAGGCCTCATAATGTCCTAATCCACAGACATTCGAAGCACAGTTAAGTGCTCTTTGTCCCTTGCAGAGCTGGGGTTTCCCTGAAGGTCTGCAGTCCTCCAGTGCCACCGTGTCACAGGGTCATCCACCACAGCAGGGAACATCACTCTGTGGACCTCCACCTCCGGACACCTGGGGTGGCATTTGGCCCTCGCATCCAGCACTGCTGCCCCAGGGTGTGGGGCGCATTTCTGACACACAACACACAATTTTAGCTGTCCTTCTGTAGTTCAGCTTGAGAGCAGTATGGAGTAAACGTGTATCTCTTCTTTACTCCATTAACATGATATAAGAATTTGTCCTGCAGTTGATGCTTGGGTAAAAAACATACTGGACTGATTTTACTTGGAACTGCTGTATTTATCAAGGCCTAAAGCTGCATTATTTGAAAACAAACACCACTATTTTACCTTGCAGATTCAAGGGTGTTGATAACAGCTTTCTAGTACCTCACACCTCAGGTTGGTTTTATCATCTGCAAGAAAACAGTGTATAGAATGCATGTCATAAATCTATGCTCAAGTTCTCAGCCCAACAAAGAATTTATAATGCAAATTCTGTGCATATTGGGCACTTTCCTTCATCCTTCAGCCTGCTTTCCCCCCAGATGTTGTTTGTGTGTGAGTTATGTCAACAGAAGTTCTCAAAGGTTGCCAGTGTAAGAAAGAAAAATGTGTATTTGTCATTTTTTGTCTTTCAGGTTATGAATAAGTAAAGGGAAGTTTGCTAAAGAAATCAGTTCTTAGATTGCCTGTGAATCAGTAAAGGCTGGGAAATCAAATGGAACCAGGCATGAAACAACACATTGCTTTTGTTTTTTTAAATAGTCTTTATGTAGAATCTAAGTATCAGGAGAATAGAAACCTTTGCTTAAAGATGGAATATATTACGCATGTTCCTGATACTCCGAGAACTTTAAATAAACACCAGATAGACTGCTCAGGGGACACTGGACAAAACTACCAGTAACAGCATTTTACAGCATCTATACATTTTTTAAAAATTCAAACAAAAATATCCCCCAGAAATAAATGAGGTCTGTTACTCCTTTCTTAATTAACAAGAAAGACTTGCAAACCCTTAACTATTATTTTCAGGTCACCTTTAAAGCAAAATGACTCTTATTGCTGAAATCCCTCTGCCTACAAATTGAAACCAAGTGAAACTTTAAGCTTTCCTGTGACTTTTTGCCAGGTACTATTCAGCCAGGCAGCCACAAGGCTCTCACAAATTCTTACTCAATCTAATTTGGTAGTAGAGCCTGGATATGGGACAACAGAATAATTTCAAGTCAGCAGCCCACAGCCCATGCAGTGGTTAGACCACAGAGATGAATATGAGGAAATCATGGCTCTAATCCTTTGACAAAAAGTGGTTATTTCAGCTTGCCTGTTCTAGTCTTCAGTTCCAGCTTTCTAATAGTGTTTTACCACTCTTGGATGAAAAGGCCCACGCAAATGCTGTACCTTTATGTTAAACACAAGGGATTATGAGCCATGAAAGAAAAATAGGAAAGGTGGTAATCCAGCATAGCAAGACCTACCAGCACACCACAGGAAGGAGAAAATTCCACCCCTATGTCTTCAAAATACATCTCAGCTGCTTCTCACTAATGCAAATCGCTGAATGACTGTCCCTAACCACTGTGCTGGGACAGCAGGACAGGTCCCTGCCCACCCGTGGGGCCTCCTGTGGCCCCTGGGATGTGCTATAGAGGCAAACATGAACAGCAGCAACAGGATGGAGCTGGGAAAGGTGGGGAGGCTCACAGAAGAGGAGTGAAGGGGATGAGGTGACACTGCTTATGGCGGTATCATGGTAACCATCTGCTGTCCCCTAGGATCTGCACATCCCAGCATTTACCCTCCACTGCAGCCTGCTCTGGGACTCCTGGCCAACGTGCTCTGCTCCTTCCCAGCTCTGCTAAGCAGCTTCCCTGGGTAACATTTCAGTCCAAACAGGGAAATAATTTTTTTCCATGCGATAACATCTCCACAGCCACTCATTTATGCTTATTGTGGCATTGACAGTCAGGAGCTGCAGAGATTTTCCTGGTTTTCCCAGGGCTGGCAGCAGTGAGGGCAGCTGGTCCTGGTTCTTCTGTTATGGGCCACAGCAGTGCTCTGAATGTTAAAGGCACTTTAGCTTTGGTCTTTACAAGATTTCAAAGTATATCTACCAAGTCACAAGTATGTGGCATGACCTAGGTCCTTACATGAGCAGCCAGCTCAAGGTTTGGAAGCTGCACCTGGAAATAATTCCCATATACTAAGGCAGGTCACTTTAGGGCACGATTTTGAGATTTAGAATCTTAGGGATATTGTGAAGTATTTGGTTTTTCAAGCAGAGAATCTCTCACACATCATTCACAGTGGGTCAGTGTTATGTATAACTGGTATTGCTTAGATTGCACCCAAATTTGGTACAAGTTATGCTGACAAAGGCATTTTTTCCCAATAGAAGTCAAGTCTCCATCAAGGGTGAGGTTTCACATTACAGCTAAACCAGCCGGTTGTTAATGGAAGAAGCATTCTTGATCCCATCAAAATTTTTCCATCATTTACCTTTGTGTTGATTCTTTATCTTTGACCCCACAGCAAGGCGGCTCCCTAAGCTGTCAAAAGTAGTCATCCAGCAAAAATAAATGAGAAGCTTTCTGTTGGGTTAGCATTTTACATCAGCTCATGGTGGAGTTAGAAAAGAGCCAGTGGAGATGCAGATAAATATAAGGGGACAAGGGAAGGACCACACCTTGCAACAGACCTGGTCAACTACAACCTAAGAAAACGTTGCTGCACTACTGTATACTTTGAAAGGATAAAAATACCTGACCTAAGACTTTTAGACAGGTCAGGTCAGTCAGACAGAAGGAACATTTCCTGTGCTCCTACCTCTTAAAAAATGGCATCAATTATTTTTGCAATAGTTTCTAACTTGGGAAAATACTCCTGAAAGTAACACAGGAGTTCATGACCATGTGGAAGAACAAATGGACAACACGATGTGGGGAAAGAAAATTTCCATAAAGCAACCTGTCCCTAACTTCCCTTATTTCCAAAGCCTTCCAAACAGTGATCTTTTCTCTTGTGGGTACTCTTTAGAGTACCATGGATATCCATGCAAAGAGAATCAGTCCATGGATAGGTAAGCAAGGATCTCAAAACAGCCTGAAAATTCCGCTCTGGCTCTGCTCTCTGCAGCCATCTCTTTCCATTTTTTAATACAATTGCATTGTGTATGTTGTGTTTCCAGTTGCTACTGCCGCCTGCCAAGTACATATCTATGACTTGGCAGCCAAATTACATACTTAAGAGGATGAGAGAAGCAGGTTTGGGAACAACCTCAGATCTCACCCGTGGCAGCCAGGCAGCACTGTAGAAACAGGCTCAGGGGAAAGGGGAATGTGTAGAACTGATGGCTCATTGGCTCATTTTTAGAGAGCAGGGCTGTCATCAGCCTCAGGAGACCACTGGCCCACCTTGAGCCCAGTAAAAGTTGTGCTAAAAGAATTGGCAAAATAAGGGATGTATTGCAGATACCCAGGGCTACCTGTGTTAGTGTTTGAAGTGCAGGAGGCAGGGGAGACAAATGTTCTTCTGTAATGGAAATCTGCTTTGAACAGTCCAAGAATGCACAACACTAAGCTCTCTGAAAAATCAGCTCCTTGGCATTTCCAGTGGAAGAGGCCATAATAGACACATGGCATTTGGCTTTTGCTGATTTACCACCTTCTTTCTGAACCTTTCTTTCTCTGGGAATTACACACATCGGAGGGGTAAAAACTAAATAGATAATGTGAAGCACTCAAGATGTGATGGTGTTGAGTTCCACAGGCAGCATCCTAAGCAATAATTCTTCTTCAGAGCTGGGGCTGAACAGCACACAGTAAATAAGGTGTATGTTGAACCAGGAACTACAACCTTCTTAGAGCTTACACTGCCCATTGTGTGCACTGACTGAGGCAGGTGCCCTGCAGAAGAAAAAAAATTAAAAAACCTGTTAGTGCATAGTTAACAACTAGGTTATAAGGCACAAGCACAAAGAAACCAAGAAATAGGCTTGCTCCAGTTGTCGTAATTCTGAACAACTGACCTTGAACCCTTAATAGGCTTCTTTTAGTGTTGTTTCTTGTGGTGTTTGTGTGTCCATGGGCGTCCCAGTAGCTGGGAACACTCAACAATATGTATATGTACCCATTCTTTAGGTATATCTAATGTGTAATTTGGATATCACACCCAGAAAATAAACAAATGCATAAACTCAACAAAAATATCACTGACTCACCATCCAGTCATCCACTTCTTCTCTGCTTCTTGTTGCTTCTTGCTGTGTCAAGCCTCTGTCTCCCATACCCACCGTATTAATTTCCTGCTCTTCTCCCAGGGGCTGTTAAATGTCAGCCCTGGTTTCTCTGGGAATATTAGACTCCATGCGTGCACTGCTGTTTGTATTGGACACACAAGCACAGATTTCAATTTCACAGTAGCTAATACTGCCCATGACTATGCCATTTACCTGCCAAGTGCTCTGCCTGCTCATTAAAAACAGGATCATGCTGTGTGAATGGAATAAATACTGTCCTTGGGCAAAATACTGTGAACATTGGTGCAGGTTTTCTCTTCAGTTTTGTGCAACATGGAAGCTCCTAATTCCCTGTTTTCAGCAATTTGAAGAGTGCATTCCTTGGATAATCCAAAGCAAAGGGCGGTTTGGAAGCTGCAGTGTAACTTCTGGAGAAATGCCATGTCCACCTCATGTCCAGCACCAGCCGTGCCCCAGCACAAGAGCCCTGTGGCCTCATAGCCACATCCACAGCTCCAGACTGGCTGAAGGTGTTGATAGGCAAAGGCAGGATCAGCTCCTGAGTCCACACCGAAGCTCTAAGGGAACTCAGGAGGCAGAGACTGCCTGGCACTGCTTACAGGCAGTCTGATTTTGGAAAGCCAGAAAAACCAGCTGCACATTCTTTTACTGAACTCCTCGTTCCATTACTCCCTCTGCGGGGTTTTATCAGATGAGATTATTGAACATGAGCAGTTGTCAGCCCTTTTCACACAGCCTTGTGCCCCCAGTAATCAACCTTTTGCTATTAAAGTGCCTCTGACAGAAAGGAAGAAGTATTAAAATGTACCTCATGGTTAAAAAGTATTTTCAAAATTCTGATTTTTATTCTGTATTCTGAGATGCTCAGAAATCTAGGAACCTTACAAAAAAATTTCATAGCCCAGTTTCTAGTTCTCCTCAGGATATAATAACCATCTCCCTGATATAGAAATAGGGGGAAAAGGTGAAAACTTATTATAGAAGTGCTATAGACAAGATCTTCTCTATTCAGTTCTGTGTGCTTTGAAGGAAATTTGAAGGAAATTATGGCAGAGAACTTGACTTTTAGTTTTTAGTGTATTACACTACTAGATTACACTATCTAAAATTATTAGAATTTTTAAGTTAGTTATCTCCCACCTGTAGTGCTGGGGATAGGGCTAAGGACTAGCTACCATCAGATTTCTTTAACCAGGCTGTGTAGGAACATTTGCAAACACAAATGCAAATGAGTGAGGTCTCAGCAGGGAAATAAGGAGTCTTCCAATTGAGAAATAAACATGGTTTTGAAAGAAATATGTGTACATTTTTAGATATAGCCTGGCAAAAAGAAATGCTGCTTTCATCCATGACATGTGATTGCCAGACTGTCAGTGCAACCGGGCAGCAGCTCTTGCAGGGATTGACAGAAAGTATTTCGTGATGCTTGGCAGCGAATATAGAAAGGCAACCAAGACCTCCAATATCCAATGAGGTGTCTGTAGGAACCTGCCTGAAGTACATAGCACTGCCACTTCTGGAATTGTTTTTGTCTCCTTAATCCTATTCAAAACAGATTTTTAACTGCTGACCTGCAAATGATTTGGAGCAGTGACATTTTTAACTGCTCCTGCAGGTAAGGTACAGGTGCTACCAACTGCTACCTAAGCCTGGGCAAGAACAACCTCACAGTGCTTGGGCCAGGATGCAAGAAAAATCTGTCAGCTTTTGCAGAGGCCAACATACAAAAAAACAGTTCCTGAATGGTGGGAGAGAACATCTTCAGCAATGGAAAAGGAGCAAAAATTTCCTGTACTCTTGATTTTCTTTAAGACTACAAAAAAGGTGTTGACTCTTAGATGGAAATTTCTCCCCTCTGAAATTCCTGGCTGGTGCTGTTATTTGGATGACAAGGGGAACCAGCTTGTCTCTGTCTCCACCCTCGATGCAGGAGAGAGTAAAGGCAAATGGGTCATGCAAGGGTGGATCAGGGGTTTTAATACTGCTGTTTCATATGTGGAAGTGAAATATGTTGTTGCATCTGGAAATGCTGGCCTGCTCAACTCTATAATCACCATGCTGCTGCAAGCAAAATCTGCTCTAGAGGCAGGTCTGTGCTATAGGCTTCTGTCTGCATAAATATGTGGAAGAGAGCGGCGGAGAGATGTGATACCTGACCCACATAGGCGTGCTAAAGAAGCTTTACTAGCATAACTTGTTTCGCTGTGGGGTAGGGAGTGGTGATAACTTTCCTATGATGAACAATACAGAACGTAATTCTGCTGCTGTAAGAGCATCCACATGCTTTGCTGGTTTAACATCCCAGGATTCTCGTGTGCCAAGGTGCAATGTACCTGATGGAGCAGAGATTAGACCACCGTGTGCTTTCTAAAGGGACACAGGAAGGGAAACTCATGCCAGGCCCAGGGCCAAGGAGAAGAAATGAGGAACACCTTTGAGACGAGTTTGAAGTTCTGTTACCTTGCAATGCACTGACAAGACTGGAAAAAAGGAACTTTAAGTATGCATGCTGGGTGTAAGCCCATGTTTTTTATGTGTTGCCTTGTATTCAATATGAGTGCCAAGACTGGAAATGTGAATTCCCTGAACATTTTTTCCCTTTCTTCCTGTTCCTCATACGCAGGAGTGGCTCACAATGGGGAGAACAAAGTTTATGGTGTAGCGCCGAGATCCTTCATCTCCTACCTTGGCTGCATCCCACAGAGCCCCAACCTTCAAGGAGAACCTAAATGACAGGCAGCTCCCAAGAGAAATGCTACCCAGCCTGCAGGGCTCCACGCAGTGCCTCCCGAGAGATAAAAGGCAGGCTGCCGGGATGTATTCATTCCTGCCTTTAAGATGGTATCACAAGGGATGAGCAGGGCTGCAGCCCGTCTGCCAGTCCTGTGCGCACAACTTCAAACAGACGCTCCGGAGGCGGCGGGGCCGGGCTGACTCACCCGGCCGGCTGGGTGGACACAGCCTGTCCGAGCACGTCTCAGCTCCCCAGTGGGTTGCCCTCAGACAGCTCTCTTGTCCTCAGCTCCCTCCGAGGGCTCTGACACCGGCACGTTAAGCTAGTATTGCTTTGACTTTGTCTCTTCCCTCTCCCCTGCAAAGCGACGGTGGGGAATTGCTGGGCGACCTGCACCGCGCGCTGGAGGCACGGCTTGGCTTTAGGGATTTAATCTGGGTGGTTAAATTCTCCAGTATTAATGACACGGGTGTTCCTCTATTTGAAATAACACCATCCAAACTCAATCAGAAAATATATGGAGCCATCAAAAGTTAATGCAGGAGTTGCCCAAGTGCTAGGAAGTTACAAGCACTTTACATTCTCCCCTATG
This sequence comes from Platysteira castanea, assembly GCA_013397175.1. Lineage (NCBI taxonomy): Eukaryota > Metazoa > Chordata > Aves > Passeriformes > Platysteira > Platysteira castanea. The sequence continues at coordinate 1,152,285 of VYXC01008339.1, forward strand.
GGCTTTGCCTTTCTTGCACAGCCTTGCTGCAGTATTGCAAAGCTCAGACACCCAGGCCCAGGATTTTGACAGGGCAGCTGGCTTTCCTGTGAGTCAGGACAGTGCACAGGATGAGAGGCGCTGAGCGCAAAAGCAATGAAACTGCAGATTTTAGACAAGATTACTTTCCTGGCTTTGCCAAATTAATTTGAAACGTGCAGCTGCTCTCCAGAACGACATGCACACACCAAATGCACCTATTTGCAAATGAGGAGCAGCATTTGGGAAATTGACTTTATTTCTTTAAGAAACTGGGGAGGGGAGGGGGAGGATAGAGACCCACTGGAATCAGTGGGAAGTTTCCACTAACAGGATCAGAGTTCACTCTACAGTTAGTACAACATACTGAAAACCAAATTGAAGTTATTCTTTGTTTTATAAACTAAGTGAATGAATGCAAGGAATCTAGCTCTGAGGTCTTCAAGTTTTCTGCCTCTTGCGTTTTGGGGGCTTGTTCACATATTTTAAAGGCTACTTTGTGCCTCGAGACTACAAATCTTTTCCCAAGCATGTAAGTCAGCACAAGTTTCCAGTCCTTTACATACCCCACACACAGCCTTAGGTGTGTCACACCAAAAAATATCTCTTTTGTAGGGAAAAAAATACAACTCTCCCAGTGTTAACCTGTTGCTGTCCTCAGCCACTTTCACCATCTAGATGGGGACTCCACATCTCTGGTCTCCTTTCCCTGACTGCCCCACTGCTGGAACAGGCACAGAGCAGCAGTGGCCGAGGTGAGGGGAAGGACAGGCAACAGCAGAGGCGTGTGACAAACTGTCTGCTGTGTGCATTTAGCTACATTAGCTCTGCAATAGACTTAAATAGCAAAAAATTGTGTTTAATAACTAGGAAGCGACGCTGAGGAATGCAAACCAAGGGCTGAAAAGTAAAGGAAACTATGTGGCAAGGGCAATTACCAGTTGGTTAATAGAAAAAACCAGTTCAACCTGGATTTACAGTGAAAATGGGTGCTACCTATTCCTTATTGTCATCTCATGGCAGTGGGATTTTGGTTTGAAAGAGTTTATCTGGCAGAATATTACAGTTTGCAGCAACAACTTTTCACTTACACATAATCTATTGGCATTCATATTAGTTCCTAGGGGAAAAACAAAGTTAAAAGTCACAGTTCTCATTCCCAGGGGTCCTCTATATGTTACAGCCGCGAAATCAGGAGGCAGTGTACCTAGAAACAGCCAGGAAAGTGCTATGTACCTGCTACGTACCAAGAGCCTGATTGCAGTGTTTGGAGTTCTCACTGAAGCCCTCAGCAGGTGCTGAAGTTGCTGCAATCGACTTCTCCAATTTCACTGTGACGGCACTGACATTTACCTGCCAACCACCCGATAAATCTGAAGTGGTTTTGAGTCATTTGCAACGACAGCTATCAAACAAGCCTTTTACAAGCCTCACATTCCCCCCTGCAATGACTGTAACCCCTTTCTGTAGCCAGTGAAGAGAAATTCAGTCAGTTAAGTGCCCTGGAAAGCTAAGAGAAATTCATGTAGTAAACCAGTGTTACATCTCTGCTGATTATTAAATAGTGAACAGCCTTATTGTTGTCTCCCTTCTCGACACAAAAAGCTTTTTATAGAATTTTTTTTTCAAATGTACATCACCTACAAGCTTAAGGAATCAGAGTCCTAAAAGTTGTTTGCAGTGGCGATAACTGGCAGAGCAGCACCCACCACAGTTCCCGGGACACCAACACTCCTGACATCCAAACAAGCAACAAACCAAAACACGGCCGCGGATTCCCTTCAGCTGCCCACTGCTCTGCAGTTTTTTCCCTTAAAGGACAAGCCAGTCCGAAATGTGCGTGCCATCCGGCTGCTGCAGGAGAGCTCATTAACTCGCAGCGCCTCGGACTCCCAACGCTGCCTGCCAGGTTTTTTGCTTTCTTGTACAAATGAAGAGCTCTGCAGACAGTTTGCAGCAAAGCCAGACGAGTTTAACTACTCTAGATTTTGCCTATTCTATTAAGTTCAGCATACCAGCTCCTTACTCAGCACTCACAGCTCTGGGGGTGCCCTTGCCAGATCGACTTTTGATTGTCTTAAGGGGAGAAAAACATAGTCAGTGAAGTATTGAAAGCTCAGCATGCATACAAGCAACCCAAGAATAACTCAGCACTTTGGTTTGTGGGCAGCTGTACAGTCTCTATTTTATCGAGCCCCACCACCTGCCAAGCAGGACTATTTCTGTTGTCCTCATTTCCCTGCTGTTCTCTCCCAGCCACACACACACCATGCATTCCCAAGCTGGGAGCTGCAGCCTCGGACACCGGTTGCGAGTAATAGCAGGTCTTGCCTAAAAACAGCACCAGCACACAACTCCAGGGAACTTTTCCCTGCTGTGAAAATCCTGGGAGCCACACTCCCACTGCCCCTGCCACAGGGCTGGGGGGCTGCAGCACCAGGACACCCCCTCCCCAGCGCCCATCCCAAGCTGGGGTCCCCTCAGGAAGCCCCCGTGCTCTCTCCCACTGCCACTCTAGGGGCATTAGCCACCCCTCCAGAGCCCAACACCCCCCTGCTCCACTGCTGTCACCACCCAGAGCCACAGACACCACCAGAAAGGTCTTCCTCACCCCCCCCACCCCACTACTGCCCCTTCACAGAGAGAAGAAAGAGGATAGATTTATGCTTTTAATACATTTTATTTATTACCAAAATTTCCAGAAGCCAAATTTGGCAAATTTTTTTCATCTTCTGTAAAGGTTTTCATGCATAACTTGAAACTTGTCAACTGCAACAGTCAAGTGGTTACTTTAGAAGAAACAGAGACAAACATCCAGAGTACAAACAGCTGTATCTGAATTAACAAAATTTGTCTATTACTAACCTTATAAAGCAGGACGTGCCTTCCCTCTTATCAAAACCAAGCTGACAGATCTGCCTTTACACACACCCAACAGAATAAACTCTGTTATCGGCAAGGACGTTTTCCTTAAACGTTAGAAAAAAAACAAAGCAAAGAATGGAGTGACTGTCCATAAACCAGTCTATACTTCAGTCCTCTTTAATCTACTTCTTCAATGGTGGGGCCGCCGGAGCCGCCTGCCCCGGCCCCTCCATCTCCCCGGTACAATTTTGTGACGATCGGGTTGCAGAGTTTCTCCAGCTCTTTCTGCTTGTGCTCGTACTCTTCCTTCTCAGCCATCTGGTTGCGATCGAGCCAAGAGACCACCTCCTTGCACTTGTCGAGCACTCTCTGCTTGTCCTGGTCACTGATCTTTCCCTTCAGTTTATCATCCTCCACTGTCTGCTTCATGTTGTAAGTGTAGGACTCGAGGGAGTTCTTGGCTGCCACCCGATCCCGGTTAGCTTCATCCTCTGCTTTGTACTTCTCTGCTTCTTGCACCATACGGTCAATGTCGTCCTTGCTGAGGCGACCCTTGTCATTGGTGATGGTGATCTTGTTCTCCTTACCCGTGCTCTTGTCCACGGCACTGACGTTCAGGATACCGTTGGCATCGATGTCAAAAGTGACCTCGATCTGGGGGACTCCCCGGGGTGCTGGGGGGATGCCTGTTAGGTCAAACTTGCCCAGTAAGTTGTTATCCCTTGTCATAGCCCTCTCCCCCTCGTACACCTGGACCAGGACGCTGCTCTGGTTGTCTGAGTAGGTGGTGAAGGTCTGAGTTTGTTTGGTGGGGATGGTGGTATTGCGCTTGATGAGAGCAGTCATCACTCCTCCAGCTGTCTCAATGCCCAGGGACAGAGGGGTGACATCCAACAGCAGCAGATCCTGCACGTTTTCAGACTTGTCTCCCATGAGGATAGCTGCTTGTACAGCAGCACCATAAGCCACAGCCTCATCGGGGTTGATGCTCTTGTTGAGCTCTTTGCCATTGAAGAAATCCTGTAGCAGCTTCTGGATCTTGGGGATCCGAGTAGAGCCACCCACCAGCACGATCTCCTGGATCTGGCCCTTGTCAAGCTTGGCATCACGCAGAGCCTTCTCCACTGGCTCCAGGGTGCCACGGAAGAGGTCAGCATTGAGCTCCTCAAAACGGGCACGAGTAATGGAGGTGTAGAAGTCAATGCCCTCAAAGAGAGAGTCAATCTCAATGCTGGCCTGCGTGGAGGAGCTGAGGGTGCGCTTTGCCCTCTCACAAGCCGTGCGCAGCCGCCTCACCGCTCGCTTGTTGCCAGCGATGTCACGCTTGTGCTTGCGCTTGAATTCTTCCACAAAGTGGTTTACCATGCGGTTGTCAAAGTCCTCCCCCCCCAAATGAGTGTCACCAGCCGTGGACTTTACCTCAAAGATCCCATCCTCAATGGTAAGGATGGACACATCGAAAGTGCCCCCTCCCAGGTCAAAGATGAGCACGTTCTTCTCTCCGGCCCGGGTTCCTTTCTTGTCCAGGCCATAGGCGATAGCGGCTGCAGTGGGCTCATTGATGATACGCATCACATTGAGACCGGTGATGGTGCCAGCATCTTTGGTGGCCTGGCGCTGGGAGTCATTGAAGTACGCCGGGACTGTGATGACAGCATTCTGCACCTTGCACCCCAGATAGGCCTCAGCAATCTCCTTCATCTTGGTGAGCACCATGGAGCTGATCTCCTCTGGGAAGAAGGTCTTCATCTCCCCCTTGTACTCCACCTGCACCTTGGGCTTGCCACCTTCATTCACCACACGGAAAGGCCAGTGCTTCATGTCCGACTGCACGGTGGGGTCGTCATACTTGCGGCCGATGAGGCGCTTGGCGTCAAAGATGGTGTTGGTGGGGTTCATAGCTACCTGGTTCTTGGCAGCATCCCCGATGAGGCGCTCTGTATCGGTGAACGCCACATAGCTGGGTGTGGTGCGGTTGCCCTGGTCGTTGGCGATGATCTCCACTTTGCCATGCTGGAAAACACCGACGCAGGAGTATGTGGTGCCCAGGTCGATGCCGATCGCCGGCCCTTTGGCAGACATGGTGTCAGCTGTCTGTGCTGCTGTTCGCCCGTGTCCACCCCGCCCGCTCCCGCTGCCGCCGCGGCGCGATATGCCCGGCGAGCGCCGCCGCCGCCCGTTTTATACCCGCCGCTGCCGCTTCTGGAAGCTGCCAGAACCCTGACGGCCAATCCGGACGCCCCTGGAACAGTCATCTGGCCAATCGCCCCCGCGAGCCGCCGGGGAGCGCCCGCCCCCAACGCTCTGGCCAATCAGAACAGCGAGCGCCCACCCGCCAGGCCGCCCCTCCCGGGGGCCGCGATCCTTCCGGGTTTTTCTCGTGCGCCATCGCGCTCAGCCAATCCGCGCTCGTTCTGTCCGCTCGCCCCGCCCCCGCCGCGAGCCTCAGCTGGAAAGTTCCAGCTGACATGACGGCGTGCCGGAGATTGACATCAGCGCTGTCCAATAGCAGGCGGGGGTGGGCCGGCGGGGCGGGACGGGGCTGTGCAGTCGCTACGCGACGCCCCCGCGCTCCCCCTCTCGGACCCCGGGGTGTGGGGGCCCCGGGTTCGCGGCCGTTCTTGCCGCGCGGTGTTTGTAATTCCTGAGCGCTCAGCCCAGCGCTGGGGAATTTACCCTTATTTGGTCGCAGGGCAGCAGAAATTTCGCCCTCCCTCCCTGACACAGATATACACGTCCCTTCAACCTCCCCCCCCCGACTGTCAGGGAGGAACGGCCGCCACCCCGCCCCCGCCGCGGTGACCCCCGAACTGTCATGGCGGACCGCCTCCCCTCACACACCTCCGCGCCCTCTCGCTGAGGGAAAATGCCTGAGGGGCAGTCCCGCCGAGCCCGTGTTTAGCCTTATTTCGCCCGAAGTTGGCCGACTGACAACACCCGCGCCCCGTGTCTGTCCCGGTACCAAAAACTCAGGGAGTGGCACCGTGTTCTCCCCTCCTTTCCCCACATCAGAACTTGGGGAATGGCACCGGGCTGTCCCCTCCTGCCCCGGCACCAGAGCTCGGGGAATGGCACCAGTAGGGCTTTGGGGGCCCTGTTGCTCCGTGTTCCTGCGTGGTGACCATTCTTGAAGCGCCTCCAAATTCTTGTCTGTTGTGCTAATGTGAGATGTCGTCACGCCTACGTTTAGCAAAAGCTATGGAGCTATTAACTCGGAGCTAGGAAAGTGCTTTGATGAAAATATATTAAACATTAAAATCTGCTGTGGTTTCTCCAAATTATGCCACCTTACTCTCAGACAAACACCTCAAAATATTCCAGTTCTAGTAAGGAGGACAAAACACCATCCTTTTTTGGTTTTGTGGGGTTTTTTGTACAGGGAGGCTTAGTGAGTAGCTCCTTTTCAGCTCTTTTAAAAGGGTTGCTAAAAGTTTGCTGCCCACAGACTTCAGGAGTTATGTGAGAGAAGGATTAAAGTCGCTGTATACTTAAATCCTCTTTCATTAGTTTTGTCCCCAGCCTTCAGCAGTTGTAGCTGGCCTCATAGAAAATGTGTTACAGCTTTTCCCAGAGTGATTTGTATTCACACAATTATTACAGGCACCGTAACTCCTGTTCAAAAACATCCTTGTTTCCATTAGTGTATTTTTCAAAGCCTTTTTTTACAAGACATGAGAACTCCACCTCTTCTGTGCAGTATGTGTGTAGTTTTGTGATGGAAGAGCCTGGATTTCTGACCATACATATTGTACACACTTAAATAACTACTATTCTTCCACAGATTCTGGTCTTTTTTTCCTCACACGGGTTCTGACCTTGGAGAAATCCGAAAGAAGTCAATGGAAAATGGGAACCACCAGCTCTCCCTGCCTACAGGAGCTGCTCTGTATATCCTGTGTGCATATTTCTTTGATGGGAAGGGTGTCAGTTTCTCTTGTAGTTAGACCAGTGACTGATTCATCACTGAACCATCTCTTCCTGTAATTCACTGCCACTTCATTCAGTTGATTGTATTATGTGGAACAGGGAGAAATGCCAGAGCAATACAAAGAGAGGTGGATAATAAATTTTGTTTCAGCTAAAAAGTTGATGTTGTTTATTATTTGTATCCTTGTGAAGACTGTCCCTTGGGAACACTAATAATGCACAAGAACCCTGTTTTAATAGCTGCAGCACGAATTCAGACCCTGTTATTCCAGCGTAAAAAGAAGACACCTGCCTCAAAAACATATGTATAGAAACAGTAGATGGAGAGAACAAATGGAGTAGGAAATAACACTCTATTGATTGGCACAATAAACAGGCTTTGCAGCAAAATTAATCTGATGTCTCATTTAACTATAGCTGTAATCGAACAAGGTTTATGGAATTTATAAGTGACATTTCATTTATTTGGCCCAAAGCTTTTAACCATATGTTTTGTCAGCCCAGGCACAAAATATGTACAACAGCTCCAGACAAAACTTGTTTGGGGTTTCCTTGGCCCAATAACTAGTGTGGCCCTGATATGGTTGTGCTGATACCTGGATGTGCTGATAACCTGCTAAAGTGGTGTTTGTATTGACTGGATTACTGCTCACCCTGAGAGTACTCCCTCAGTCCTGTTTATTTCATCATTTGAATTGTTTTGCTGTAGTAAATCTAAGGAAAAGATCTTGGAGGAATGCTTGAGCACACCATTTTAATGCTACTGGTGTAAAGAGACATGCTGAGGAAAAATCCAAAGGTCTATGTACTGAGGCTACCAAATATTTCATTTAGGCTGTTGCAGAAGTATTTCTTTTCCACCTGGGCATGCAGATGCTGTTTTCTTCTGTACAGTGATATGTCTAGGTCCCAGCTGCTTTTTAAACTTTCATTCCTAATCAGTCAGAAGTTCACATGATGTTCTTGCTATCACCTCTTACTGATGTCCTTAGAGAAAGTCCAGTCTAACTAGAGGGAGCAACTTCTAAAACCTCATTAGACTTATTCTCTCTTCTCAGCAGAGCTATTACCAGCCTGCTTTTTTGTCAGCAGTTTGTGAACCAACTCATCCATGCAGTCATCCTCTCATACGGGAAGAGCCACATGATTCCCTTTTATGTTGCTTCATAAGCAGTCATGGTGCAGGTGAGCCAAACCAACTGGTTCTGAAATTAAAGAGTGAGCTTTATGGGGAGGACTTCAGCGCAAGTCTGATTTTCCCTTTAACAAACATTTGCTGTTATTCCCCCATCCTGAATCTGTAAGCCGTATTTTCACAGCAGCTTCCAGAGCAGCAGTTCGGCACCTCTGGAAGTGGCAGGCCTCTTTCTGATCCATTAATTTGTGTTTAGGATCGATTATGCGCCCACGTCTCCTGTTTGGCAGCGTTATGTAATATGCTGTAGGCTATTCTCCATTACACCACCCAGCCAGAAATGAAGATGGTATTTAGATTTCTTCAGTGAAGCAAGAGCTCAGTATCTGGAGCAGAACTGAGAACTCAGCCCTTATCTTTATCTTGATAAAAGGAAGATTTTTCCCCACGTTTCATAAGGCAATGTAGTATAAAAATGGGACTGAAACCAAGTTACAGTTCAATCAGACATCAGCCACTTGGATCATTAAGATAAAGTTGAAATGCAATGAATGGTTTTTTCAGCTTTGGCAGTCAGAAGACCTTAGACCTTAAATTCTGGTATCCATTTCCCTCACATCGATTTCCCTAATACCCATTTCCCTTGTAAAACTATCCCAAAAATTGAAATTGCATAGATCAGATTGTATCAGTGAGAATGGATTATTTTATAATACAGCAATCACTTCAGAAAAGTATAAGCAACTGCTATTCTAAGATCAAGTAATACTTTGTCACAATACCTTTTCATCACTGAAATTCTTAATCTCATTTATATTTGTGAATGTATGTCTGGTAGTTGAAATTCAGACAAGAACTACCAGTCTATAAAATGACAAGATTCTTCTGACAAGGTATTGCATTAAAAATCATAGTGTATGTGGGGGGAACTATGTAACTTACTTTGTATTTATATACCTCCAGGTTTTGTGCACAGCTGCTCCTTGTTAATTTAAAGGGCAACCACAAGACATCATTTTACTTAAATAAATACTCCTTTGTTTTTATGAGTAACAAATAAAGTTCTGCAAATCCGAATAACATGTTTTTGGCAAATTACACAAGTGCACGATCAGTACTATGGAAATATTCAGAACAGCAGAATATAGGGCACTGTAATTTCATACTGCCAAACCAGGAGTTCAAAAATCATGAGTCAGATCTCCTAAAATTATAAACCTAGTTTAAAATTATGAGTTTAAAAAACATGTGTGGCTTTATTCACCTTTTGGCCTTTTCATCTTTACCATATGTTCAGCTTACACTTTTAGGATTTTCCATGTAATCTGCAGATCCATTTTTTTTTTTAAATAAATAAAATAGCTCATTACACCATCTCACAACTGAAACCAGGCTGCCTCAGATTGATTAGACTCAATAAAATCATGGAAGCTGTCAACACTGATTAAAATAATGCTTGATGCTTCAAGGAACAATTATTTTATAATTAAGTGGTTTTTAAGCACATTTATTTACATAGACTTCTGACAGTTTGCTGAGGCACGATTAAAAGGTGAAGTTAGTATCACTAGTGCTAACTAGATAAACTGGTGTGCTGTGCATTTTAGGCAGTCCTTTATTCCTTTCACTGCAGCCTCCTTTTCTTGCAGCCAGTACCAGCTCTACTGACAGTCCTAAGCAAGTGACTTTAAAGCAGAACATCTTCCAGTAATCACAGAATCAGATCAGAAAAGGATCTCAACAGGTCATTTAGTCCCATTTTGTGTTTAACCAAGATCTCCTTTCTTGCAATTTAACGCAATTATTTTTATTCATATTGACTGTGGATATGAGAAACAGTTGTGCCATTTTTCCTTGCAACCAGATATTATATATTGAAATTATTGTGTTTTCCCTCCACCATCTCTTCTGTAAAATGACTTAAAATCACTCAACCTGTGCTCAAGAGCAAAGTCTTCTTGGTTTCCAGACATTCACTGCTTTCTCCTGGATTCTCTGCATGCATCTTGTATCTTAGTTTTCAAGGGCTATGCTCAGAACTGGAGACATTACCAGCTCTTGCCTTAGTCGTTCTGAAGGAGCAGATGATACTCCAGTTTCTACATTTCAGTTTTTACCCTTATTTGCAACATCATGATGTTGCAGATTAATTTTCAGAATATGATCCAAAATAATGCATTAATTCTTTTCAATGGAAATTCAAAGAGTAGATCTAATTTAGGTATTAAGAGGAAATCCTTTACTGTGAGGGTGGTGAGGCCCTGGCACAAGTTGCCCACAGAAGCTGTGGCTGCCCCATCCCTGGGAGTGTTCAAGGCCAGGTTGGATGGAGCTTTGAGCAACCTGGTCTGGTGGAAGGTGTCCCTGCCCATGACAGGGGGGCTGGAAGTAAATGATCTTAAGGTGCCTTCCAGCCCAAACCATTCTAGGATTCTATGAAATTAAGTACCTGTTCCTTCACTTGCACAGCTAATGATTCCAGCTTGCACTTGTTCTTATTAAATAATATGTTTTCAGATTCCCTCTGCACCTTGCCAGGATTATTCTGAATTCTAATCTTATCTGTTAATGTACCTGAACTCTTCTTGGTCTTGTTTGAAGATATTAAAAGGATACTCTATATGGTTCAGGGGGTAAATAAATGAAAACAGATAATTTTATCTAGAACTGCTCTGATGGGGCTAAACAATATACTGTAATTACTGGCAGTAACTGTAAAGTTGGAAAATTATGCTAAGTCTTAAACAAGGTGAATGGTGTACCGTAAACAGGCGAAGACCAATACTTCATACTCAGACATCAGTATGTGATTAATCTCTTGGATTGACTGATATGCTTAGTGTGAACAATTTTTATAATTGAACTGTAGCATGCTATGAACTTCTCTTGTTTTCTTATTTCTATGATTATTTGATATTTATTCATCTCTGTTTTCCCTCTTGTCATTAGCAGGTGAATGGGAAAAACACAGGAGCTGATGAAGCAGGTGGTAACTGAAACTTCACCCTGTTGCCAGGACTGTTATTAACTCAGGTATAAGATGGAATTAAATGAGAATAATAAGCAGATTTGTAAGAGTTTTTTTATTAAAGATACTGTTGCAAAGCACAGAGTAAGCTTTAAAGATGATGATAACTAACCTGGAATGTCTTTACTGATACTCTACATAGACTAGACGTAATTGCTAAGTTACAGAACAGTCACAGCCTGTTCTAGATGTCCTACACTTTGTATACCGTTGAAGGCGATGCTATAAATGGATTCCCTTCTCTCCTCTGCTTTGTGGTGGTCTACTCTGAAGGTCCTTCATATTTTCTATGGAAAGGACATTCCATTTGCTATTAGATATCCCAGCTATATTGTGCCTTCTCCCTGCAGAGTCCCCAGTGGTATCTGGCTTTGCCGGGATATTCACCATCCTCCCCTTTGCTCCTGGGACTGGAGTGTCAGCATTCCAGTGCTGCACTGAAGGCTTTTAAAATACCTACATTAATGTTTAAGGTGTTATGTGTTAATAGAGCTGATTCCTTCAATATCTATATGCTGAAACATTGGGGGCTACGTAATTAGATTAAGCAACCACATTCAAAGATATCTGAACATCTTTTCTTGCATTTGGATAGCAACTTTATAAACTCAAAAAGAGTAAAGCAAGCACAGACACATGCCCTATACAAGCTGCAATACAGACAATATTGTACACACTTTGTAACAACAGTAATGAAAATGATGCCAATTATAAATAAAATTATAGACAGACTCTTCTTGAGATAACAGTTATAGTGAACAACGAAACATCCTTTTATAATCATGAGTAGAATTAGTAAGATGCGTAACTACAGCAGAATATAATCAGCATGTTTAGTCTGCTTACATGTCTTAAATTGATCCTCTGTTATCTGAGGGAAACAAAAGAAATTAATATTTTTATAATTCACGCCTGCCTTAATTTTGGAACATTTACTGCCTTATTGTTTTTTGTGGTTAGGGTTTTTTCCCCCCCGTTAATTTAGCTGGGAACATTAGTATTCCTAAAATGTTCAAATCTGAACATGAACACCTGATTCTCTTCTTCAGGCCAGCTTTTGCAAGGCTTAGCTCCAGAACAAGGTGCACCCTGCGCCCTGTGAAGATTATTTCACATTTACTCATCTCCTTGTTGGTAAAAAATTTTCACCATTCTTTTTATAAGACCAGAGCACCATTTCTTTACTCTCCACATACAAGCACTGTGCTCCATGGAAGGTCCTCTTCAGCTTGCAAGTGATGATCATGGCAGCAGGGGAAATCAAGTCATCTGGATCTCTCTCACCATCCTGTCCTTCCTCAGGGACCCTCTGTCCTCAGTTTTTAAGACTTTTTTTTCACCTCTTTTTTTTTTTTTCTTTTTTAACACTTGATAGTTTAGCATTGTACATGAGTATACACTTGTAATGTTTGAACTAAAAAATCTAAACAGTTTTTGACAGCAACTCTAAGAAGCCTCATTTCAGAAAAGGAGCACTCCAGCTTGTAAATAGAAATTCTGCAAATTCGTTTCAGTGCAGCCCTTAACACCTGGCATCTGCCTCTTTTGACTGTCTGCTCCATGAAAGACTTCGAATTTGTTTTTTACAGGTGTAAGTAATAGTCACAAGGAAGTAAGATTTATAATACATAGAAGAGTCCAAAACAACTTTTACTGCATGTTCTAATTTGACTGCTTTGGTGCCTTTTGCGACTGCTGCAGTATGTCAAAAAAGCAAAGGTGGTGCCAAGTCAGATCTGGCACACGAGGTTCTGAGTTTTTATGAAATCTTTTGCCGACCAGTTCTTCCTCATGTCTTCTCCAAATCTGGTTCTCTCAGTTGTTCAGAAGCTTAGAAGTCCCTATTTCACTACTGCCATGCAGAAAAGAAATGCAAGAAAAATATTAAAAGTCAGAAGCCCGCACTGCAGTACTGTATTTGCTAGCATGATGTGGTCCCTCCCACCATGTGTGGTTTTGCTCTAAATACCCATCCTTCAGTTATACTCAGAGCACCCACCACAGTCAGGAACTCTTTAAAAGCCATACATTTCCTTCAACCCCTAGCCCACCAGAACACAACCTTAAACAACGTTGTCATCTTGTTTCAGGAACTTTTGCTTCTTTTCCCTTTGCTTTCTGTTTTTAAAACAGCTAAAAATTTGGGGAAGAAAAACTTCACAAACCTCCCAGAAGTTATTTTTCATATTGTATGTGTTACTTTCCAGCAGTGGTTTATGGCTTGGCTTAGTGGATGCTCAAAAAATTGCACAAGTATTATTTCCCCTCAGCCGCTCATAGCTTGGAACACCCCCACTCTGGAATACTTATCTACTGCTTCATAGTTGACTATATTTTTGGTTGTGGGTTTTTTTATCTTGCCGAACTCAGATGTAACTTATGTATTTACTTGACACACACACACACCCCCCCACACACACCCCAAATTCTTATTTTAGGTTAAATGCAGATAAATTATATAAATATTTACAATATCTCTAAATCTCTTTTGACCAAACTAATTCATGACAAATATGAGCAGCTTTGTGTCGCACACAAACAATCAAGAAATTGGGAAATGCATGGATGTAACTTTTGAGGACAATCCTCAGCGTGTTAGGGGGTTTTTTTGTACACTGACTTCTTTCTTTGGATATGTAAATCACACTGTACAAAGTATATGATTGTGTCACTTCTGAATAATTTACACTTGGTGTTTCTATGCGACTGTGGCAGCCCTGGCCCAAGTGGTTGTGTCTACACAGAAGCTGCACACGAAGCCAGGTTCAGCAGCTCTTTCCATTACTTACCTGCCAGAGCATCCTCAAGGCCAGCTCAGGGCTGAATTTCCTGGCACACCTTTGAGAGGAAAGCCTCAAGTGGTGCTCCACACCTCGGTGTGCACCGTGGCCAGGCCCTCAATCACTGCATGTGCCAGGCCCAGGCTTATCTGGTATTTTATCTGCCCTCTGTGCCATGTTTTGCCCACCTATGGTGGGCAAAAAGGCCAGCTGTGACAAAAGGCTTTTGTTTTGTGCCATGAGGGCAATACAAACAGGGGAAGCAGGTCTTAGGCAAACTGCTACCTTCAAAGTACTGCTGGTTCTGGCAGCAAGGCCATGTGTCTGTCTAACACATTTGCAAAATCTTGGAGGGGAATTCACTGGACTAGTGCTGTTACTGCAAAGTAACTCTTACATGACTAGATAAGAGGTCAGGAAGTACCTTTTTTTTTCTTTTTTTGTAAATTAACAAAGGAGAGAAAATGGCCTTCTAACTACAGTATGCATGTGAGCACTGTTTTTCCCCAGGCAACATCAGTGTTTAACATTGCTGTTCATTACCACACCAGCCTGCGCTTTGCAGTCCCAAGATCTCTATCATTTGTACATCATACACAACTCACACACACGACTGAGCTCCATTCCACCACCACCCTCAAATACATCGGCTGTGCTGTGCGGGACCACCTCTGAGTGCGGGAAGGTGGGCTGCCTGCGAACATTAAATCACATTTTTCCGATGAGCCAGCAGAAACACCGCTAATCAGTGCCAACTGTGGTGGGGTGGGGTGTAGCACACACAGAGCAGCTGGCACTGCCGAGAGCCTGTAGCCCACAGGAAGGCAGATTAGAGATAAAACGTTGTGCCCTCCTCGCAGACTCTCAAATCGCCCAGCTGCCCGAAGCACAGAAGCTGTTTGGGGACGCACAGCTGCGGGAGGATCTGCTTCTCCCTCCGCCCAGCAAACTGAACATTCCAGCCCTGGGAGCAGCGACGGGCGCGCTCCCAGCGAGCCGCGAGATGGCGCCGGAACCCCCGCATCCCCAGCATCTGCAGCCCTTCCCAGAGGTTACAGAGGATGCGGCTCCCTCCACTTCATCAAAGTCGGAGGAAGCCTGTGATTAGCTGGATGTTTACAAATAAAAGGAGGATCTGGAGGCAGATCAAAGATAACTCTTCAGATTTGGCCCGATACCAGGTTCCTGTGCTAACAGCATCTGCACGGGTTCCACTCTTATGTTCAGTGGCTGAACTTGGTGTATCTCATCATGCATTAATAATGCTTTTTTAAGGCTTAGTGCGTTTATTAGAAGTCTGAAGATTCAGCCAGCTAAGGACCTGAAGAAACGAAACAACAACACCCTTGAGCCAGCAAGATCTTCCAGGCTCCAAGAGAAGCACCCACGGGGTTCTTCCTCACCCTGCTTCCTGCAATGTAAAGGGAACCAAGAAGCAAAGATAAACACTGTTCCAAAATCCAAGGCATGTAGTACTTTAGACTTAGTACATGGAGCAGTAGCTCCTCTAATGTTTTCTAACAATCTAAGTAGCTTGCATGGTCCAGTCACACCATAAATGCTTTTCACTGAGGAGTCTGTAGTTCGTCCAGGATTTGAGTGACTTTGTCAAGCCCAAAGGACCAGGGAGACAAGCAGATGGGAGATAAAACATGTGGTGCGTGAAATACATTGAGTTAATGTATATCTGTTCTAAAGGACATCTTTGTTTTGACTCTGTGTAACAAACCATCATAGCTTCTGAGGTCTGGAAGGCCACAGACTATTCCTTCTCTCATACTAGTGCTCTTTTTGAAGTTGGTATTTCTATTTGGGGTCTAAGCCACACTGAACTTGATCAAATAAACATTCTCCAAAGGAAACTGCCTTTGAACTATTTAACTCTTTGCACAGCAAACTAAAGCTGAAAGAACTGTAACAATTACTGTAAAATCTCTTGTGTCTTGACTGAGTTATTTTCCAGTTTTTAAGTTACTGTTCATCAGGACCTCTGTCTTTTCTGGCAGAACTGACCGTGTCAGCAATGGCCAGTAAAATCTAAGTGAAACACAATCCATCTGAAAGCAGACTAGGTGGGGCTAACCCTCAGACTTCCAGGCACGCAGACTATTAAGTGTCATATTTTACAGCATAAGTAAGTGTACACAACTTCTATTTAATCCACCTGATAACAATGTAGCTCAGACATCTGAGCTCTCTCCTGGGCTGTGGGACATACTAAGACAATTTCTTCATCAGTTCCAATGGATCCTACCCTGTATTTCCTCTTTCTACAATATTACTGTATCTATCCTTTTCCCAGAGGAGGGATACTTTGGATTTTGTCTCTTAAAATGTTTCTGATTTGCGTAAGTAATTCAATAACCAATGGCTAGAAACCAGAACCTCAGTAGTTTGGAAGCTGGGACTCTGTAGGTACCAGTAGGAAACCCACAGGCAGGGAAGAAACCAGGGCACCATCTTTAGCATCCTAAATAAAAGCCCTAACAACAACTTGTGTAAGAGGAGTGTAACCGATACCAGAAGTCTGGTGTAACTGCTGCCAAAACCAAAAGCAATTTATGGTATTCAGCAAACTCTATTTTTAGCCAGCTTATCTGCATTTCCACAAACTTTCATGGTCTTTGGGGCTTTTGCCATGCAGAGAAGGACAGTATGTTATTTGTCCCATTCATTTTCTGGGGAGTCAGAAGCAGAAGTCCCTCTGGTGACCATCCGCAATGTAGTGGGATGGTTACCTAGAAAGGAGAGAACAGGTATTACTGAGGTGTGTAGGTTCAACTGAACATGTGAGAATTATTAAAGAAGGCAACTTCTTAGCCCTAGTCATTGCTTTAAAACAGGAAGAAAGCTAATTTCCCCATTTCAAAAAACAGAAGGCAAATAAAAGAATCAAAAGGATGTGTTTTTACAACAGCAACCTTGCCATCAGGGGAGATGGGGGAAAAGAGATTTTTGCACCTTTTGTGTTGGCAACGCGGCTGCTGCAGAGACCTTGGCAATTGCTGACACTGGTGGCACTTTGCCTGACAGACAAGTTGAGAAACCAAGGATTTACAACAATCCTGATTTCCAGTGGATTTTCTACAATCTACACAGCTTCCAGGATTTAGAGGCCTGTAAGGGATGCTCTCATTCCCTGTCAGGAGTCTTGGGATGTCTACAGAACTACAAGACATATTTATCTGAAATCACACCTTATTTGCAAACAAAAAAAAGTACACCCCAAAATCTCATTGATGCAACTCACACTTGAGTTTGAGTGAAAACAATAAATGCAGCAGGACTTTGTCAGAGAGGAAAGTTCTTGAACTTTTTTTTTTTTTTTTCTCCCACCGGAAATTCTAGATGCAGCATTGTTTTTGTGGTTGTAGCTGCAGGAAGATTTGCTATGATTTTTAGTATGCCAGAAGGCACAGGAAAGGATTAAACCTTTTCATTTTCTTGCAAGAGAATCAAAGATCCTGACCACGTCTGAACCTCAAGGTTGCTGGGGTGAGGTGTGCCACGCTGGCTACACAAGAGACAGTCAAAGCTTTGCCTTGGACCATATGAGGATTTCTCATTTCACAATTCTGTTATGTTCCCTTTAATACATTAATATGAAACTTTAAAAAGATATTTCCAACCCCTCTTACACAAGGTTTAATTACTGAATTACTGAAAACATTTCTCTAAAACCATGATGCACAACATTGTTTTCTTATGTCTTAAATTAATAAAAAAATCCCCACCCTACAAGATATTTGAGGGCAAAAATAACCCAAATAAAGATCTGATAGCATTTCTCCTACGAAGTTGGCACTGGTCATTCAAGTACATGAAAAGGAACATGGGCTGTTTGTTTCAGGGCTGAATATTTATAGTCATGATGAAGTGATTCCTGAGTCATGAGCTCTGCTGCCCTGTTACAAATTAAGATTTGTCTTTCTGCATTAAAAAAAATAAAATCACAATTAAATCCAGAATTGTGGAAGTGACTGTAAAAGTAGCAAAAGACACTTGATTTATAAAATGTGTCCTGATTTTTGGCATCTTTCCCCTACAAAATCTCAGCCTACTCACACATCTCAATAATACACTGCACAGCAATATTTCAGGAGTTCTTTGGAAGCTGGAAGAAAATACAGAAAACTGCTTTATAGCTGAGAACTACAGAAATGTCAGCTTTTGAAAACATGTTACTAATTTCTAGCCTTCAGCAGACTTTATGAAGTCAAATTAGTCATGCTTCATCTTGTAGGTCTTTAAGTCTGCGACAAGCATCAAACCAGCTGAGAATTAGGGAAGTCAGAAGATTTGATTTTTAACCCTCTGAGATTGAGAAGCACTTAAAAGTCAGAAGCACACAGGGAGAGTAACAGATACTGCCAGCATCAGCTTAACTTACACATGGAATTACCCCGAGCTTTCAGCATTAGACCAAAAATGAGATGACGGTCTCCTCTTACTGTGAAAAGCAGTGAAGGGGCACAGGGCAACAGAGGAGCTCCACAGCTGCATCTGGGCCCACAGCCGGAGGGCAGGAAGGCCAGAGGAAGGTGGGAGCCATTCCTGGTGTTTGGCCAGACAAGGGGCCCAGCTCATTCCTGGCCTCGGGCCAGGCCAACCACACAAACCCAGCAGCGCGGAGCACTACCCAGTCTGCTTCAAGAAACACTAAGAAAGCTCCAGAGCATATTTGTGGGATGAGCTGAATGCAGGAAGGTTTCCAGTTCTCACAAAGAGGGCAGATAGCAGAGATGTGTCTCATTTGTAAGAGGTTGGGCTGCCTTTTTCCTTATCAGGAAATAGGAGATGAATGCAAAAGTTAAGCTTACCCGAGGATGCCTGGGGGAGACAGAGACCGAGTTAAATTCAGGACATACTCTGAGTTCTGGTACAGCTCACTTAAGCGAACGAGCCCCCTCCGAGCCACTCATTCCTCCCCTCGTGCCACCCCTTCTATTGTGCTTGCACAAGATCTGACACAGAGATGGAGAGGGAAGCACAGCAGGGAACTGATGCAGCCAAAACCCAGCCCCACAGGGAATAGAAAAAAGGCTGTTGTTTGATTCAGTTCATTGTGAAGCTACATAGATACGTGCTTTTTGACAATGGAGAGGGTGGCACACAGGGCAGAGGAGAGCTGAAACTAATGGGGAGAAGGAAAGTGCTGCCAGGGCTCAAGGTGGCACAGCCTCCAGGAGCAAATTCGTGTCCTCCCCAATAGCTCTAAGACTCTTGATGGTTTAGCACTAGAATATTCAAATACAATCATATAGGCAAACTATTCACTTTTATAAAAATGTATTTTTAATATATTCTCCAGGGCAATATATTTTCTGTCTTCAGCTTTGAATAAAAAATATGCTGAATTATATGTTTGACATCAACTGAAAATATTAAATAGAGAAGTCCTCTAATTAAAGCATAAATTCTTAGAATTCCATGATATTCTATTTATTGAAATCAAGATTTCTCCACAGACCTGTTGGCTACAAATATTATTATACACAAATGTAAATACTCTTTGAACTAACAAGTCAGCAGGAAGCATTTACAAATATATATATATACATATATATATTTTTTTAAACATTTTAAACATCTCCTCTGAAACTGAAAAATAAGCTCAACAGCTTTTGTGGTATTTTAAAGCTCATACCGGGTCTTCATGAATTCCCTCTTTTTAACTTTCAGTAAATCTTGAAAGCTAAGAGCTAGGCTGGCCACTTATAAATTCTCAGGATTGCAGCCCATAGCACTGCCAAAATGAGAAAAACAACAGAACACAGAGAGGTCCTCCAAAAATAAGAATAGCAAATCACTTAAAAATATAACTTAGGGCATCCAGCAAATCTTTTTCTTTCTGGCTACGCCTTGCACAATGCTTACACCTCCAGTTTTAAAGATCCTTAAGTGCTTTTACATGCTAACATTCACTAAGGATATGCAAAGGAACAATGTTATGGCAATAGAAATGTACAAATTAGAGGAAAAGAACTCTTAAATAAAATATTGTTGCTTCCCGTTCACTATCTATCAAGTAACAGCAAAACTTCTAGGATAACTGATGGTGATTTTTTTTCATGTCTGCTTTTGTTCTGTCTCCACATTAAATCAATTTTGTCATGGTAGGAGCACTGAAACACCATCATTTCACTCTCCTGCAGATGTTGTCCTGTTCTGGGGAGAACATTCAGGAGTGGCCAGCCCCAGGCTGCCTCAGCACCCAGACCTTCTCCCCTTTCACAGCAGCCAAATTCCTCCTGTCACTCCAGGCCTTTTCTCTAACAGTCCCATGCTGTTTCCCTGCACACTTTTACATGACACCTTAAATACTCATCTATTTAAATACCCATCTACTTGCAGGCCAGGCTGACTTGTTTATGTTCTCCTATATTCCCCTTGATCACTTCTCAGGCTACTTCAATCATTCTGATTTTCTCTGCCTACATGTAAATAGATCCACTCTTAAGCTTCCCTGCAGTGCAATTCATGTTCTTTGTGAGCCTTAGCATGGACTTTCATACTGGGTTTTGTTCCACTAGAACAGGAAAAAACATCAATTCAAGTTCAGTTGGAAAGGTTTAACAAACTTTACTTTGAAAGGCTACTACAACACAGCTTATAATTGAAAAACAGAGGTACTCAGGGTGTTTATAAAGTTAGATAGTACACGTAAATACCATCATTCCCAGTTTCTCCATTTAACGTCTGTAGTTGGCAGGTCTACTTACACTAGAAAGTCACATTTTTTAAAGAAACATTTTTAGGTCAAGTTCAGACCAATAGGCTGTAAACAAGGGCTCCTGATCCTGAGCAGGAGGCTCCATAAATCACCCCTAGCCCTTCACTGAATTCAGGACTGATCCCTGACAAGGCAGAGGTCACCTCCTGCTTTTCAACAAGGTCTTTAATCTGGGCTGTGCTGTGCCCCGCAGCGCTGTGGGCAGCGGGGCTGGCCGTGCTTGGTACGCAACCCGCGTTCGTGAGCTCATGGCTCAGGCCCACAGCTCCCCAGCCAAGCTGAGTCATCCTCACTCCAGTCTCACAGGCGGGACATTTTATCCACTCCTCCAGCCACCCCCTCCACGCCACCTTTGGGATCTGCTTCCCACTGCACGGCTCTGATCCTGCCTGCCTGCCTTTGCCACCCCCTCCCACTCAGGATCTCTTCTCCCACTCAGTCTTCCCACTCCTCCAGTGCCACAAGACCCTCCTGCCAGCTGCCCCAGTGCTCTCCAGTTCTCCTTCACTTCCCTTGACTGCTTTTCACAATCCAGCTGATACTGCCAGGGATAACCTGCCTGTCAGAGAGTCACTGTGTGCAGAATATGAACCCCCCAGCTCTGGAGAGCTGGAGTGTATGCATGCCTGTGCTCTTTTGGCCCCAGTGCTATTGAGGACTCGGTTGGCTTCAGCATCACACAAGAAAACAAAGGACTGAGCAGTTAAAGCAAAACACTAAAATCCCACTAAACTGCACCCAAAGCAGTTGGTGCCTTGGAGCAGCTGCTGGCTCAGGACCAAGGGCTGGTGGGGGAGCCTCCTCCATCACTGCAGAAATGCACATCTGCCAACCAAGAGAAATCCCAATGCACATTTGAAACTGAATAAATGCAAGGCAACTTACACTAATTTTAACAGTTAAAGTAGATATTGTGAATTGTACTCACTCCTCTGAATAGTCTAAAATTAAAACTTGATACCCCTCATAATCCCCAAGAAACAAGGAATGAAACTCAACTCTGACAGAAACAAGCATGTGAAAGCCCTGGACTAGACTGTCAGCTCCTGGCTCCTATTCACAACCCCACCACTGGCACATGAGGTGATAGAATATTTCAGTTGGAAGGGACCTGCAATGATCATCTAATCCAACTGCCTTAATTGCTCATCTAAATTACTTTCCTTCCTCCATAGCTCAGTGGGAAAAAGCATTACCACCCTCTTCTGATAAAGTGAGACCTGCTGGGAGAAAGTACAACTAGGTTTTATTTTTTAATTGTTTTCTCCACAATTACGTATTAGGATCCTTTCCTCCACCCCATCACAAATCACACACTTAACAAACATTTAGACAGCTGGTGCCTAAGAGTCAAAGCCAGTTGCTCTTTCAGGCCAAAGTGCCTCACTGAATTGGTGTCAGCTGGTACTTAGTAGGATTTTTAAATTCAATAAAATTAAGAGACAAGTTGCATATATTAGGGCTCTGTTAGAATCAGAAAGCAATCTTAAAAGGCTTAAAATATCTTTACATTTATTAAGCAAACTCTTCAGTCTTTTCTTGATAAATTCTTGTTGAAAAACAGAACATTCATATAGTATGAAAACAAGAAACAAAAAAACCCTAAGGTCCCAAGCAATGGGACTATCTTCACACGCATCCTGCTTTTAACTTTCCAACACAAGCAGCAAGGCACGGTTCACAGCTAGGCTGAAAATGCAGTCTTCAGTGCACATGGCCATGCTGCATTCCTAGCAACCCACCACGGCCACTCCTCCCTTGCATGTTAGGATAAGCAGGTTAAATACACCCACGGAGGTACAGACAGTGAAAGAAAGGCCAGTATCAGTTGTACCGTTCTGCTAGGACTTCCCATCTGGAAAACGACCACTGTGCTGGCAGCCCTCGGTTATCCCGACAGTCACCAACTCCCTTCCCCCTCGTGCACACCAGCCCGAGCCTGCGAGGTTTAACTGAGCTCTCACCCCTGGGAAGCACCTTCCAACAAAGCCAAGAAGCAGGGAACCAAGGCAGCCAGCTCTGCCCCAACAGCAGAGTCAGAGCGCAAAGGATTATTTCTTGGCATTGTTGGTTTGGGGTTTTTTTTCATTTTGAAAATTAATTTGGGGATTACGAACAATTATGCTCTTGCACATTAATAGCTGGGATCTAAAATTTTCACATGAAGAAACAACACATGGAAATATTAAAGCACTCATCTTACGGACATGGATCCGAGAACTGTTTAATAGCAGTCAGTGAAGGGGTAACATTGTGCTTTTAATCTACAGTTTAAAAATAATGATTTGTATATCTACGTAGTAAAACAATAAAATTAAGAACAGAAACTGGTATTAGGAAACAGTGAAAATGTAATAATTAAACACATGATGCTTTTCAAAGCTTTATACTTAATGAGCCTAAAGAGACACCTATGGTTAGGAGGGTCTTAAAAAAATAATAAAAAAGAGACTTATTCTCAATTTTTTTTTTCCTTTTCAAATTTTTTTTACTATACTTATGCTTTGCTTTGGTGTTCTCTCTGCTGCCAACTTAATGCTTTAACAGTATGTTTATGCTTATGTTCTTTTCAAATGCTTGGCATTATAGTGAGATCTCATATCTTTCCTCAAATTAAATTTTGCTCCACATACTCCACATGTATACAGATGAACATCCCTGTGCTGCTCCAGTTGCTCATTATTTGGGAATATCTGAAAGCAGACCTGGCATATAGTCTCTCCAGCTGATAAGTGAGATATCATATGCCGTACATGGTCATGTTTTCGGAAGTTTCCTTGATCACAAATGGAACAGACATACCTGGCCATGCCTTTGTGCATATCATTGTGGAGCCGCAACTGGCGCTCTCTTAAGAACTGCTTCCCACATGTCTGACAAACAAACTGTTTTTCCTTGGTATGAACGGTATAGTGTTCCCGCAAGTGGCAACGCTGATAAAATCCTTTTCCGCAAAGGTTGCAGAAATGCTTACGTCTGTGATCCCTCTCGTTCTCTTCCAACATGGAGTTCTTGAACAGATCTTGCTCCAGGCAGTTTGACATATGTTCAACCACTAGGTTTTCAGTATCAAAACGCTGGCCACAATTAGGGCATCGGAAAGGACAGGCAGAATGCTTGTATAACTGGTTTTTTTGAAGGCTGTTCATTTGGAAGTGACCGTCTCTGAAGTCCTCTAGCATCTCTGCAAACATCATGTCCCTTATTTCTGACTGCTCCTCGGGGTTTTCTTCCAAGTCCATTTTCTCCTCAGAATTTCTGATCCCGTTCATGGTCAGATCCTGGGGTTCTCCACAGGTCTGTGCATGATCCTGTAGCTGCTTGCCTTTGACCAGTATTTGACCACACTTGCCACAAGCACATATATTCTCTATGTGTTTGGATAAATAATGAGAGGACAAATCTTCCTCAGTGATTGTTAGCCCACAAAGTTCACAGGGAGCATTCTCCACATCTTCCTGCACTGAAGGAGCCTTGCTGTTAAGGTGCCGTGGACTTCTCAAACACTTTCTTTCATCCTCATCCATGGATAAATGAGGCTTTAGAGTCTTCCGAGCATTTCTCTTCTCTCTCATCTCTTCCTCAACGTAGTATCTGTAAAGCGGCTCTTCCTGTTCATCATCCAGGTCATCATTGTCAGAAGACTCATTGCAGTCTTTATCTGCCACCTTAATAATATTAAAATCCTTCAGCTCATCTGTGGGATTGTCCTCTGGCTCCACCTTGATGATAATCCTCTTCCTCTCAGAGGCTCTACTTCCTTCTTCACCTGATGTCTCAGAGGCAACCGTGCTGCTTTTTCTGCTCGTGATGTTTGACACAGGAGACGAAGAATCATCCGGAGCATGGCTCGAGTCCCCCTTGTATTTTTCTGTTTGTGTGGAGATCATTTTAGAAGTAGAGTTCTTTTCACTAAAGTCTATTTTCTCAGCACTGTAGTACCTGGCACTTTGGTAGGAATGCCTGTTGGTGCATGTTAACACGTGCTCATCCAGTAGCTTTTCACAGCTAAAACTAAAGCCACAGCTGTCGCAGGTGAAGCTCCTTCCAAACCGGCGCGAGTGTGACACGCGCTCTTTCGTGTGAGAGAATTTGGACGTGGTGCTTTTTTTGCAGACATCAAACAGTTGCTCGGGGAAGCTGTTGAGCTGCAAAGCTTCTTCGTCAGGCTCTTTGTTATGGGATGTATTTACCGTTGAACTTGGCGGCTCCATGCCCCACCTGTTTGCTTCACTGCCATTTCTAGCAAGTGCGTCTTCATACATTCTCACACCAAATATCATTTTACTATTCTGGGTGCTAGAAGCAGGAGATGAACATTTTAAACTAGATGAGTCTGTATCCTGTATATCTTCTAGACACTCAGGTACATTATATAGCTGTAAATAGTTCATGGCCACTTTAAATTGCTCAAAATTGGCAGGGGCTGTCATAATTTTTCCTAAATACATGAACTGTAAAATAAGATCAAAGCATTCAGCGCTAATCTTCATGTTGCTTAGATTCAGCTGGGCTGTAGTGTTTTGATGGTTCATAAAAAACATCCTAAAATAGGCGCTGCAGGCAGCAAGGACTGCTTTATGTGCTTGAAAATAAATATCATCGATAGCGATGCAGCAGTCGCACAGAAAGCCCCACTCTCTTTGCTTGTTTAGCTGCTGAAGGACATAGTTGCTATGGCTGGTTTTTGCCATCTTGTACTTCGATTACAGCCCTGCATAAAGAAAAAGGTATCTGTTAAATCACGAGCACAAAACCCAAAGCCTATTTAAATGCAAGGAGGAACTGCCATCTCTTTGCTCTCTAGATCTTCCTATTCTGCCAGTCTGTGGTACAGCTTCCTGTCTGGAGATCTCTGCTGGTAACTACTTACGAATATTGATGCCAGTGAAAACATCCATAAGTCCACGTGCTCACCACTAGACTTACAAGACTAGTAAACTAATAAACATAACCAGCACACACGTCAATCAGAGCTAGGCTGCTAGAATATAAATTAGCAAATATATCTCAAAGTCCTACAGTCAAGATTTTCAGATATGAATTCTGAACACAGAACTTCAAAAACTTCACAGGGTAGACTTCTGTCAGATGGCCCCAGGACAACAGCTATACAAGGTAAGCTGGCTGTCAGAAACCACTCTTCAGTCTCAACTTGCCTTTTTACCTGTCAGTCCAACGGGCACATGATGCAACACACACTGGAAACCAGGCCAGGCTCAAACTGGTCTTTCCCTCCCCATTAAAGGAAATTAAGAGACAACAGAGCATCCACACAAGCTACTCCACACATTTTGCTCTTCGTGGCAGCTGAGGGACCATCTCAACCTTCTCTGCAAGGCGTCCTGCAAACCAGGAACTGCAAACTCAAATGCCTTCTCAGAAGCAGAGGGCAGCCTGGCTGTGGTGGCACGTCCCACGTTCAAGCCCGCTGCAGATGGTGACCAGGCGAGCTGCGTGACAGCCACAGGGACTGCAGAGGCAGGAAGTGGTGCACGCTGTGCCTCCAACTGCTCTCAAAACCACTCGTTCAGAGCGCTGAAATGTAACCAAAACACGTAGCTGGGAAACCGGACAAAGAAAAACTCGGCAATGGAGAACTGAGAGAGCCAGCAAGCCAGAGGTGGAGCCACGGTGAAATGAGGCCTCGGCAAAGACTGGAGAGAAAGGCCTGCCAGTGCTGAGGGTTGCTCTATGTGAAAGGACTAACTCGTCCTCAAGAGAAAAGAGGAGGAAAACATCATGGTTTATGTTAACAAAAAATATCCAGAAGAAATGCACTGTATACAGGAGGTGTGCGTTTGATTAAAGATAAACTTCACCAAGTATGGCCAGATCCAACACCTAGTCACGACTCACTTTGGAAAACCCTTACTGATACACATAATCTGTTCTAACTGCACAGGCTGAGGGGGTGAGAAACCAGAAGAGGGTATAAAGTGCACCCTAATGGAAATGAAAAACATAAAGCAGTAAGGAGGATTCTTAACATTTTGAAAGGTTATTGCAAACAATGCAAATAACCGTAAGAGGTTTGTACAAATAAAGCACAGGCTAGCAAATAACATATACTAAAGGGCATTTTATGACTCAATGAAATGCATGGATTGATTTGCAACCACTCTCTCAACTGTTCAAAATTTAAACACAATACGCACACAAATGCTCCATTTTTCTTCTTGTTTTCCTAACAGCTTACATCTCCTAGGGGGAAAAATGGGTAGAGAAATTAAATTCCACAATTAACATGGAATTTGCAAGTCATAGGCGTTGCCTGGCTTGTTAAGCAGCAAACCTAACATTAAGTCCCCGTTTTTCATTCCACAAAGGACTGCCACGGTGGAAAGGCTCCCAAGCTCTCGAGAAAAGAACATGCTCACCCCGCCCAGCAATATTCCCTGCTGCCAGCTCACACAGCAGTTCCTATGGATCACCACCAGCACAAGATCTTGTCTGGCAACAGGAACCTTGAGATTTGGGTTGAACTACACTCATGACAAGCACCACAATGGCAGCTGCTCCTCTCCTCTCAACCCAACCCTCCACACCCAGAACTCCAGGCGAGCACCCTGCCATAGTAAGTCTTGGCCTGGTCTGGCCCAGTGATGTCCACTGCAGGAATGCAACTCGCTGCATGGAATTCATTTAATGTCTATTTGACTAACTTGCAAGGCAGTGGCTTTGGAAGTAGGACAATCTCTAAAACAACTTCACATCTTTTCTACAGAAACTCATTATTGTCCATGTCACTGGGTGATTTCAGATGTTTCTGTGAAAGACAGCAAAGCTCTCAACATCAAGTAATAATAAAAGTGCACTTCATATTCTTCCAAGTAACGTATTTTGGATTTGAGGCAATTCATTAGATGCTTAAATGTAACTCAGTGTATTGTATTAGGAATGGCAGCTGCATAATGATAAAGAATTAACTTCAACTTCCACATTCTAAGAGTGAAAACCAATGAGAAAATGAGATGATGCCGTCTCAGGCACCACTGGCCTCTTGGTGTGAGCCGCCAACACGACAAGAAAAGGCTCAGGACAGCTCACTTCAACTTCCCCATCCTCATAAAGTGGCAAGTTGTACATGTTTTATTTAACTGTGGTTTTTTTACACTAGATATACTCCGTTGTGTGCTCCAATAGCGAAAGAGCAGTACCAGCAGCAAGCCTGTACAAAACAGGTGGTCACAAACTGTCTGCAGGCACCTGCAGATGGGGCCGTTTCCAGATGGTGTAACAATGAGCAACAGCACAAAAACTCGCCTTTTCCAGGTCTTCTTCTTTGACAATGGTAAAAGGTATTTCTCCTTTTGACGGATGAACTCCTGCAAAGCTTTCAGCACACGGATCCTGAAATGCAACAATGACCCACCAGCAGTGCCACCACTCAGGGAAAAAAAGGTGGAGCATGAGGTTGCTTGAGCAGGATGGCAGGGTTCTGGATTTGATATGTACTTGGCCTCTACCACAGTAGTACTACATGTAGGTGTTAAAACAGAGTGTTTGAGGCTATTTATGTTAATGAAAGTCCTGGCATCCTCCCTCTGGATGCTGTATTAACCTGCTGGATGTAATTTCCCACCACGAGAGCCTGTGTTGGGCTATTTAAAACATCGACACATTTCAACCAGCAACAGCAAAACTTTCCTTCTGAAACCTTGGACTGATTAATTTTTTTCCCTCCTCCACCAAAAAGCTCAGCCAAAAGGGTTCCAAAAATGAGGCTAAGAAAAAGCTTTTGTATATGCAGATGATTTTTTCATTTAGAAATTAAAAATAAAAGTTTCTCTTCCAAAATCTTTCAAGAGACACTTCATGTGGGAGAAAGCCTTATGTCTTAGATATGTTGTCACAATATAAAAATCTGCCTGAATTTGGCCAAGCTATACGCTTGAGAGGGAAAAGATACAAATTATCAGTTTATTCACACTTACAACTTTTGTTAGTTATTAAAACTTCAGATTTTAGCCTTGCTTAGAACATTTCATCCTCTTGCAGCTGCTTAATACACAGGAACCTGCCTGAGCCATCGGCAGTGAAATCCCCCTCTGCACAGAGCTCTGCCATGGTTTTAAACTACAAAAGGGTTGATACAGATAGAGGGCAGAATTTTTTTATTATTTTATTTAGTATACATTTGTTTTATTAATATTTAATTATTAATAATTATTAAGTTATAATAAATAATTGTTATTTATTAAGAAATTCATTTGGTTTTATTATTTATGTTTATATATACACTGGCACAGGTTGCCCAGAGAGGTGGTGGATACCCCATCCCTGGAAACACTCAAGGCCACGTTGGACAGGGCTCTTAGCAACTGGATTTTGTTGAAGATGTCTCTGTTTATTGCAGGGGCATTGGACTAGATGGCATTTAAAGATCCCTTCCAACCTAAAGCATTCCATGATTCTATGTGCCACCTCCACAAAGTCACAGCTGATAGTACAGCCTCCTGGAGACTGCTCCCCACGATGACTCGCCCCGGGGTCTCAGGTTCCCTTCTGGTAGCTGATGGAGAAGATGCCCAGTTCTAGCTGAGGGAGAGCCAGAGCCAGGAAGGGATGTAGTGAAAACACAGGGAGATTGGGAAATGTAAGAAGGATGTGATGGAAACGCTCTGGAAATCTGGAGAGAAAGGAGAGGCAAGCTAGGAGCGGAGTGCTGAGCCAAGAGGAGGGGACTGGGATTAGGAAGCAGCAGTGGCAATTAAAAATGGGTGCAATGAGGGTCTAAACGGTGGAGGATAGAAGACACTTGGGCAAGGGGGAGAGGAAGAGCCAAGCTGCAGGGCCTAGGGCAGAAGGGGTAAAAACACACACAAGCTCTTGCTGGTGAACTGGTGGAAAACAATTACAGCATTCACCCCTTCAGAGCAGGAACTGCACGCCAAATTCTTAATCTTGCCATCCCTTTGCCATCAACAAACACGACAGGCTTGCTGACAAACTCCTTCCCAAAAAGGGCGAGTTCTCAGAAAATGGTATTTTATCATTATTTTGTTACTTTAATTGCTAAAATGGCAGCAATCTGCATTTATCACTTGTGGGTGGATCAATAGGGCAAACTATTTTCCAAGTTTGCTTTAAGAAAAAAAAAGCAGGTATTAGATTGAAAACAGGTCTTTTTACAGAAAATTCAAGGTATACACATATATTTTGTATATATCATAGTATATTCTTCCAGCCCTCTTACCAAAATTTCCCTTACTCAGCACACCCTCTGGATCTGTCCAGGCCTGGATCTGAGCAGCACAAGACAAGATCCCTGCTCACTTGGCCAAGCATTTGGAGGATGTGAAGTGAATGAGAGGTGGGGGACAAAAAGGAGGCTCTCACAGCAATGAACACTGCTTAGAGAATATCATCCCATTGCTGTCAGTGCCAGGACAAGTAATTGCAACCTTTCTGGTTTGTTTTTTTTTTTTAATAAGCCTGGCTTGCACTTTTTGGATGTCCAATTTACTCACACAGATAAACAGCACTGGCAGCAACTGAGGCCAGTGCGAGCTATCCTCTGTATGTATTAAACACTGAGTATTTTGGAAAATTAGGCTCCATGCAGGTGAGTTGGTCAATCCAAAGTTTTTAATTATTTCTGATCCTCTTTTTCAAAGAGAAGAGAATCACCAGCCACTTGCCCAGCGGACTAGCACACTTTGGGAAGCATCCAAATCCTGGAGGCACCAACCTCACAAGTCCACGAGGAACCCAAGTAACTCCATCTTCAGCAGGGACTGATTTGTGTGGTGAATGCAGCACTGACCACACTGTAAGCAATACTGAAGGATGCAGAGGTGTTCTAAAAAAATGTGCTAGAAAGCATCTGATATGAAAACTGAAGGTATTTGACTTGGGTATTCTCACTCTGATATTCAAACTCCAAGTCTCCATATGCATTTTATTTCCCTAGTAAGTATTTCTTTCTACATGGCCATGCTTTAATTCAAGCTTGTCTGCCACCAGATTTTTTTTTTTCTTTTGAGGCACCACTTAGATACTACTCAGATGTGACAGTGAACAAGGTTAAGCTACACTACTACACTAACCAATTATTTTGCTTTTAAGTCTGCTAACAAGAAAAAGCAGGTATTTACTACAGCTTCATGCCATCATTGCCTCACACTCAAAAGTTTTCTGAGGTGTTTTAAAACAAAAGAAGTAAAAAAAGTCCTCAAGCAAAGAGCTAGTGAAGTTCTTTTGCTAACTTCTCTGTCTTTAAAACAGACATACCACAAGGTTGAGAATTCAGGAGCCTTTCGGCTCCTAAAATTAGTAGGTGGTTTTCAAAACCCAGCATTTCCACTGCTGAGCAGGCAAAAACACAGCGCTTACATGCTTAGTGACTGGCTGCTTTTCTTTGGAAACCAAGAACAGGCTGGACAAAAGTGTAATAAATGAGTGGAGAATTTGGTGCTAATAGAAAATGAGACTGGAAAACCTCAAGCAAACAACGCCCAGTTATCCAAAAAACAAGCACAAGAAGATCAGAAAGCAAATCCCCTATTGCCATCTCTCTCCATACCCCACCCTGGTGTGGGTTCCCAAGAACTCTTCCCCCTAATTTTGCCATTGTGGGTTAGATCTACCAAAAAGCCTGGATTCCTAAAATGACAGCATTGACATGCTGCAGAAAATCCTACAGAACAAGTATAAATTCCCCCCTCAATGCCCAAGAAGTTTATGTATTCAGCTACTGCACTGACCAAAGAGCTGTCAACAGACTACAACTTTTACCTAGATATACTCAATAGAAAGCCAAAGAGATTGTGTCCCTCAGTTTACACAAACACTAATAAAACAGCAAAGAACTTGGGGCCAGGTAACAGTTGTCCACCTCAACAGCGAGTATGGATCAGTTTGCATTGCAAGCATAGCCTTGATCATAAATTAAAACAGCTGTGGGAATTCCATGTACTGCCAGGGAAAATGTAATTAAGCTCCATTATTCAGGCTATGAAGGACTAAAGGTATAATTTATCCTCCTCTCACAGCCCTTCCAATCACCTGCCTTTCAGGCATGCCAGTTGGGAAGATGATTCCAGTGATGCAGATACTCATCTTCAGACACATCCCGATGGCTGAAACTCATTTTAAACAGACTCCTGGACAATGTGCAGGAACAAGTTTCATGGCACTTGGGCTAGATCTGAACAAGGGGAAGAGAAGATGCTCCAAAGCCCCCAACATGAGCTGTCAGAGCTCCTGGATGCCCTGTTCTCCACTGCTCAGCCAGCAGTTCTCTGCTGATTCAGCATCCATGTCCCCAAATGAGAAACAGATGTCAAATTTTAGCAAGTTATGCTTCTCAACTGCTAACTGAAAATTAGTTAAGATATGTTACATAGTCTTAGGTAAGAACACTCCTCAAAAGACAAGGAATACAGCTTGACAGGAAAAAGTAAGAAAACTGAGTTTGTGCTAAAGCCCCATCTCAACTTCAAACAACTTTAGATCAGATCTGGGGAGTAAAAGTCCTAGAGACCTTATGCAGTCCTTTAAAGTAACTTGCTAGCTACAAAGGCTGACTCTAGAAAGTCACAGTTATCTTTTATCTGGCACCTTTACACTTGTCAGGCAACACAGTAATGATATGTTTAAAAGAAACAATTAGTGGGGATGAAATTATAACACCCAATTTATGCTTTGTAGCAGAAAGATGAGTCTTTTTATCTAGGCTCTCCAAGTTACACCAGCTTTCAACTTCTGGAGGCATCTTGGTGGTTTAACCACATCTTGAGACCCTCAAATGAAGACACAGGAGCCCTCCAGGACAGGATCCTTGGCTAAATACAGGTTGTGCTTCGGTGCAACCAGCTGCTGGATGCACCTGAATGAAGCACAGTAACTTGTGACACACAGATCAGACAAGTTTTCTTTACTCTTGCTGGTCTTAAATGTTTCACATTTTACTTTCAGCATACTAAAAATAAAAATAAGGCTACTAAGGTCTCCATCCAATGAAATAGGTCTAGTATGAGGGAGAAGAGGCAACAGCCAGTGAATTCTGGAGTTTTGCAGTGATCTGCATGAACAAATTCAAAATTACCAGACCAGTCTGAGGATATAAATGGTCCTCATGCAAATTATGTCAGCTGTTGTGCCCACATGCTGTGTCCACAGCAACTCTTTGGGTGACAGTGTTTACCATTCCCAAGCAAAGGCAGGGGAGAAAAGGGAGAATAACCCAATTGCTGGAGAACCACTGGCCAAAAAGAAAAATTAACACATGGCTCCTCACTCTACATGTGTGTGAGGTCCAGAACAACTTTAGTAAGAGGCTTAGCTGTAACAACTAAGAGAAAGGACACTGGCCTTTTATCAGCAAACTTTCACTATCTCAGTTCTGAGCAGCTATTCTATTTCCATCCAGCAGGTAAATAGCTACTGCAGCTTTGTCCATCCTGGATTTTCAGGGCTCTCCACCGTCAGCAAGAAGAGAAATCTGTGAAAGAAGCAGCCACTCACATTCAAGTAAGAAAGCATCTAAAAACCCAAATCCCTGTTTGGCCTGAGCACTCTCAGTGTAATCACTAATTTCTGTGCCAGTGACAGCAGTGGTTGAGTCTGATGAAGGGAAGGACTTGTGCAAGCAGAGCTGAAGCATCTGTTAAGTCTGTGATCTTATTCCACACAAAACTTTCTGGCTGCTAGGAAGAAGTGGCTTCTATTATTTCTCTGAGCTTCCCACGCAGCACCAACCCACATCTTCATTACCTGCATCCAACCCCCCCGTGGTTCCCTGCTGGTTCCCTGCTACCTCAAAACAGCAGCAGAGTGCAACTAATACTACTTGTTACTCCTGAGGTTTTCTGTCCAGTCATCCAAAAATCTCTCCACAATCTTGTCAACTCGCTGTGCTGCTGCTACCTAGGAAAATCTCTGCAACCGCTCGTGTTTGGCCGGTTTTCCCCACGGCCATATGGTCCCAACACCTCTCCCCCGCTCGCCATGAAAGCTTAACTTGTAATTCGGTAAAAACGAGAAGCCCGCATCCCCCTGCTCATGGCTGCTCTGTGGGTTTTTCCAAGAGCTGTAATGAGGAATGTTAAACAAACACCTTTAATTAAAGGAATGTTTGTTTAGTGTAATTAAATGCCTAAGGAACACCGCACTGTTGCAACCCCGGATAGTTTTGCAGTGCGCGCTGTACCTTGCGATACTCGAGTACAAGGGAAATAATGCAAGCAAATGACAACCTGGCAGTAAACATCCAAATATGAAGCAGCATCCAAGCCATGCTACCCGTTTACCAACGCCTACGTGTCAAGAGAAACTTGACAAACTGAGTTACAAAAAATCCTGAAAAATAGAGAGGAATAAAACCCCAGCCCCACACTCACAGCGTTTTCAGTCCCCTTTCCTCTACTCTCTTCAACTACCTTTCTATCCGAGCAGGAAAGAGGAGTCCTTTGAAGAACGAGACTTTCGACACCGCTCCCAGAGCGGCCCAGGGCTTGTTTTTTATGTGACAAAAGTATTCCCCTTCCTTTCCAGCCGCCTCCACGGCGATCCAGAGCACTGCCAGCCCCGAGTGAAACCCAAGTCTCCCGCCTGGCAGGGTGGAGCATTCCCTCCGGGCTGCAGCTCCGCTCCGTTTTTCGCTAAACTACCGCAACTCACTCGAAGTTTTGGGGCGTTTACTTTGTGAAAACAAAAGGAAGAGAAGCGAAGGGACCCACCGCGGGGGCCGAGGCCAGGCGCGATAGCAGCACTCGAGATGTTTACCGCGACTTCGAGCCCCGGAGCCACGCGGGCGGCGCGGTGCCCTTCCCTTCCCCGCCTCTCGCCCCTGCACCTCCCTAGGCCGCTTCTCGCTCACCAGCTCGGCATCCCCCGACCCCCGCCCGCCGCCCCGCAGGTGGAGCGCGCCCGCCGCGACCCCCGGAGAGAAGGAGGGAGGCGAGGAGAGAGGGCAAGAGCGAGCGGGAGCCGGACCCGCCGCCGCGGCGCCGCCGCTCAGCCCCCGCGCAGTCCCCGGGCGCCGCTCCGCTCCGCGCCGTGCCCTGC
>VYXC01008339.1:1190051-1200953 GCA_013397175.1 Platysteira castanea
TTTTTTTTTTCCCCTGTTAAAAAACCAAAACCAACAAAAAACCCCCTCACTTTATGCCGAGAGCTGAGGCGCTCCGCAGACGACACTCCACCAACTGGGCGATTAAGAAGCCAAGTCCCGCAGCCCAGGGTGATGCCTTTGCTAACGCACAGGAAAACACGNGGCCGCTGGCGGGGCGGGGCGGAGCGCGGCGAGGGCGGCTCAGCCCGCACAATGGGGGCTTTGTTGGGCGCACAGGGCTCCTCTGTGCCGGAGCCGCCGGCCGCAGTCCTGCTGCCCTGTGCCCCCGCCGCGGCTCCGGGGCGGCAGAAAGCACCATCAGATCAGAGGGAAAACGCCAGCCAGGTTTAAAGTTAGTGCTGACACCCCACGGAGCATAGTTAATCAGCGGGAGAAGCATCTCTAAGTGTAGCTGGCAGATGGAAAAGTCCCCGAGAGGTTTTGAGCTCATTGGTCGTGGGTTTG
The DNA here is from genome assembly GCA_013397175.1 of Platysteira castanea. Lineage (NCBI taxonomy): Eukaryota > Metazoa > Chordata > Aves > Passeriformes > Platysteira > Platysteira castanea. The sequence continues at coordinate 1,190,517 of VYXC01008339.1, forward strand.
AGCAGCAGCGGTGGTATTGGAAGGAGAAACTGTTAAATTGGGGTGCAGGGACCGTCTGGAGGAGGGAAGAGGCTCCGTGCCGGGCGTCCATCGCGTTTCGGTGGTGAGAAGCCAACATTTGAGCCTTTGGGAGCTCTCCGATTTCTTAATGAGATGAACATCTTGTTCCCTTGCTCCCAGGCACACCATGGATACCACCGGCCACAGCGTCCTCCTCCTCCAGCAGCTGAACATGCAGCGGGAGTTTGGCTTTCTGTGTGACTGCACAGTTGCCATTGGAGATGTTTACTTCAAAGCCCACAGAGCGGTGCTCGCTGCTTTTTCAAACTATTTTAAGATGATATTTATTCATCAGACGAGGTAAGAACACACAGATCTCCTACCCTTTAACCACTCTCAACATTCTGATTTTTCTTCTTTCTAAAGGTATTAAAGTTTAAAAGAGTATAAATGGGGATGTTAGATGGCCTGAGATTATTTTCCTAACCCAGCACAGGCCTTGGCTCTCTAAATAATCCCAGTCCAGAATGTGCTGCCCTTTAAAACCACTTTCTTAGTATATGGCAACATCAGACCCTGCATTTTGGAGATGAGACATTTGTGTGACCAGATAAATAAAGCACGTAAGTACCACCATCTTCCTGCCCTGAGAACCTTGCAGATTTGGGATCCAGGGATATCCTGGTACTTCCTGCCCATGTGCAATGTGTCCAGTACTTTGCATTAGGTTGTAGTCAAGCTTGCTGGATGAGACTGTTCCTTTTGGCAGGATCCACAGGCTTGAAACAATCGAGAAGCTGTGGCCTTATCACAGTTCTGCGCTTCAGACTTTTGCAGATAAGGGCCAAGACTGAGATCATCAATTCATTCCAAGCTGTTGTTCAGATGCTTCACCTGGCCAGGTCAGGAGTGGTTCTGCAGGTAAAACAACAGCAGTGCTAAGGTCTGGCCTCTGACCTGGAGCTGGCTGCTTGTAATGGATTAAACCCTTCTTCATTCCCCTTCCTTTCTGAGGATTGTGGCCTCCAGCACCTCTGCAAGTGAATGTTTAGGATTGGCTGTGCCACCCCTTGGCTGGAAGTGAGATGAGTTAACTGCCTTTCCCTGTGGATGTTGTTTGCTGACACTTAAGTGCAATGCTCATAAAGATTACACAGCAATGGCAGCTGAATTTATTACTTACATAAATGGAGTGGCACACACTGGTGAAGAACAGCTTGCATGGCACCACTGCAGTGCCAGGCAGCTGCGGCTGGCTCTGCATGGGAGGGACAGGGTGGCCAGGGCTGGTCACCTGTACCAGCCTCAGGTGCAGTTGTGCACATGGTCTTCAGAATCACAGGGATAAATGCAGACTCAGGCACTTGGCCTTGCAAACAGGGCTTCTGCACTTCGGCAGGGCTTGGCAGGAAGTGCTGCTCTCACAGCAAATGAGCAGGTAATGGATCAGGATTTGGATCCCTATATGTACCTAATCATCTGTTTTGTTTCAGTGAGTGCATAAAGATTCAGCCTACAGACATCCAGCCTGACATATTCAGTTACTTGTTACATATCATGTACACTGGGAAAGGGCCAAAGCAGACTGTCAGCCAGAGCCGACTGGAGGAGGGCATCCGCTTTCTGCACGCAGACCACCTCTCCCACATCGCCATCGAGATGAACCAAGCGTTCTCCCCAGAGCCGGTCCAGTCGTCCAACTTGTACGGGATCCAAATCTCTACGGCACACAAGCTGGCAAAGGAGCGCCTGGGAGCAAAGGAGAGCCTGCCCAAGGCAGGCGGCAGGTCTGCGGCCCAGGGCGATCACCCCCAGCTGCAGCTGTCCCTGGCCATCGGCCTGGACGACGGCCCCCTGGACCAGCAGGTCGCTCGCCCCTCAGCCCAGCCCGCAGGTCTCGCCAAGCCGACAGAGGAGCGCCCGAAGCTCTCGGTTTCCATAAAGCAGGAGAGGTGCGACTCAGAGCCCGTGGTGTCCCAGAGCTGCACCCCTCCTTCTCCGGAGGCAGCGAGCCCCATCTTTGCCAAGGGCAGCCTCAGGGTGCACTTGTGCCACTACTGCGGGGAGCGCTTCGACTCGCGGGGGGGGCTGCGGCAGCACCTGCACACCCACGTCTCGGGCTCGCTGCCCTTCGGCGTGCCGGCCTCCATCCTGGAGAGCAGCGACCTGGGGGAGGTGCAGCCTCTGGCTGAGGACAGGGAGCCTGGGGACGGCCATCGCCTTGGGGCCTTCCTCCTCAAGGACGACGAGCATCAGCTGGAGCATCCGAGCTGCAGCGACCTGGAGCCTCTGCAGATCGGGCAGCTCTCCCTCATCTCCAAGGACCACGAACCGGTGGAGTTGAACTGTAACTTTTCTTTCTCAAGAAAGAGAAAGATCAGCTGCACCGTCTGCGGCCGCACGTTTTTCCGGAAGAGCCAGCTGCTGGAGCACATGTACACGCACAGAGGGAAGCAGCACAAGTACAGCCGCTGCCAGCAGCTGGAGACCCTCGCCACCCCCAGGTTTCACCCTTACTGTGACAGCGAGAGTGTGGGTAAGAGCTCCAGTTTGTCCCAAGACCACTTAGATGAATGTATACTGGAGTCAGATCTCATCCAAGAAAGCGTTGATACGATCCTGGTAGAGTAATTCTCCCCCTTCAGATGCTGAAACGGGATGTTTTGGCATTTTCCACCTAGGGAGTGGCTGCTCTGTGTCGCTGATTTTCTTGAACCACCGTTCCCCTCACCTCTGAGATAACTGTGAAGGACTGTGTACTTTGATTTGTGTACTTGCTTTTTTTACTTCTCTAACTTTTAAACTCGAGCTAATTCCCATCTAAGTCCTTGAAAGCCTCCATGTAACTCAGTTATGTTTTTCCTGAATGTGAACTTATTCCTGCTCTGCTTTACTGGAGTTAAGACTGTATTGCTGGGTGTGAGGTTTAAAAATTGTCTAGTACTCTGTGTGGTGCCTAGGACTGTTTGTATCCCATAGAATTGCTCTTCTGAAACCAGATGGATGGAAGTGTAGAGGGAAATACGTATTGTGTTTCCCAAACAGTTTGTTTTTAATGAAAATAAATATCTTAAGGAGATGAATCCTGAAGTTCATGTTGTATAACTGCAGTTAATAAGTCTCTGCATAAATATTTGCAGGAGCCATAAGGCTGCTCTTTTCAAGGGAGTTGGCAGTGTTGATGTAGGGGTGGCAACCTTCATTTTGACAAGCCCTGGAGTCCTCATCTGTCTTCTAAATTTACTTTTAAACTCTAGGGATTTGCATGTGTTTTTCCTCCTTCCTACTCCTCCCTCGTTCATTGCTACTGCATGAGCAACAACAGATTTTGATGCCCCTCTAGCACCATGTTCCATTATTGGACTGTCTTCTCTGCGGGAAGGAAGGAAAGCTGCAAAGGAGTGTCCTCTCTTCTTTGAGAAGAGGCATATTGTAACCTAAGTCTTCACAGGATTTAATGCCACGCACGTATTTTCTGAGTGAAAATGATTTCTGACTCTATAAACAGCTTGGAGCAAACACATTCTTGAATATTACAATCTGTATATTTGCTAAGAGCAAATACACAATGTGTTATTTTTTCTCTGCTTGCTGAGCCACTGTGAAATGGTGACATGCAAGTTTTTTGCCTTTCGTATAATCACAGAATAGTTTGGACTGGAAAGGGCATTATAGTTCATCTAAATTCAACCCCCCTACCATGGGCAGGGACACCTTCCACTAGACCAGGTTGCTTAAAGCCACATCCAGCTTTTCATTTATCATTACTTGTTATCTGAAGGGAAAGAACTTACCCAAGAGGGGTTTAAAATTATACATATTCCTCTTGAATTCATAGTTTGTCCTCCTCCCCTTTTTCAGCTGAAATATCCCAGGCTTCCCACCAGATGGGCTGCAGCCCATCCCTCAGAGATGCTGTTAATCAGATGGCCCGAGGAGGCACACTGAGTTCTTAGAGCGCAGAGGTCTCCTCTGCAGCGCAGAGCAAAAGCCTCCTGAGCTGCTCCCGTAATCTCATTACCCAGTTTTTGAGAAACTGGAGGCTTCCTGCCAGTCGTGGTGGAGCTGAGTCGTTGCCTTTGGAAAGGGGGAGCCTGAACAATGGCGAGAACAGTTCGCTATCAGAGCGCCTGCTCCAAAGCTCTTTGTAGTTGAGACCCTTGAGCTGTCTTTGATATTGTCCTGGAGCAAGATCTGCAATTAAATCACTGCCAAATTAAAAGACCATCTGAGGTCTTTGTAAGGGCAGTTGCTTTTTCTCCTGGGCAGGGAGCTGCACACTCCAGGGGATGGATTGGCCACTGAGAGCTGCCAAATTGTGTTTCGAGACAAAGGGGCAAAACAAACAGTCCCTGAGCCTGCCGAGATGATGTTGCAAAATGCAGGCTGTGGTTTGGGGTGTGCTTCCCTGCTAGCCCCAGTGCTCCTTTTGCTATGTGTACCCATTTAAGCTGCTCTGGTGTGAACACATTTGAACTCTGTTTAAAAAGCCTTTCTTTAAAACCAGCAAACAAACAGAACCCAGCCGAAACCCAGGCCTGTGAATGCTGCATCTGAGCACGGAGCCATTCACACTGAGCGTTTCCTAGAAGAGAGCCTTCTGCCTCTCTCCCAGGCTAATAGCATCAGCTAAATCACATCCAGCACAGGCTGCTCGTAACTGGGCAAATGCCCTCCGGCTTCCACTGACCTCTATTTCTACATGACGGGTAAAAAAAAAAAAGGAAGGAAAAAAAAAAAGAGGTATTTTATGGTCATTCCCTATTTGTATATGACACTTTACTGAGTGGGCTGGTTTCTCCGGGTGCTGCTTGCTTCCCTCGGCATCCTACATTTAATTTAAAAACAGAGAGAAGCGTTTGCTGGGGTGGCTAGGGCTGTAGAGATGAGCTGTAGAGGGACGGAATATCTACTACTCAGTAGATAAGCACCTCGGATCATCAAATAGGTGCCTAACTTGCCTGAAGTAACTGGTATTGAAAGTCAAAGGGCTCTTGATGTCTCTGCAGAGGTAACAGGGTAGTGGTAGTAGAGCTGAGTATTGGGGACAGCAGCAGGGACAGCAAGCAGCAGTGCCCCAGGCATCTCTGGGACACGCTGCTCATCCTCAGGTGTGTGGGCTAGACTGTTTTGTTCACTTCTTGCCCATTAAAAATGGGGCTTTTATAAAAGCTATGATCCTGGGTAAAAGAGCCAAACGTCTCTCAGCTGTATGTGCTGTAGGAGTGACACCATGGCACTGGCTGCAAACACACCAGCAAAGCCGAAATGAAACATAAACCAGGGCTGTGTTCATGCCCCGTGTATCCTTGAAAAGATACAACTGTAAGCGATTGTCTTCTGCTATCTTCACACCCCCTTTTAAGGTGTACTTTGGTTAACCTCTGTGGGACTGAACATCTGTGACATCAAACATCTGCCAAAGGCTTTTTTTTTTTGCATCATTTGCAATACAAGAAATGCATTTTCAGCAGTTTTCTACTGCAAGTGTTAAAGTGCTGTTATAATTAAAGCAGCAGGAAAAGCTGGAGACAGAAGTCATCATCTCCGAGTTATGTTAACATAAAAACATCATTCTCTCCAAGCCTTATGAATAGAAAATAATTTTACAGGGCAGTTACATTTGCTAAGCAAGGGCAGCAGCTGCTCCTGGATAAATCATGAGAAGTTTTATTACTGTATGTGGAAGACACTTGAATTACTGAGTGCTTAACCTTTATGCCGGTGCATGCTTGGAAATCTGCCTGACTTGCACAGCTGGGCTTGGCAAATACTCATTTCTTTTTGGGGTTTGATTTTTTTAAAATAAAAACCTTAAAAATTTTGTCACAGTGTGCAGAATAATTATACCAGTGATTCCTTCCAGATATCTGCGATTGGTTAGGAGATGCACATGGACTTAAGCAAAGAAAGCCCCAGGGTGGGAGTACTTCAAGGCTGGAAGTCTCAAAGCTCCAGGGGATCCCTGGAGATTTGCCTTGTGCTGTGGAGGGGTCCCATCATCAGGCGTACTGAGCTGATAAACCACAGTCATTGAAGTGCCTTCTCTGTGGGCTCTGCAGCTCATGTTTTATGTAAAGATGGGAAGATTTGGGCTCAGATCCCCCCCTGCCAAAGCCCCTTACCATAAGCAGACTCCTCAGCCAGCTCAAGTGAACCTCTGAAATGCCAGTAAGTGCAGCAGTAGCTGTCATATATCTGGGTGCTGGCCCCAAAATTCTGATGGTAGATTAGCTGGCTCAACCAGCAGAGCATGAGAAACAATTTCAAGTTAGGTAATTTGAAATATTTTGAAATATTTTTAGAGCTTTGATGCTGCCAGGTCCAACAGGGTCTGTGTTTCTCAGGCTTCTTAGGGTGCAGTAAAGTGTGTGGAGAAAAGTGTATTTATCCACGCTTGTGCAATGTTGGGTCGGGTTATTTTACTGAGAATCTTGATTTTGTGCACACTGAGAAGGTTGAACAGGGAAAAGAAATTTGCTGTGGGCACTTCAACCTGAAGAAGGGAGCATTGCAGTTAAAAATAAGGCCACGAAATGCTGCTATCATGACATTTAATTTCTCTAGTGTAATGCTGATACTGAGTAGTTTTCTAGTATTTTGGAGGCAGAAAGTATTTATCCTGTGTAAGTGGAAGCCTTCAGAACTGCAGTGAAAAGGAACCTCAGCATGTGCAATTCAGCATCACAGAATGGGACCATGGGCTATCAGTGGCCAAACTGAGAGGTTTCTTCATGGCTTGTGGAAGGCCTCCCACAGCAATCAGTTGATCAGGTCATGCCATACCACTGCCATGATCCTCAGATTCCCTGTTTAATAAAACTCAGTCTTTTCTTTTCCCCTCTTGTCCAGGATTGCCAAAAAAGACTGCAACACAGTGGACTTTCCAGCAGTCCAGCACTAGGGAAATACATTCGGAGCAATAAGAAATCATGAGGAAAAAGGTAATGAGGATGGATGTGCCCTAAATTACATGCCAGTTAAATATTTACAACCAGAGCTGTGTCAAGACTGAGTTCCCTTAGATGCAATCGCAGCATCTACAGGATTTGCATGTTTCATTAAGAAAAAGTAATGACAACTTCAAAAGCAGCTTATGAGAGGAAGTGTTTTCCACCAACTCTTCCAAACCAGAGGCTGCATCCTTGCAACAAAGGCAGGGCAAAGCTCTCAACCTTCTCTGCGGAGCTGGGTTTCACCTGACCTGAGATGGCCGTGGGAAGCTTTGGGGGGTTCCAGGCAGCCCAAGCCTGGGGTTACCTCCCGGGATGCTCCTAGCAATGTTTAGTCCATGTGAATCCTCCTGTTACTGGCACAAATGCTGAAAGAAAACACTATATAAACCCCTCTGTCCCTCCTGGAAATCGCTGAGACTTGCAGCCCACCCTTTTTAGGATTTAAAGCCAGCTACGGGCGCCAGGGCAGGGAAACTAGGGCGGCGAGCCGTCGTGGGGTGATGGACGCAGGAGAAGAGCCTTGTGGCAGGCAGACAGTGGTGTCAGCCATCGAGACAGGAGCCAGCGGCGGGCGGGCAGCCTCGCCGAGCTCCGGCCGAAGCACCGGGAGCGGCGGCTGATGCTCCGCGTCACCCCCGTGCCCGCAGCCAGCCCGGGAGGGACCCGCTCCGGCAGCGGCCGCCTCCGCCACCCGCAGCACCGGGGGAGCCGGCAGGGCAGGCGCCCCAGCCTGTCATTAGGGCCGAGCATCCCCACCAGGCTGTTTTCGGGACTCGCTTACTCATCGCGCTAATGATCGGGGTGCGGGCGCGCCTCCCTGCCGTGCCTGTTGCACTCGCCGGCCGGGCCCGAGCCCGCTGCTCCCGCCCGCAGGCCGCCCCACACGCGTCAGGCAGCTTCGGGACGGGAGGCTCCCAGCGCCTCGGCCCCCCCTGCCTTGCTCCAGCCTGGAAATGGAATGCAAATTCGTTTGCAGGCTGTCTGGGCTGAGCCCGACGCCTTCGTGCGGCGCAGTCTGGGAGGTTTGGCAGGCAGGGAGCGGCGGGGGCTGCGGGCAGCAGCGGGGACGCGCCGCTCCCCCTTCCCGGGGGGATGCTCAGGAGCTCCGTAGGAGTCGCAGTCCTTGCGCTTCCCACCCAGCTGCCATCTCACCAGGCTCCCGTCACGCGGAGCTGTCACCGCGCTGAGCCCTGACACACCGGCACCGCGGCCTCGTGTCTTCATTAAAATGGCAAATGGTGAGAGCAAATGTGACACGAGTGGCTGGCGCTGGAGCGCAGAGATGACATCCCTCTCCAGACTGAAATTTTCTCCCAGGGACAACGGCAAAGTGGTGCTTGGTGTGTCCGTGCACCTGTAAGGACCTGGCACTGGAAAGGCATCTCCTGAAAGGACAGCAGTACCCGCACTAGGGATCCTGCTGGGGCACCCATCTTGGTGGGGGGATGTCACCTCCTCCAGATTAAAGACGTTTGGAAGGCAGATCTCGGCGGGGTCTGACTTAAGGACTGACAGGGTGACTGCCAGCTCAAGCTGCAGACGACACTTTCATCTTAACAATCTGAATTGCAAAACATGTTCTCTTATCATCTTCCTCCCTTTTGTATCCAGCCTGTTTGTCGGTTTTTATATAACAAAACCTACTTTAAAATGCTGGGTTTGGGTATTTTTACTGAAATCTACTTTTTAGCTAAGTGGACTTTAACCCCACAGCAGAAAAATCCCATCATTTGGCACAGAGCTGCACTCTTCACAATTCTCTACAGAAAGAGAACTGCGCCTCCTAAAAAACGTTAATCTATATTGTAGTTTAAATAACGGTATAAGAAATAACATCCTCTGATTGGGTTGGGTTTTTTAAGTCACATTTAATGTTAAGATCTTGTCTGTTTTCAAATGAAAAGTATTTCATTATTTTAGTACTACCCAACAAGAGCTGACAAGAACCATTTCTCTGGGAAATAAAACTGCAGAGGTAAATCACATTCAAGCAATTATTTAAATCAATCTGTTTCCTTGGAGCACTTCATTTTGAGTTACTCATGTTGAAAGGTTCTACCTATAAGACAGGCAACATTAGGGCTTCAATGCCCGTAACATGTGGGTCTGTCAGCAGGATCTGGCTTCCATCCATCCATCCATCCATCCATCCATCCATCCATCCATCCCAAGTGCAGACCAGGATTCCTGTGTATTATGTGAATTTACTCAATTTCTTACATACATTTGTGAAAAAAACCAAACCAAAACCCACAAAAACAACCAAAACCCCCACAACTGCATCTTCACTTTTATACATGACACATATGAGAATGTCCATTGTTTATGCAGGGATTGCCCCTTGGACTCAAACACCAGATTCCTGGCTGTTGTAGAGTCAGTCCTTTGAAGCCTACGGAGCTGCCATGACCGTCAGCAGCTGGAGATCTGGCCCTCTGCATTCCTAATCCACTTTTGGTGTCCCAGGGCAGGAAAGAAAATGAAATATTTGTTTGTGCCATCATTGTCTGCTGGCAGTTTCCACAAGGAACTTTTCAATGGGTACACTTGTTTTCTGCTGGGCTCATTGTTGACTTCACAGAAAAGCTTTTCATCCCCCTGGAAGCCTTTCTGGGTATGAGTTATACTATTTAAACACCCTTTTCTTTGCTGCTAATATAAAAAAAAAGCTGTGGGAGATGAAAATATTTAAAATGACACAGCAAAGCAGGGACAGGGAACTTGTTGGATGTAGAGCTGAATTGTCCCCACTGAGGAGAGCACTGGAAACATCTGGGACAAAAGCAGCAGCAGTGGCTGTGGGGTGAGCAGAAGAACCACTTCTGTAATTCGGAGTGCAGCAAGCAATGAATTTCTGGATAAGGAGCCAGACAGCTCAGAAGCAATCTGAATGGGGCTATGAAAATAACTGGATATCAGGAAAAATTTCTTCTCTCAGAGGAGTATCCAGCACTGGAACAGTCTGCCCAGCGCAGTGGTGGAGTCACCATCCCTGGAGGTATTTAAAAGAGGTGTATATGTGGCACCTGGGGACATGGTTTCGTGCTGGCCTTGGCAGTGCTTGGTGATCTTAGAAGTCTTTTCCAACCTGAATGATCCTGTGATTCTATGATAATTCCAGATTATTTTAGCTGTTGGTGAGGAGGATGGCCCTATAGTCAGGTCACCCTTTGGTGCTCTGGCACAACCGCACAGCCACATCCTCACAGGTTCCCTGGCCCAGCACTCCTTCACAATAGTAAATTTGTCATTCTGTCTCTGAAAGAATAAATGTTTTATTAATGCTCTACTCTTTAATCATAAGGCAGGAGTGGAGAGTCTTAATTAAGTCATTAGCTGCTCTTATGAGCCTATATTTTGTTCTGTAAACCTGAAAGAATAAATAGTATTAATACTATTTAAAAATTTATAACTTCTTCCCCCTGTATTTTCTGTATGTTTTAAAGTGTCTCAAGAAATTACATGAAGGATGTTATAAAAA
>VYXC01008339.1:1207725-1276724 GCA_013397175.1 Platysteira castanea
CTCGAAACATCATCAGAACCTTTTGGATAGAACGATGCAAAAAGGTGTTACCACAAACAGACCAACTTCTGCAGTACGGGCTCGGGGGCTCCGGGCAGAGCTTTACACGGCGTTTCGTGCTCTGCTTTTCAGGAGTACGGTGATTAAAAGGGGGTTCGGGGGCACGCTTCCCCCGCAGCACATCTGGGTTTTTAAAAATTATTATTATTTTAATTAGTCTATTTTAAGGGGAAGCCGAGCGGAGCTGTCAGAGCCGTGTGAGCGCGCACCCGCAGCAGCCGGTGCCCCGAGCGCATCCCGCAGCCCGGNGGCACCTGCTCGCCGCCTCCTTCCTCCTATGGGAAAGCGCCCCTCCCTGCTCGCCGATCAGCATCCCTTTCTCCTCGCGGGGCGGCATCCCGCCCTGTAGCGGGATAGCAGCACTCTTCAGGCGGGTAGCATCCCTCCTTGTGGGGCAGGAGCCCTCGCCCGCTGGCAGAGTAACCTTCTGTCCCCTCCCAGCCTGCGCACAGCAGCTGCAGACACGAAAACCACGAACTTCAGCTCGAGGTAAAGCTCCCAGAAACCGACCTGCGGTTTGTAGTTTGGATCCCAATGGCAGCAGGAGGCACCGTAAGGGAGCCCGGAGCACACCCCGCAGGGAGGAGGGACCGCCGGGGTCTTCTTGGCTCTGTGGGAAGGGAGGGGGTCTTGCTCTTGGCAGCTGTTTTTTGTGTCCCACCTGAAACCTTCGCAGCTTTCAGCACTCACTGCTGGGGCTGCTGCAGGAGCTACACCTTTGGAGGTGGAGGTAAGGACAGCCAGCTCTTGCTTCACACTAATCCATGCCCAAAACACCAGAGGAAGTGCCTCTTTCATACGAGCCTTTCTTCTCTCCAAAGCAGCTGAGATCTGACTTTAAAAAATCATGTCTCCAGCTGTGATGATTGATGGGAGAGCCTCCAGAAAAAGGACTACCCAGTGCAGCTGATGAACTACAGGAAACTGTAGTTGAGATGCCCAAATGTCCCCGTTCATCTCCACAGGGAGCTGACGCCCACAAAGGTTTTACAGACATTAACTGCTTCACAGCGTGTTTGCACACGAGAAACTGAGCAAAGCAGCACTTAGAACTTGCAAGTGGCTCCCAGTGTAGGCCAGGCTTAGAAAAACACACATGGCCTCCCCCCTTCTTGGCTTCTTCATGGGAAAAAAGGTACAAAATGGGTTAGTTGGGCTGAAATGCCAGCCAGGAGGGCAGAAAAAGCACATCGAGCATCATAAGGAATTGCCTTTTTTAAAAGCTCCCCTCTGAGATGTGTTTGCTCGCATTCACTCAGGATAATAAACTTCATTTGGAAACAGCTTCTCTCCTGAGGTGGGTGGTGGGTTCTAATTATGATCCACTTCTTTATTAAAGCCAAGTGAGGCCCTTCAAAGCAAGGAGCTTTTCCCTTGTTGCAGCTGGAGGCAGGAGGGAGGGAAGCAGACAACGAGGATGGCTAATGTGAGGCTGGGGAATGCGTGGTCTGATGGAGGCAAGCTGCCATGAATCCCCCCTTGGGAGCACTTTGCATGGAATCCAATTATTCCTGATGCTCCAGGGGCAGGTGGTAGCACCAACAGCTGTGGTGCAAGGGAAATAAAACAGAGGAGCTGTGGCAAGCAAAGGATCAGGTCACAAGGTGGGTAAGCTGGACAGAAGATCCTGGCCCAGCTGGATCCTGTTTTCTTTCTGTGGTGCTGGTGACATGCAACAAGTCAACCAAGCAACGCCTTCTCCTCTTTCTTGTCCCCAGCACCACTTAAAAACATAAATCTATGTTATTTCTTGCAGGATGTGATGCAGCACTCTCACAACAGCACAGCTCAGGGGACAGATGGCCATAACACCAGCTAAGGACCGGGCCGACAAATAGCCCACGGGGAACAAATCTGTACATTATTAGTTTTTTCTCTAGGCAACAGGAAAACACAACCATCCAGTACTTAGCTAGCAGAAATTAAGTGTCCTCTGTGCCCTATTTGATAGGACAAGACCTAGCTGGCACCCTTAGCTGCAAAGGAGAGTATTAAAAAAAAATATAACCTATTTATGTATCCATCCTGCAAGAGAAGAAAGAGGTTGCAAGTGCAGGTAGGAAAACATTCCCCATTGATCTCTGGAGATGCTCGGGGCTATTTTTTGGCCCTTGTGCTTTGTTGTTGTGTAGCAAACCCTTCAACAGCTCTTGCCTGATTCGGGGCTGTGCCTCACTGCAGGAGGGGGACCAGCAACCTCTTGAACCATTTCTCTCAAGCACATGGCTATGATCTCATGCTAAACTAAAAGGAGGCTAATCTTAGCATAAATTTGCACTTATCCCATCTTTCATAAGCATAAAATGAAGGTGGAACACAGAGCACTCACAGGAAAGCAGTGTAGCAGGGAAGATTAAATGTAGGAACTGACAGCAGACTTGGCAGCATCCGCTCTGGCACCCTGCTTCCAGGGAAGGCTGGGCCCAGGAGCTGCAGGTGAAGAGGAACCCTCAGCCAGGCAGGGGGGCTGGGCAGCAATGGGAGAACCCCTCCTGACCCTCCGCAAGGAGACTGAGCCTGCTCTCCTGGCTGCCAGGAAATCCTTGGCTGGATAATATCCACAGGAACGTTTTAGGAGGCTGTGAATGCATCTCAAATGCTCTTTTGACTATTCAAAGTGTTCTGTCTGCTTGTGTCACAACCAGGTAACTCTTATATAATTACTCTCCCCTCCTGAATAACTGAAGAGATACAGATCTCTCTTCCTCTCCATATATATATATANTGTGTACTACAGATGCTCCCCTACGTTGGTGCACACCTACATCCTGATCCTCCCAGCTCTCACCAAATTCGGAGTGTTTTTAGATTCAGTTCTGATACAAGCAGATGGGCCTCACGACTCAATTCAGATATTCTGCAGTCAGCTGCAAGTATCTCACATTCACAGAATAATTCAGGTAGTTTATTTCCTACAGACAACATACATCATCTAGGGAAGGGAACCAGATTAAAACACACACACCCTGGTGCATTGCAGGCTACTTATTACTGCAACAATCACTCCTACTTGTCAATACAAGGATTGCTGTTGTGTGCAGTTATTCACAGAAATAAATTCTAATTCAGTAATCTCAGTGCATACATTAAAACCCAAAAAGCACTTAAAGTATTTGCCAGTTTATTTGTATTAGTTAAAAAATTGGCAGCAACGCTATCTTCATGTTACAAAATGATTTTTGGCCTGCTGACAAAACCTGCTACAAGTCACTTGATCACTATTCATGTTGTCTCTACTGACCAAAAAGGTACCTTCAGAAACAAGGCTTGTCTATGGTGTAACTGCACTTAGAGTTGAGCAGAAAATGGTTCAAAAGACACATGTGGTAGAAGTCAGAGATACGGGCCAGAGACCCAGTCCCTCCAGATCTGATATCCAGGTTTCATTCCACTGACAGAGGAATACAGTAGTCACAGCTGGGCTTGGGGTATCTGATGTGGCTCAGGTGCCTGCAGGAATAATTCACAGCAGAAGCCAGGGTAAGCACTTCCGGAGAGGGCTGGGAAGCAAAGGGATTCCTCCTTGCTCCTCTGAAAGGACACTGGGGCAGTGTCAGGGCACAGCAGGTTCTCCCACGGTGCCAGAAGTGGAATGGAGATTTCCGCGTGGCAAATGGGAAACGGCAGCCAGCAAGACTTTCAAAGATAAAATATGCTGCAAAACCCCGATGGTTAAGACAATTAAGTCCCAAGACTGTTTCAAACAGCTCCAGCTTTAGGATTTTTAATTATTAAAATCATGTCACTGAATCAAAAGAGGTCATTAAACCCAAGCTTCTGTATTCTGCTTCAGCTACAATTATGAAGCAGGAGGTCTGTAGAGGAAGTATGCTTTATATGCTCAGTGTCAACTAGCTTGGAACACAGCAGTTTAAAAATTATTACAGATTAGAAGTTAGTGGTGGATTCTTCAGCACTCCTCCTCCCAGTCACTTCTTGCATTATATTCTCACTCATATCTTGTTCTGACTTAAAAGATCAGAGCACAGTTCCATTTACGTGACTCATCAGGTGTTCTTCTGGGAGCTAAAAACAAAAATAAAATTTAATTACTATTATATAGTACTGCAGGCAACTTTCAGGCTGAATTACAATCAAATGCCATTTGGAAACATATGGCATAATATGGGATTGGCTTAACTCCATTATCTCAAGATTTCTGGAAAAATAAAGCCCAAATATTGAAAGCCTTCAAGAAGGCACTGACCTTTGGTTAATGATTCCTTTCAGAAGAGCCCATTAACTCCTCCTGACACTGGGTCCAGGTCTATATCATAGAAGCAGGGTCTTGTAGGAAGTCCTGGCATAGTGCTCATCTAGACAAGGAGAGATAGGATGTTAAAACGGCAGCAGCAGCGTTTTGTGCACAAGATCCAAGACTGAAGACTTTGATGGCAACAGCCAATGCAGCTCCTTGCACACGAACAGACCAGAAAATGATGGTCATGGACTGCTTCGAAGCACCCCATTAGAACCAGGACTTCCTGGCTCAGTAGACAGATACGAAGTTTTTGCTTTTTATGATGAGGATTAAGTTTGGTTTCCACAGCTGCAAGTGACTGAGCCCAAGATTTGGCAAAGTACTTGGCTATCCAGCTGACCAGTTCACTGTTGGAGGAGTGTTCAGGGACTTTGCTGTGATGAGACAATTACTTCTGGCAGTTTTCTGGGTACTAAAGTGAGGATACAATTTTTAATACAACTTTGCCAACTGTAAAGTCTCAGTTGATTACAACTCTTTGAGAGTCTAGAACTAGATATGTTAAGTAATTAGGAATAATTACTGTTGAGAAGACAGTTTAAATAGTTAGGGGTTTGTTTTGTTCTTTCTAAACTGGGATAAAGCTTAAAGAGAGACGAAGAAGTCAGTTCTGACTGGAACGTGCTCAGAAGGGCTGTGCAGGGGCAGAACTGAAGCTCACAAAGCAGCTGCCAGCACTGCTGCCTCAGGGCCAGTCCTCTCCACTTGTCCCACTGCCGAGTACCCAGTTTCAGGGATGCAGAACACAAGCCTGGCAGGAACTACACTTGGCCTGATTTATTCTTGCAGCTGACAGCAT
Organism: Platysteira castanea; assembly: GCA_013397175.1. NCBI lineage: Eukaryota > Metazoa > Chordata > Aves > Passeriformes > Platysteira > Platysteira castanea. The sequence goes on from VYXC01008339.1 coordinate 1,212,846, forward strand.
TTCCCCTCCCCATACTCAGCGTTTAGCCCAGCAGCACACACGGGCTGAACGCGGAAGCTCTACAAAGGTGGACAACTTGTGACCATGTTTGGTAGTTTGTGTCAGTGGTCATTAAGTGCTTTTATAAAAAGGGAGAACTTGAAAGGTCTCATTTTCTATCTGCATCACACTGCCTCAGCTTTCACAGTCAGTATTGTTATGCCTGTCTCCATTAGATTAAAGATCTCTTTGGCAACCTGGTATTTTCTCCCTGAGCAAGTATTTTGCACGCTAATCAAATTACCTCCCCATCTTCTTTTTGATAGTAAGCTAAGCAGCAAGGAGGCAAAGCTGTGCTGGCGAGGCCTTTTCTGCAGTTCTCAAAACTGTTCGGGGAGCTTTTGAAGTCCCAGCCCATTTCCCTAAGCCATTTACAAGTGCTAACACCAGTCCCACACGTACTGTACCACTGCAAGTCTTTCATGGCTTATGCAGAGGTAAAAATCACTTAAAGTCTCCTCTTTGTAATGAATTCTAGGGCTGCACTAGCTTTTTGTGAGAGCCACTGCCTTCCCAGAGAAGAGGGGGGGTCACAGAAAGGACCCCCATTCCTTGTCTTTGTGCTCAGCTGTATGAATATTTTGCTCTCAAGAACCTCTCCAGAAAGTATTAAGAGGTTCAAAATGCCCAGAGGGGTTTTCCTGTTCTCAGCTCCCAGTCTCTGGCCACGAAGAGCAAGAAATTTCCCATTTATTTATGTACCACTGAAGAATCATGGAGCTTTGCAGATCTCCACCTCCAGATTCAGAGGGCCACAGCAGGAGCTGAGGGAGTGACATTCAATAGAGTAGGAGGCGCTGAAAATGTGCCTGACTTTGCCATTTCTTGCACTTTCTATTTTGAAATGAACAGTCAATTTTTCCTCCTTTCCCATCCACAGGGCAGCCCACAGTGGCTACTCTGCTATCTATTACTTAAAGGCAGTCTGTTAAATCCCAAATTTCCATGCAGTGCAGAAGAATTCCCTAACAGGCTACTAATTTTCCGTACAAGTGTCTACAATGCTTCATGCACTCAGTTATTTTCAGAGCTGAAGGAATGAACTTTTTCTCCTTTATCCTCCTCCCCTTTAATACCACATGTGCTCAAAAAGAACACAGGGCAATTCACACTATTTACTTACAAGAAAAGCATAGCCCACATGGGTATAATCAAACCCCTTGCAAGATTTCAAATAAAACTGATACCAATTAAACATATATTATTTGTTGCTCTTGTGGATCTTTCAAAATAAATGCCATTTAGGATCTAAACAGAGCTGAATGAAGGAATTGTTTTCAATTCAGCAGCAGCACCAGAAAAGAAACCAAGTCAGAGTCCAATGATTTATTTCACTTTAAGTCGGCATATCTACAAAGTCTAGATAACCTTTGAAATTATACTTCCTTTAAAAGCTTAAAGTATTTTATTGAAGGACAACAGTTTCAACTTTGAGCCAGAAAGGAAAAATTCAGAACCCAAAGCTGAGAAAGAAAAAAAGTGACATGCCTTTGTGATTAACTTCAGATAACAAGAATAGGCACACACCCATGATTAATTTCAACTCACATTTATCCTAAAAGCTTCGCCATAGAGCTACGTATTTGTTGCATTTTCACCTCACAGTTCAATGGCTGCTACCAAAAATTTATTCTGAGGCTAACACATCCCCTGCTGAATGGGTTTAAAATAGTTATCTGATTCTAAATGCCCCAGATTGCTTCTCGAAATGCCATCCATTCCCTGGGCTTTAGACACCACAGAAGAGTGATCATGTCCCAGCCAGAAGACTTATTGTTAACTCCGGCAGAATTAACACCATGATTCACTACATGGCCAAGAAAACATTAGGAAACCGGTAAGGGAGCAGAAAGGAAAAAGTCCAACTCCATAGAAACTGAAGACATAAGAAAAAGAGCCAAAATATTGGTTTTAATGTCTGAAAACATCTCTCTCTTGCTCATTAATGCAGTGTATCCTTTCCTTCTCCAATGCTTATGAAATAAATAATAAAATAAATCATTGTTTGGACTAAATCTTGGCTTCTAAAAATGCCATTTATAACAGCAACAGGCACGCTATCTTTAATTCTATCCCAAAAACACACATTAGTCTTTAGAACATGGATGAGCCAGACTTTAATCAGGATGTGGTTACCTTATTTATGCTGGGTAATCTGGAAACCTTAACTACCTTTTTTTTTTTTTTAATAATTAAAAGAAGAAGGCAGCCAATATTTGGCTCTAGCTAGCATTTGAAGGAAGAGAGGATCCAACTCTTAAATCAGCAAACTTCATCAACTGAGTCATGCACCCCCAATGCTTTTGAAACCTTATTATAAAAAACATGTTGCCATGAAGACTTCAGAAAAAGGGTCAGGCCTAATAAATAAGAAAAAAGAGCTGCTTGTTCCAACTGCCTCATGCCCTAAGGTAATCTAACTAGTTCCTTAACATTTGCCCAGAAGAGATTCCCCAGGTAAGACTCCCAGCGGATCCTTTCATCCTGGTGTTCTTTCTACGGATGCAAACCTGAACGTGAGTTCATTTTGCAGATAGCTCCTCTTTCTGCCAGGCAACTCATATCAAGGCTGTTCCAGGATCCTGTTTCCATTGTTGCTGCTCTCTGCCCTCTCAGCTGACATTATGCTACTCACATCAAAGAACAGAAACTAGAAACTCAAGGGCACAGTGAAATGAGTTGTTGGAACTGTGGCAGGCTGAACAGCAAACAGATGGTCAGCAAAACCATGAGAACCAAAGAGGAGGGGAGCCTGATAAATGATTGATAGCACAGGTCAGCTCTGCTTTGGGGTGTCTCATCCAGAGGCATCTGGTCTGTAAGCTTAGGAGGGGTTGCCTTGTTTACCCGGATCCACAGGTGTACACAGAGGTCACCTGCAAAGTGCTTTCACCAGGAATGCAAAGTCACAGCAGCAAGCACATGGGCCAAGGATTTCTCCCTCTACCAGCCTGCTGTTCCTAGAATTCACTAAGTACAGAGCTCACACCCTTTTCTCAAAAGCAAGGAAAGAGAGATATGGGACCTGAGGGATACAGCAGGGGCTTGCTAATTATTCACATGTCAGATGGTCTAATTCAGCCTCCCTCTTCCCCCTGAGAAAAACCCCTATTAAGGCATCTGATACACTGGATTGCTAAAACACCAACTGTAAAGGACAAGGACTCTCCTAATTTAAGGTACATAATAGTAAGTGATTCCTGGAAGGCAAATGAAGTTTTTTCCTCACTCCACAGCTATCACATACCGTTCCTACCAGTGGATACAAGAATCCAGCCCCAACGCTGGCCCGAATGTCTCGGATTGGCAGAACAAATCCTGTAGGTGCTCCTTTTTGTTCAGGGTCATGAGACAACGACAAGTGAGTTTTAGCCATGCAGATCGGCAGGTTTCCAAATCCCTGGGAAAAGAGAAAGAAAAGGAATGACATAAATGGAAAAACCAGTAATTTTTCCAGTACAAAAATGTAATTGCCCTATTGTGCCATTCTCTGCAGACATCAGACATTTCATTCCCCAGCAAGTGTTGCATCCACAGCCTGTCAGATCCACTGATCATTCTGCATCCCCATTCCTTCTCTCTCAGATTCTCGCCCCTTCCCCCAGTAAGTACTAAAGAAAGAACCACCATGTCCCTCAGCACACCCAACTGAGGAAAAAATTAATGATCTGGAAGTGCTGGATATACAACCTTGATAGCCAACCTACTTTCTACTCTCTTCTCAAACTGTTAAACAGCTCAGAGTTAAGGTTTTGTTCAGATGAGGTCAGTTAATTAGAAATGTTTGATCAATGCAATTGCAGGTCATGAGGAAGTGGCAATTACATGCCTTTGGGATTTTGATGGATTTGTAAAGGAATATACAAGAAGCACGGAAGTGAGAAGCTATATACGCCAGTAGTAAATGGACTGCAAAAGGAAAATCGGTTACAGCACCCTGCAACCAATGAATTGCCAGTCCTCACATTGCTTTTGTCTTCAAAGATCTTCAGTAATGCAGAAGCACGTAAATTCACAAGATTGTCTTGCCAGAGAAGAGCAAAAGCAACACAGTAACCAGAAAACATCGAATTCAACAATGAGATGGCAGGTTCAAAACTTAAAACTTTCCACAACAAGTCTTGTATAACCCAGAGAACTCTTTCCCCAATGTAATAGTGACTGACAAAAATCCACACAGACTCAAAAACTGATTAGTGGAACTTGATCTCAATGGAGCAAGATGAAAAAATAATCAGAGACTATTTAAAACCAGCGTAATGACTTGTAATTCCCTAATTCTCTAAATGCCGAAAGATTGGAGAGTATAGCAGAGAATAAATCCTAAATCCTCCTGCCCTTTCTCCCCAAAACTATCACAGATGGGTACTTGGTGGTACTGGACCAGGTGAGTGCGTTTTGTCTTCTTCACTACAAGACAGTTTCTCCTTTCCCACATCCTTTTCTTCCTCTGCCACAGCAGCATTTAATGACTCCCAAGGATGCAGTGTGAGTGAGGATTCTCTTCAAACACAGCTTGAACACCACTGTTCAGTATGATAATTTTAAATGAAAAGCACCACTGCTACCAGGTGATGTGGAAAACTCACCTGCTTAGTGTACAAGGCAACTTTCTCCTGTGCTTCTGGAAGCAGCTCAATGTCTCTTGCCCCGTAGACCTGCTGGGCAATAAGCCTGATCTTATCTACAACAGGCAGCTAGAAAAACAAAAAAGACAGGCAAATCAGTGTGGCCAAAGTACAAAGACCTGCAGCATCACAGCAGTTTCAGAGCCTCCACACGTGTTGTAAAGTGCCCATTTGTAGACACAAAATTAATTCCATTTGCTGTGGAACAAAACATAGAGTAATCTGAGGTTTTCAAAACATGTTTCAGTATTTCAATGGGTAGCCAAAACAGTAAGAACTGACTAACTGGGTCTTGGAGACTGGTGCAATCAATGTTACAATTCTAACACCACGTTCCTTCTCGATTTCTCAGGCAGTCTTTTAGACAGCCCTAAGCAACTTAAGCTAGTGAAACCAACTGATCTCCACCTTACCAACAAAGCATCTCAGTAATAGTGCAAGTTCCTACCTCCACATTATACAGGAACCTGAAGTTGCTGGGTGCCTGGGATGCTCTCTGAACAGCTCGGGCCAGGGCCAGGGCTCCTTTCCCTCCCTCTGCCCAGTGAGTGCACTCCACAGCATCGAATGCTCCTGCCTCCTTTGCATGTTGTACTACAAGGGCCAGTTCAGCCTTTGTATCTGTCCTGCAAGGAGAAAGTTTGCATGTTTGTACCAGAATGCACACACAGTAAATGAATGTTTGCTCTTGACAAGATCCAAAACTTGTCCGAAGAAATCACAGCTACCAGAAAACTGCTCAGGGGTTATCCACCACAGCCTCCTCCTTCGGCTGGCATCAGCTTTAACACCACAGCTCAAAGTACTTCTGCTGCATAAAAAGACCACAGAGTCGTTGTTTCCTGTGCAGTACAACATACAGAGCCCAACTGATGCATTTTCCAACAATGCAAAACTGTGGCCTTCCAGTACCTGAAGGGAGCCTATAAGATAGCTGGGGAGAAACTTCTTACAAGAGCACATAGTGACAGGACAAGGGGGAATGGTTTCAAACTGACAGTAGGTTTAGACTGGACACTAGGAAAAACATCTTTACTGTGAGGGTGCTGAGGCACTGGAACAGGTTGCCCAGGTGTTGAAAGTGTTCCTGAAAGTGTTCTAGACCATGCTGGATGGGGCTCTGAGCAACCTGGTCTAGTGAAAGGTTCTCCTCCCTACTCATGGCAGGGGAGTGGAACTGGATGATCTGTACGGTTCTTTACAACCCAGGCCATTCTATGGTTTTATGACTCTATGGAAATGCTGCCAACAACACAACACAACAGCAGCACTGAAAACAAGAGTTTGTGTTAAACACAGTGTATGTTACAGCCAAAATGTTATAGCCCTGCACCACCTCCCCATCCCAGCTCCCTTACTTGAAAGCATTGACAGCCACGACCACTGGGACACCAAACAGCCGCGCGTTCTGGATTTGCTTGTTCAGGTTGCTGCAGCCTTTTGCCACCAGTTGAAGATTCTGTAAAGAACACAGCAAGCGGGAAGCACATTTTATCAGGGGCAGTGAAACTTTTGTTCCAAACCCACTAAATCCACAAGCTAGTGGTAAAAACGTCAAAATGGGAATGAAACCACAAAGGCAAATCCCCAGTGCTGCTTTCTGAACAGTCCAGACCACTGCATGCTCTTGGGCAGAAGACAGGAAAAAGAGTGACTGCTTCTAACAATCACTGGTTTTAGCTATCAAGCCAAGGTAAGAGAAACCCCCTTTTACCACTTTCTGTTATTCTTAAAAAGTTAATACCTGTTCTCATTAACTCCCCACAGTAAAGCCTCAGTTTCTCTCTGACACACTTCTCTTTACGTATTAAATATCACCAGCAGTGAATTTCATGACATCCGTTTGAAGTCTGTGGCAGCAGCTTTCAGTTTACATATATTTACATTTTGCAGCATCAGAGACTATTCCTGGAAATTCAGACATTTCATCCCTTCCTATGCAAAGGATAACATATACAGTAGCTCCATGAGTGAAAGAGCTGCAGCAAGGCAAAGAGCCTGATCAATTATCCAAGTGTACACGACCATTCAAGGCACAAGGATGGAAGGTGAGACTTCAGTTCACTTTCCTCGCTTGCTTGCAAATGAGGGGGGGATAAAAACAAAAACTGCTGCTAAGGAGAGAGTAATTAGAGAGGCACTCTGAATATTTTCAGAGACAATATTTCAGCCAAGCAATTACTCCACACTGAGAGGGTTGGGGAAACAGAGTAGGTATTACTATGAAAAACTGAGCACACAGGCAACTGTGTGAGTTAAGGAGGAAAAAAATGCTCTGAACACTGGCTAGGTCAAGGACAATAAATGTTTGAAAGAGCAGAGCCAAAGTAACATCATTAAAAAAAAAAAAAAAAGAACATTTCAGCTTGTATGAAGCAGCCTTTCTGCAGCAGCTAAATAAGTGACACACTGGTAATCCAGGCAGGCCCTGCACGACACCATCATGTCATGACCACAGTTAGCTGGTCCACTGTCACAACAGCTTAAGATTACCTCTTCTGTGTATTCCTTTGGCAAAGGTACCCCAGCAGTGACCTGCAGAAAAAAGGAAAGAAATGGAGCCCCATTAGAGTTTCATCCATGACAGCAATCTGCACTTGATTCTTATTAAACGGTATCAAGATACAACATCCTACTCCATGCTGATCCTCTTTATTTTTAAGAAAAACATAAAGGGAAGAATAAAAGACTGCATGATAAAATACATGACTGACTCTAGGACTGTCACACTTGGCCCAGCATGCAGGCACTTCACTAGGGCAATAAAACCAGCAGCTATGAACCTGTAACATACTACAATGAAGTTGCTGACAAACAGGGAAATATAAATTCCTTTTACAACTGGGAATTTCAAGACAATTTCAAGCTGATCAACCCATGGGGTTCTAAGTGACTGGATCAGAACAACAGGAGCAGCCCCTCAGGCCTACTGAAAACCCTCCCCAGGACTTACTGCAGGTCCTCCCCCGTGCATTTTCAGAGCTCGGACAGTAGCAACCAACACCACCACGTGAGGCCGGAGACCGGAATAGCGGCACTTAATATTAAAGAATTTCTCCATGCCTATGTCTGCACCAAATCCTGCTTCTGTAACTAGAGTAGGAAATAAAAGAAGTTTGTGAAAGATTTCTGAGTGGAGAAATCATACTCTGATTATATAAATCAGAAACTTCTTCCAAGAAAAAAAATTTTAAAAAAAGCTTGAAGACAGTCATGATAAAAAAAAGGCAGTTCCCTCCCTCCAAAACAAAAAGCAAACAAAAATACCCCACACTCCACACACTTACCAACAAAACCGTCTTTACCCACAAGCTTCAGTGCTATTTTGTCTGCCAACACAGAGGAGTTCCCATGTGCAATATTGGCAAAAGGTCCAGCATGAACAAACACTGGTGTTCCCTAGAACAGGGGGGATATGGGAGAGGGAGAAAGACAAAATCAGAAAGTGCAATTTTGCAAATATGAAGCATGTCAGGAGCTAAGTACTGTGGTGTCTGAAAGTAAAGAAAAATACTTTTAGAAGACAGATCTTAAAGCCCTCTGATCAGACATTTGTTATCAGCAATGAGGACTACAGGGCAAACAGGATTATTATAATCTCCACAAGTGGAGGTATTAATCCGCTTAGGAAAAGGATGGCTAAATCCCAGCAACTCTTTGTCATTCTCCTTCATCCACACCATTTAAATTCCCAAAACGCTTCTTGACATTAAAGACAACTGAACAAAGACACAGCAAAGTTTAGTGCATTTGCTTAGGGTCATCCCACATGCCAACGGCAGACCTAGAAGGAACCCAGCCTTCTCCCTTAGCCCTGAGCAGGAAACCACAGTAAACCCCCAGCTCTGAGCTGAGCAGACCCACACTGACTGTGATGAACAAACTAAACCAGTTGCTCTAAGTGTCTGCTTAGAGCCAAGAAGCAAATCATCTGTGCTCACCTCTAATGTCTGCATGAGGTTTGGTTTAACAGCATCTTTCATCAAGACAGCCAGAGCTCCAGTTACTCCCTAGAAGAAAAAAGGACAGTCAGTTTCCAGGTGTACCAAGACCTTGAGATGGTCCCTATGTAGTGTCAAGGCTCTGATTTTGTCCTCGTGGGCTTTTGGTACTGGAACCAGAAGTTGCTTGACATAGAACTACCTCTAGTCAGGGGAAAGCAGAAAAATGACCTTTACATTCCTGTGAGAGGATCTGTGATTTCTGGTGGGAGCAGCCTCTTGGTTGTGACCTTGCTGGGTCATCACTTTGTAGCAGAGGCATAAAGAACAATTAATTCATGCTTCAATGCTATGGCAAGGTTAGCAGATACGAGCAGCAAGAGAGTACTTTCAATAAGTATGGTTTACTGTACCCCATTCAGCAAGCAGCACAAAGCAATGTTCTTAGATTTTGCTGGTGGATTTGTCTTGGATTTTTTCCCTTCTTTTCAGCAACTCTGTCTACATATTGGCCTTAAAATGTCATAACAACCTGCTACATCCTGCTCAAGTCTCTTGTGAAGAAGTAACTTTTAAAGTGAACCTCTGTGCTTACGAGAACAACCAGGCTGACTTGAAAGGCAAACACTGGAGCCCATATTTCCTCCCAGGTGCAGCCCCGTTCCCTGCTGAGTTCTGCTTCCTGTGCAATGAAAGCTTCTGATTTCATCCCCATATGCTTTGGGAAGAGAAAATGTGGTTTGGTCATTTTTGTGACTGGCAGTCCAGCAGAAATCAAACCAGCTGTTACCCAGCTCTCGAAAAAGTAACTAAAATTGCTGTCACAAGTCCTGAGCCGAATGTTCACAGCAGTTAGGAAAACCTTGACCCATAATCTCTTTTTCTTCCCTTTCAATTTCAACTGAATTGCAGCACTCAGTTATATGAAAGACTATTTCTTTATAAGACATTCACTGCTTTGTTTCATTAGTTTCAATCTTGCCACATGAAAGCTTATTTAACATTTAATGGATAAGCTTTAAACTTCAGTCATCTCCACAATAATGAAAACTACAGAGCGGGATTTCCATGGCGACATTTCAGACCCGTGTCGCTCAGCGGCACTTCGATACATCCCATCTCTAAAAACCCGTAGTCAGTTTTTGATTCCACATTTCTTCCCACATTTTTTTCTGCACTTGCTGGTAGCACAGTCATGTGTTGCACCACAACAGCAGGACCCAGCCAGGTCTCTGCAATCACTGCATTTCTGCCTGCATGAGGAGTGTATCACATGGTCCTAACAACACAAGCCACTGTCTGCCATCAGTGCAAACATACAACACACAAGAGAACCCATTCGATGTCTGATACCACCCTCCATTCTGCAGTTCAAATGGACAGAATTAGATATATTTTTAAAAAAGTTTAAAAGTTGAGATGATAGACTTCCATCACCTGGACTCTGCAGAGAAGTCAAAGTAACTCCCAAGCCAAGCACCATCTGCCTACACAGCTGATGGGCAGTAAGTACAACTCCTGTTTTCCAGAAAAAGGGTTTAACTCAGTTATTTAAGTTAAACTGGCAGCATGCTAGGTGTAGGAATTAAAATCTCAAAGCTGCCTACAGAACTCTGGCACGTGGTCTTTCTCATTCCAACAAATGTCTCACATACGGTCTTACAGGTAAATGGTTCCAGCCTGGCACTTTTCCTACAAGGCCAGAGTCAGGCCACCAATCTACTGTTACTTAGCCTTACCCTGGGAGAAAGTAAAATAAACAACACTCCCACATCCCCTCAAAACACAAGAAAACCAAAAACCTGCAGCAAGATAGCAAGAGCTGGGTAAGCCTTAGTGTGCTGTCCCACCTAGCTGGAAACCCAGGCCAGGAAGCAGTGCCTGGAACACAGGGTATTGCCCTGAAACCATGCTAAAGCACCATTTGGGAAAGTGCTATTTGATACACTCCACAAACCTGCCAAGAACTAACAATTATTGGAGGGACAGCTGTAAAACAGCACTGCAGCTTGCAACTGCTGCTTAGGGCTGCCTTACACGCTGGTAACAGGCATCACTGGTGCTGTGACATTCAGCATCTCATGCAGTGAAAATTAAATATTTGTGTCCCTCATCAAAGGCTGCCTTACAAAGAATGCACACCTTCTTGCAAAGGCTTTGGCTTTTACAGCATTCACAGACTCCCAGAAGAAGGTATTTCATTGTCTGTAATTAAATTTGCACGAGGCTTTGTTCCTGCTCAATGTTTTCCTCACTCCAGGGAGCCTAAGAAACAGGATGGCCAGCAGGATGCATTTTGAATTCTTCTGATTCATAAACATGCTTGTTACGCAAAAACCGCCACGTATTTCCCCCGTAACTCCTATGGTGCCAGTTTCAACTTGACACACAGCACATCACACAGGACCCTTGTCCCTGCCCAGGTCACACACACCCCCTCTCTGGCTCAGCTGGCAGCCACACTGAAGTAAAAAACCTTCACTAACTGCAGGGGCTGGGATTTTATCTTTGATCTTCTATATGTTAAGTTTTTTCTGCACAGAAGGATCTCTCTGCCTTTTAATCCAAGGACTTTCAGAAATAAGAGAAAAAAGCATTTAATGACAACGGCTCTTACAAGGTCATCTGCCGTAATTGGTTGTCCTTTTTTGCTGGAAGCGACCACCATTCTGCCAAATCTCTTTTTCATATCATCCAACCCATCAGCCAGGGCTAGCACTGCCATGATTTCACTGCTCACCGTGATGTCAAACTGAGCCTGCAAGAGATGAATGAAGGACATGAACTCATTAAGATTCTCTCCCAGCAATCTTTACCTCTGTTCAATTCTTGAAACAAGGAAAATCATCACCATCATAAAAAACAAAAAAGAAAAAAAACCAGACATACAATATAGAAGAAATCCAAAGCACTGATCTCAGAACATAGTTCTTTTAATTTGGCCATTTTAAACTGGATTTTTTTTTCTGCACAATTAAGTAAAACCTACTCATTCTGTTGCTATTACGTGTCTCTCCTGGCACGTACATTAGTGATTCATGTAAGAACACTCAATATTAACAAATTGTTATTTTTGAACACTGAGCTTACTAACTCATCTGCTTATCACTAAACAATACAGTAAAAGACAAAAAACTCCACCAACAAAAAACCAGATTCTATAGGAAATCAGGGGTAGAATTCATCTGACATAATGCAGACACTTCCGCCTTAGGGAAGCTAAGCACCCTAAGGACATTTCAAGTCAAAAGAAAGAGGCTTTTCTGAGCACAATTCATTAGAACTATAAATTTGACAGTTACTTAAGGGATGAGGGGAGTCACAGCCCAATTGCCTCCTTTACTCTATTGATTATACAATTAATCTAGACAAGCTCAGATATTGTGCCTAGTTTTGGCCAGATACACCCCACCCAAAATGCCTGCAGTAGTGAAGATGAACCATTGTCATGTATCATCTTTAGAAAGAGCACTTGTGTGCCACTGTTATGACACAATCAGCCCAGTTTGGGAAGCCAATATTCAGGAGAGAACAGGAAGGAGGAACAGATAATAAAACTAAACACAGCATGGTAGCAAATTTAACTGTTTGGATAAGAAGACTTTTTTGCTTTCTCTTTAACAAGACAGAGGTAAAACATGAAAATAGCTGGAGTTACAGAAACTTGCTTTAGGAACACCTTTTCCAAAGTACTTTTTAAAACATGTGAGAAAAGGGAACAATTACCGTTCGTGTGAAGCCCTTCTCTGTTGGCGACTGTCCAATAGTGATTTTCCTAAGGAACCTGTCATTTGTATCCAGTACTGCAAGGAATGCAGAGAGGTAAGATGTCACACTGCCAAGTCATAAATTCACATCTAAGCCCTGTGACAAACACCCAGCCAGGTCACCAGTGAAGAGAAGATGGCAGTTTGAGAAACCATCCTCTCCTAAAGAATGGCAAGTGCTTCTCAACATGATTCTTACAGAAAAACTGCAATGAAGTTAAGATAGCCACAGATACACCAGACCCTGCACTGCATCCAGAGGGAGTCTGCACCCCTTTGTGTGCATTAACCACCAGACCAAAGCTCCTCTGAAAAGCAGAACTGCTAATATTATTCCAATTGATTTTTCACCATCATTAACCAATATGAATTCAGGAAATTATCGCAGTCAAAAAGAAATGAAATTATCACTTTATAAGTTAAGTGATAAAATGGTCAGATACTATCATTTAGCGAGAATTGTTTCATGTAGCTCCATTAAGTCAAATTACCTTGGAAACACAAACTATGAAATACTGGCTTAAATTTGCTGTTACTTTCTATATGCTTGAAATATTCCAAGTGTTTTATGAAGTATTTCCCATGAGGGAGACTACTTTAGCCTCATTACAGGTTATGAAGCAAATTCCGGAGAATACATTTCACACTGAATTTTAAAGGAAGAAGAAAAAGCAATACTCTTGGAGCCTAACTCAGGAAAAAAGTCCACCTTTAAAATTCTTTTGATAGTGAAATATTAAATCTGCCAGACCAGAGAATGATCTTACCTTCAACTATCCTTAAAAACCTTGTAAAAAATCTGGCCTTCATTTGCTGTCAGTCCCCAACAGAGCAAGTGGGCAGATGAAAATGGAGTTTAATCCCAGAGCAGAACCCTCTCCTTACTCACAGAGCAGCCAGGTAAAAAAGGCCGCTGGCTACAGTTGCCAAATTCAACTCTCTCAGTGGCTGACAAACCCAGAAACACTAACTTGCACCCATTAGCAAACTCTTAATATTTGTGAATTGAGAGCAGATTCAAGCCCCTGTGTTAGACCATTTAGAAATGGGACCCCAGCTGCAGGCAACTATCCCACCAAACTTGATGAAGGAGAGGCCAGCTCCGCTCTCTTTCCCATTTTCCCAGGAAACACAGTTTCAGCTGCAATTGCAAACGTCTCTTTTGACACGTTTTCTTTCCTGTAATGTCTCTAGTACCTCTTTGCCATGTTATGGTGCCTGGGTCAATGTCCAATCTCACAAATGAGTTTACTTCTTCCTTTGTCAAAGCCATAGGATCAGTTTTGTTAATGCCCAGTTTCTACGGGAAGAAAAGACAAATAAAATATATGGTGAGAAGATTCACAGAAATGAACCTTTTATTGCAGCACTGAGGCTTTGGCAGCAGCATCTGCACATTCCGAAATAAGGAGGGGCTGCCTTTTTGGGGCCCTTTCTCCCAGACCCCACAACAACGTAAATGATCCATTTCAGCACATACTGGACAGAGCTTGCTGCTGTCCAGCTCGTAAAGGGCAAGGCAGACCATGGAGCTCAATAGGGCAGGTTGTCACCAAGCTTTGTGCAAGCCACCTACAGAAAGAGTAAGAGACAGCTCTGCAGTTCCTTCCACGCCTTGCTCTCGTCATTAGTCTCACATGCTTACATCCATTTCTCATTAGATGGCCAGGGGTCACTGCACACAGCCACACGTATTTAAAGCCACTGCTTTCAGCATGCTGGTTAAGCAGCACAAAGGAGGAATTAAACAATTCAGTCACAAGGCTGTCAGCATCCCAGAAAGCTGATCTTGAACACACTGAGAGGATGGGCAGTTTGCCAAGTTGCTTAATTGAGAGAAGAATTATCTCAAGAAGCCTGATACAAGTGCAAGCTTAGGCACGAGGGAAACGATTCAGTTGATTTATGAACGAGCAAGGTTTTTTTAATTAACTAGACAGTTAAGACACATTTTTCTCCCGAAGAACAGCAGGGAAGAAGAAAGTCTATTCTTTTCCTCTTCAAGCATATCATTTAGAAAAGGAAATAAACAACAACAATGGCAGCAATATCATCTTTCTGGAATATTAGCATCCTGTTCACATCTTGACATTTAATAACCAGAAGAGTGGTTAGGGTAAAGTTCTCTCAGCAGTCCATCAGGAACACCAAGCAGTATGACATCATTTCTTGCTCAGCAGTGGAAGCAAGCCACATTCTCTGATGGTTAAGACATTATAGCCAATTAATATACCAGAGTTTTACCTTCCTAAGTAGTCTGACTATTGCTCCTCACTTCCAAATGGGCAACTGATCCAGCCTGCATACTCTACAAAACAGGCTTGTACCTTGAAGGAGCTCAGCAGGGCCCAGTCTGTCCTCCTAGCTGCAAGGTTCAAGGCCAGTGCAAAACTATTTATCTGCTAATCCTCATTTTTGCAGAAGCCAACGTGAACTTGCACATGCCCTTAAGTTTCAAGGATCAGAGAAGCTGTGGGATGCTCAGGGACTGCCATTCAATGACAGGGCTACTTATCTAACTGGGAATTCTTTTTTTTTTTTTTTCAGAGGAGAAATTTGCCATGTAGGGAACAGGTGTTTTTTTCATTTTTCATTGTTTTCTCAGTATGGGTAAGACAAAGAAAATTCTCTACGTTCTCTTTTTGCTGAATTTTATGAATTGCCTATTTTTGTGCTGCATTATCTACACAGCTGTCACATGGGTACCACTAA
The DNA here is from genome assembly GCA_013397175.1 of Platysteira castanea. NCBI lineage: Eukaryota > Metazoa > Chordata > Aves > Passeriformes > Platysteira > Platysteira castanea. The sequence goes on from VYXC01008339.1 coordinate 1,227,933, forward strand.
TCTCTAGCTGTAACTGTGTGTTAGGTACAGAGACTGATTCTGGTCCTTTCTTCAACTGCATTAAGGACACTGAACTGACACCACTAATAAAGGACACTAATCTCTGTATCTTCCCACTGTGTTAATCACAGAGTGATTATGACAGAGTTATATCAATGATTCCTCCCCTCAGGGCTGCATCTCACTGTTTTCTGTGCTCTATGAAGGATTTTCATAGAATAAAATAAACACCAGCAGAATGACCTAGGGGACAACATGAGGGTTTCTGTAACGTCGCTCTGCCTACCTGAAGGATGAGTAAATGGAACAGAACCAGAAACCAGTGAGAAAGCAGAGAGCTCACCTGTAGTCTTCGGATCTGAATGTCTGAGAACTTCCTGACACCATTGACAGACGGCACCAAACGGTTGTAGAGAGCCTTGCAGAATGAAACAAGCACTTAATCAGCACTGCTGGCACACCCAAAACAGCCTGGCCAAAACAGGGTGGGATCATATACACGGCAAGAAAGGATTCTACCTGGTCAGACTGAGTCAGCTCGTGGAATATACGTGCGTCAATAGCAGCAGCGACCAGATTGTTGGCTGCAGTGATGGCATGGATGTCACCAGTGAGGTGAAGGTTAAACTAGAGGACATAAAACATATCGGTTACCTCATCCTGCTGTAATTTTCATTTATTCCAACTCACCGTAGACAGATGGAAAGAGGAGTATTAATAGTAATGTTAAAGTGGGTGAGGGTGGAGGGGGAGAGATTGCTCAGTGCAGTATGTGGAAGAGAGGAAAGAATTTCTCTAAAACATAAAAATGCCTCCCCCACATTCATGTCATTTTATAAACTTCTAGAACAAAGCTCCCAAATAAAAAGTTGTTTGTTTTTTTATTTTACCCTCCACTAGAACAGTTCTCACAGGCTCCTTGATACTTAAAAAGACCCAACTCAGTATATTCTGTGATCTGCATTGCTCCTCCTTCACCTTCCTCCTGACCTCCTCATTTGCACAGCAGGTTTCACACATACATTAGCTGAAGTGGCTGCTGCTCCCACAAGGGAATCTGAGCTAAACTGGAACTAGCAACCTTGTGGAGCACTAGCAGTGGAGCTGTGGTTGCATGGAGCTCTGCTTAAGGTAACCACCCAAACACAGAATCACAGGGAGAACTTGTAGACCACGTACTACACAGTGACACTGCTAGTAGTTTTCTTAGTTCTATCTCATTAAAACATAGTTTGAGTGGGTTTGCCTACATAAGTTATCTGGCTGCACTGTAGCTGTGAAGCTGGTGAAGGATCTAGATTGGATATGAGGGAAAATGTCTTCATGGAAAGGGTTGTCAAGCATGGGAACAGGCTGCCCATGGAAGTAGTGGGGTCAACATCCTTGGAGGTATTTAAGAAACGTGCAGTGGCACTTAGGGACATGGTTTAGTGGTGGGCTTGGCAGTGCCAGGGGAATGGTTGGACGTGGTGATCTTAAAGGTCTTTTCCAACCTAAATGATCCTATGATTCTGGCAGGTAAAATGTGTGGTTAAAACAATCCTCTTAATCTCTAGCAAAGCAGCAAAGGAAGAAGATGAAAAGGGGATATTAGAAAAGGTGTTATGACAGAATACCTTACAATACCATTTTACTGAAGCCTTATTACTGTGGTCTCAAAACCCACAAAGCCAAAACAGAATGCAGCTAGTCACACACTGATTATAAATCCTAATAAATGCTAATTGTTGTCCCAGTCTGCATACATGCAACAAGAAGCAATTATTATTACCTTGGTTCTGCAGTATGAACTCAAAAGTTTTTCACTTGCTATTTTTTTCACAGGATGAAAGCTGCATGCAGAATTATCAAATGATGTATCAAGGTCATTATTGTAACTAGTGACTCCAGATACTTTAATTTTAGCAGACATGCATTGACTAAAACACCCCCACAAAACTATGTGTATTTGTACTATGTGGACCATACTTAAAGAAAGCCATTCCAGCCAGTTTGGTTCCTAGACCGTGGCTGTTTCCCACTGCTGCACACAGTCAGGTATTTTGGCTTGTCTTATTAACACTCCCAAAGAGGAGGAGGTTATTTTTCCTGTCACATCTATCCTTCACACATGCTCTTGGCACATGACTAAATCAATATTCTGCCTCCTGAACATCTTTATCTTTTATGGACTTGCTGCATCAATTAGAAAAAAACAGCCCCTTTGATCGTTTCTGCTTTTCCTCCTGAAATTGTCCTCTGTCAATCTACAGTGCATGAGACAAAGGTAGAGTTCTACAGGCAATTACTCTGAGAGCTGAGAGAGGCACGAGAGCACAGGTTACACGTGCTTTTTAATTCCCTGCCTCCAGACTCAGAATTTTACTTGTTGCCAAGTCACACCAGAAACATGCTCCAGTGCTAGCCCCCCACAGGCTGAGGTCTCGGCATTGCTGATTCCCAAATTCCCTTTTCCCAGTTCATGTCAATAATCTAAAACACAAGTACACCAAAATAGCTCACGGAAAGAGTCAGTGGCCACCACAGCTGACAGAACTATGCAATATTCTTCCAAAATGCATTAAACCATTATCGTCTTCATTTCAGCACTGGGAAAATGAGGCACAGGATGTACTTTGCTCCAGGGTATACAGCAATTCAAGGCAGAGAAGGGGAGGGAACAGAGGAACTGGGAATTCCTAGCTCTATGAAGTTCCCTTACCATGAAGGCACACTTCTGAAACAAGCCAAGGATGATTGCTTGTGAAAAAAAAAAGCTTTGCTGAAATCAAGGACCCAGTTCTTGCAAGTGCTACACTAGGTCATAGACTTACAGATTTTTCTAAGTTATCTGACTGCAGTATCTCTTCAAGGTCTGTGAGCTGTAAGTGCAATGAGGCTTTTTATAAAGAATTACCTCTTCCATGGGGACGACTTGACAATAGCCACCACCTGCAGCTCCACCTGCAGAGAGACAACAGTCAGAACACACCAATCCAGGTGTCTCCAGCCCAGAGTGCTGTTTCATCTGTTTGCTTAATGGCTCCAAGAGGGCAGCTACCATCGAGCAGCTGAGTTTAAATCCCAACACAATCCCTCAAAGACAAAACTGAAGAATTTACCCACAGCTCTTTTTTTCTTAAAATAAATGCAATTGTAACTAGAAATAATGTAAAACTACAGTGCAGCAGACTAATATTTCTGAATGTCATCTTTGCCCATTTAGGCCAACTGCAAGCAACAGAACAATCGTACCTTTTATGCCAAAAGTTGGCCCCTGAGAAGGCTGCCGAACACAGGCAAAGACATTCTGGTGAAGGTGTGCTCCTAAGGCTTGGACAAGGCCAACAGTGGTGGTGCTCTTCCCCTCTCCCAGGGGAGTTGGAGTTATTCTGCAGCAACAAAGCAGAAGAGACACAATTACACCCTTGTAGTGGGTGAGAAATCAAATCCCAGGGATAAAACAGTCACCCAGTGATTGCAGTTAATGAGAATTCAAATTCTGAACTGGCTCAGACTTCAGCTGATCTTCATCAGTTCAAAACTGGAAAGAGACTGGTAAATTATCATGGAACTGCTGACAACTTTCGTCTGAAACAATTTGCTAGTTCCTACTGAAGGCAGGCTACTAGACCAGGAGAAGTTTGGCCAGCAACCAGTCTACCTTTCATAACCCTGACCTGTAGACCAAAACAATTCATCTCTTGGACAGAAATGTTAAGCTATATTCCCACTGTTTGCCACCAGCGATCCATCTACTTCCCAAACTACTACATTTTCACAGTGATTTACTAAAACCCAGTGCATCCCATACAGTCAACCCACCAAAAGACAATTCAACATCAAGCCATGCTAATAAAATTTATTTTCATCTCATAAGTGATGTCTCAGTTCAGGAAACACCTACCCAGTAACAACGACGTATTTGCCATCTGGCTGGTTCTTCAGACGGTTCAGAACTGAGAGCTGAACCTTGGCTTTAGTTTGGCCATAGAGCTCCAACTCATCAGGGAAAAGGCCAACTTCTTTTGCAACTTGATCAATGGGCTTGGGCATGCAAGACTGTGAGATTTCAATATCACTTAAAGAGAAAGAGCAAGATGAGTTTGTAAGTCAAAGCCTTACCACAAATTCCCCACTTCTGGACAGCATAAACTACAAACACCTAATCTATATCTTAGAACTCAACCTTCAAACCCTTTAGTTAAATGAATCAATCCCACCCATATCAGGTACATTAGAATAGACACATCCTCAGGAAAAAAGGTGAAAAGCAAACCAAACAAAAGCCCCTCTCTCCAGCCTCCCCATTTCCCCAAATGCCTGTTGTAGGCAAGGTGTCATGATCCCACATGGTATTTTGCATACAAAATGGGGACTTGACACCAACTACTCCTATTTGAAGATGTTAGGATTTTGGCATGCCAGACTGAAAATACAAATTTTTTTTTTCCAAAACACAAAATTTTTCACTATTTCCTGAATCAGCAACCATCTAGCTGCCCTGAAGTCTGTGGAAGTCCATGTTTGAGCCTCAGTATTATCAGAATGACCCCAGTGAAGCTGCCTATACTTCAGGAGATATCACAGCACCACTGCAGGTTAGCTCTGCTTCCTCAGGAAGACTTAAGAGTGCCTTCTCTCTAATTGTCTCCAAACTTCAATCCCAGCTACAGTCTACATACATGTAAGCCCTATATTACACAAGGCCTGAGAAGTGAATACTATAACTGCACCAATACTGCCAATAGCTTCATTTGAAAGCATTACCTTGGAACAGGCATCTTCAGGGTAAGCTGGTTGTATTGGATGGTCCATTTTCCAGGCTGGAACTTCTCCAGAAAACGCTGTGCACTCTCCACAGTGCTCTAAAATGAGCATGGGAATGCATTATAGCAACCACCACTGCATGAACCACACTGGTTAACAAAGAGACCAGAAAGGTTTGCCCCTCGCAGCTGCCTCAGTTTGGGATTAAACCAAAGTGCTTTCATTAAAGCATTTGCTAATAATCCAAAACGAGATTCTGCTTGTAGTTTTCCTAAAAAGAAAAAAATCCCACCATATCTATCTCTCTATCAATCTTCCAGTGTGCTGGATTTTTTTGGGTGTTCTGTGCCAGCAGGGTCTCTTAAGCAAAGCATGGAAACAGAAGGAGCTGGTTTATACTGTTACTCTCCTTTTTATCCAGTCACATTCAGAATTACAGCCAGAGCATTATAAGACAAGCCCATTTCTTATGGTTTTGAGTGACCATGCTCAAAAACCCCTAAAAAATCTGCCAAGCCCCCCTAAAACAACCAACCAGAAACCTCTGTTCTAACATTTCCTCAAAGTCCATCTTTTTCCTCAGTTAACCAAATCCAAATTGTCTGGACTAGAAGTTAGAAATCCTAACTACCTCTCTGCAAGAGCAAGAAGGGAGTATCAGCTGCTTTGGTAGTGTGCTGATGGCCAGCAGCAACATCCCCCAAAGCAAACACAGAGGAGATGACCACACTCTGCTCAGTACCTGCATTAACATGGCCACAGTCATAGGCCCAACACCACCAGGAACTGGGGTGATGAAGGAAGCTCTTTCCTTTGCTGAAGTGTACGCCACATCTCCCACAACTCTTTTTCCACTGGCCTTTGTGCTGTCTGGGGATTTAAGGAGAAAAGTAAGTTACACATCACATTTCACCACAGCAACAGAAGAGACAGCACTGACTGAAGCTGAAGTCTTCAATTCTGCTGGAGCAAACAAAATAGAAGCTGAGTACTCAGGAAGCTGCAAAGAAAGATAAAAAAGCTACGACAGCATCACAAGATGAAGCTGTTATCATCATACTTCACTCACAGAGTGTCAAAAGTTCATAAAACACATCCTCCCATTAAGCCCCATTTACCCTCAGCCAGACAGATCTCCCTTTCCTGGAGGATGCAAGTCTTTTCTCAGTGGCTCATGGCCCACAGGGCAGTTTGAATGAGAAATAAACCAACAGTCTAGAAGAGGTGGGAGATGAAACGTGGATGACTGGTTCCAAACCTCCAGGTTTACATTTGCTCTGTTCCATTTTGGAGGACATCTGGGCCTTATTATTGAATAAAATCACATGCCTTTACAGAAACTGAAGGCAGAAAGTGCTGAGCTTTTCAATTATCACTGCTAGTTTAATGATGGACCAATAAATACTGCAGTTCACAGAGATCAGTCTTGTCAAAACAAACTTCACAGGTGGCTTAAGAAAGCTTCAGCAGGATAATCTTTCTCTGAGGCAAAATATTTTGTTATATCCTGCTGCACTACATGACCTGACAATTTAGAAGCAGACACAGCCCTTTTTCTCCAGTGGTGACCTTTAAGCTCACCCATAAAGAGAGAAAGAGACAAAATGTATTAGTAAACTAGCACAGTCATCTAAGGAAGTCGCTGATTACAGCACGTAAAACCAGAAAACTTAAGTTGCTCCCGGAATGGCAGATTCTCACTTCAGATAAAGGACTCCAGGGAGCTTCTAACCAGTGTGAAAACGTGAAAATAGATTTTAATGTTGTTATATTGAAATATTATATTGCATACAATCAGTGCATGTTTGAACAGAACACAATCAACAACTTTCATATACATCTGGTGAGGGGGAGGAGTGGAAGAGAAACCCAACTCCTCAACAGCTGATTATGTTAAAGCCAAAGAGAGAACAAAAGCAGCTCCTGCCAACATTATTTTTTAGCTGCATTGTTACTGACAATTAGCAGCTTGGATGCTTTGCTGTGTGTTTTAAGCAACACTGCTTCTCCCTAAAGCTCAAAGCCTGAACAACATCACAGCTGTTAACCAGTGTTTCTGCAGCCGCTGTCAGCTTTGCTGCCTGAGCTGCAGACCAGTCTGGCCTTCCCCCCTAGAGACCAATTTAATTAAGGCTGCAAAAGGTAAATAATGTAATTTTACTTTCTCCCAAGGACACCAAGCAGGCTTATCAGCCATGCTGGCCAGGAAGGCTCTTGGCCCAAGAACGAAGAAAACAAGCTGGCACTCCAAACTGCCTCATCTGTTACACAGACACAGAGATGAGCACACGCCAAACAATCCCCCAGTCCCTGCTCCTGCATCTGCACCTCACGCCAAGCACTGCTGAGCACAGCCTAGGAGCTATTCAATTACCTGCAAAATATTCTTCTGAAAGGAAGCTCACATACAATACTTGCCATTTCTCCTCATAATTTCACCTTCTCAGTATTCATCATCCCACTCTTAAAAAATACAAACTAGTTACAGGGAGTATCAGTGACACTATAACCATGTTCCAAAAAGCTGCTCTCATATTCCACTTTCAAGGCTCCTTGTTAGCAAGGGCTGTAAAATCCCATAGCAGAGAACTTTGAACAGAGTTGCTTCCTCCATCAGGATTCAGAGAGGGACATTCCAGGAACTGCCATCTCTGGGAATATCCTCTACCTGCACTGCTTTCCCTTTCTGCAGCAAAGCAACTTCTACAGGCCTGGAATAAGGCATTCAGAGTATTTGCTGGACCAGCCCTCCAACTGCAGCAGTGGGGAGAGTCAAATACAATCCAGGCTGGAAAGTAAGAGACACTTGTCTGCTCTAGTGCAGGTTTCAGGACATTGTTTTTTCCTCTCTGTCTACCTGGAGACCTGGAAGCAATTCTGTTCATTGCAGTACACATGAACACAAAGCCAGATGTGGCTGAAGTGTCTCTTCTAGCCTCCAGACCAGTACCCTTGGGAGTATTCAGGCCACCCTCCATTCAAAAGCACAACAGCTGCATTTGTATGGTGCTACATGGCTATAACTTGTCCTAACTCCAACTTGGCAAGACTGCAGGAGGTTAATGTCCTCATAAATCAGATGGGGATCTGCCTGACTGGCAAACCAAAGGCATATCCAGAGATTGCCATGTCCTCCAGCTGCAACTCACAGCTGCGCTGGGAGGCACCAAGCTGGGTGCATTCACACCCATGGTGAGATGTAGGTGCTCTCTCACCCTATCACATTCAAAGCACCATCACAGCTAGCAGCAATATTCTGTCTGTACAGTGACTTAGCTGGAGAGGCCAGCAAACAGGCTGCTGTTCTTTCTGTAGCACTGCAATTCCCACAGTTTTGGTACTCACCTCCCAAAAGATTCATCTGAAAACTTTTTTGCAACATATCAGAGAGAAAAAAAGTCAGGAAAACTCAGCAGCTTCAGAAAACCACAGGAAAGGAGAAAAAAAAAAAAGGAGTCTATGGCATCCATCATTTCAAAATGCGACAATTTCCATGATACTCTATCAAGTCTCAATTATCAAATCTCAATGCCATTAAGTGTATTCCATGTAACAATGACTGGGCTGGGTGCACAAGAAGCTCAGACGTCAGTGCACTGCTCAAGGCAGGCTAATTGCTAAGGAACAGGGATGTGTCCTCAGAAATGCAGTTCACATAAAGCCTGAAAAAAAAGGTCATACCATCATATATCAAACACAATGGGGGTTTTATTTGCAACATGTCACTTGGGGAGCCTCCAAACCATTCTGCTTCATGCACATCAGCAGTGACCCTGTGGGTTTTGGCAAGTGGCCTAAGTTTGGGTAGCTTGGAACAAAAACATCAAGCAACAAACAGCAACAGCAGATGACTTTTTAATTTTAATTAGATAGAGGACTAATGTTTTTAAATGCAGCCTAATGTCAACTTTGAGTAACAAGACCACTGAACAGAAATTTCTTTACATTCTGTTAAATAATGGCAACAAAATGACTGATTAATTATGAAAACTACCTTTTAAAAGCCTTGTGGGTGTAGCACAGAAAGAGTGACTAATCTTCCATATCATTCAATATCTGTAATTTGGATTTAAAATGAGATGAAAACAGAAATTGCCAGACTGTCTGTACCATCTTTACAAGGAAGGAGCAGCTAAGTGAAACTCTACCCTAAAATCCATTATGTTAAAGCACTTTATTCTATGCCTGAGCCATTGTCACCAATACTCTTGCACAATCTGCTTTGTTTCAAGACAACAGCCATTCAAGCCTAAGAAGCTAATGCTGTGATTCAACAAATCCACAGCTACTTTAAGAGACTGCTTGTCATTTCTGTATTTCAAAGAGAACAGCTTCATCAGATCCAACCACGAAGTAATGACAGCAAAGCCATGCACTCCGAAGTGACAACAGCAACAAGACTTCACTATGTAGCTGGGGCTAATTAAATGGATATTCTGTTGCAATATATCTTAGGCCTCCTCTTTCCTCTACTAATCATCAACCTTGTTGAAGGCAGAATCAAAACTGCCACTGATCTGCTTTAGGAGAGTACTTCAGACCAGTGTTTTCTTGACTTTGGCACGGTCAGAGGTTGCCATCACTAATTTACACAGACTTACAAGAGAAAGAAGTCTATGTGGACCAGAGACATCAAGGAAACAGCATTCATGAACTTAGCAACTACATTTATATACAAACAAACACACCCCACTTGTTATACGTTACCCACGCACCTGGCACATGGTTAATTCCACAGTCTATTACAATTGCACCAGGCTTGATCCATTCACCTTTTACCATTTCGGCTCTACCAGCTGCAACCACCAGGATATCAGCTTTGCCAACCTACAAAAAAAATTTAAAAACAACAAACAACTGTGCATCACACTGGCAGTGATAAAATGCAGAGCTGCTTCTGCAGCAACTTAGATCAGCTTCAGCTGCAGTGAAACTGTGCTCACCCACTGCCATTGGGGGCATGGAAGGGCACTGTCAGCAATTAAAGGTAGCTGCCAGTTCCTTGGCAAGGACAAATTCCTGCAGCTAGAAATTATGGCCTATTTTCACACTCCTACCCTGAACTATTGCTAGTCAACACTTCACAACCTCCTCTGAACTCCTCCATGATTCCCAAGTAGATCATACAGGCTACATTTAGATAAAATTAAAGCCTTCTGAATATTCTTCTCTTTCTCCCTTCAAATATCCCTGCACATTCAGTGCTAGAAATATACCCAGCACTCATCAGACAGCAAGAACTCATCTTGTTCAGCCAAGAACAACCCCTGCACAGAACTAAGCAGCACTTCACTTGTGACAGCCCTGTCTTGTGCCTTTCATGTCCAGGACTGCACAACACACAACTCCAGGGGAAGCTGACTGTATTTCAGCACTAATACTCATTTAGGGACTACTCAGTAAATCTGACAGATCCAAGTCATGGAGCTGGTGTTAAAGACTCTGACTAAAGCTCGTTGTCAGTTCCTGCACTGCTTCATTCACATTTGCTTAGGAAGCTGCTATCCCTTGGAATTTTTTTCTTTTAATCTTCAAGGGAGGTAAACTATTTTTAAGATTTCATTAAGTATTAGCACTTCAATTTTTAATCAACCTAATGATGGTCTTGCTGAACAGCAACTTAACGGCATGAAGCATTGCAGTGTTTCTGATCTACTTTTTGAGTTATATTCAAACACTCCTACTCCCTTTTCAGCTTTAATACTTGCCTACAGAGCCTGGCAGTGCTGATGGCTCTACGAAATCCAAGTAGGTGGCAGCACAGCAAAACACTATTTCTGTCACTCTCACTGCTGAAGAGGAAAATGGTACCAACTCCCTGTCATAGAAAATCGACTGAAAAAAACAAACCAACTGAGAAATCATCTGGCCTAACATTTCTCAGCCATTAGAGCACAAGACCGCCTGGCCTTTTTGGTAAAAAAAAACCCCAAAACAACAAAAACATATGCTGTTTTGCCAACCCCTACATGGAGACTAGGAAGGAACGATTAAATTCTCAGCACTTGCTCAAAGACAACAAAAATAATAATTTTATTGTTATAATTAAACCCCTCTAATTAAGTGCCAAAAATAATCAAGATCTTATTCCAGCAGAAGTATTTACATAACCATGCAATGAGCAGGACTGGGAAACCAATTCAGATGAAAGACACCCCAGACCTAATGACTCACAGCAGCAACACACTGAGCAGCAATATGCATGGAGCAGCAGTGGCCTGGAACAAGTAACTCCAGCCTGCCCTTACCTCCTCAGCCAGGGTGGAGGTCTTGGAATGGCACGTGGTGACTGTTGCATTATTCCAGAGCAGCAGGTCGTGCATGGGAGCACCCACGATCTTGCTGCGACCGATCACCACGGCTCTCTTCCCTGCCACCTGGACACCTGCACCACACAGAGTCAGGAGAGAGCAAAAAAGAGGTCACTGTGCAGCCTGGCACACACTAACTCAAACAGCTCTGGAGTCTTGGTCAGTTTAAGGCTGGCCCTGGTACTTCAGAATACTATTTTTCTTTGCTGTGTGTGGTAGGGAATTGCAGTTGGGAGGGAGGAAGGAAAGACCATTTTAACCTAGTTCTTTTACTATCTAAGGCAGCAGAGATGAAATGTGGTATCTCAGCAGAAGCTGTGAAGCAGAGCCTTGCAATGTGTGTAATTTCTACATTTATTGAAGACTACTGCACTCATGAATAATGTATGAAACCTCCTTCCTTACCTGTCTGCCTGATGAGTTCCATGCATCCCTTTGGTGTACAAGGAATAAAGCAGTCTCCAAGGTCCCCTCTAGAGAGTTTCCCAGCATTGATGCTACTTAAACTGTATTTTGAAAGAATAAAGGCCAAGTAAGATACCCAACCTCACTTTTCAAGAGAAAATAAGGGAAAGAGGTATCTTTCTGGAGTAGCTGTCGTGCTCTCCAGGGGTGAAGTCAGTTTACCCATCCACATCCTTCTCAGGTGCAACAGCATTGGTTATTTTTTCTGTGTTGATGGGTTTGTCGGTGTCAAGCGGCAGCTGCACTATAAAGCCATGAACAGCTGGGTCTGCATTCAAAGAGGCAATGCACTTGAGCACCTACAACAGCAAAGACCAAAAATTTAATGGCTGATAAACTGAAATATGACTGATGCAAAGGAAAAAACATAATCCTATCTGTATTAAAAGATAGGCACTTTATGTTTAGTTTTCCCATCTAAATGTATAAACCACTTACATTTTTTATTTAAAAAAAAAAGCTCTGAAAGTTTCTAAATTTTACATTGTAGTGTTAGAGTTTTCTTTAAAAAAAACCCACAAAAACACCTCACCAGCTCCAACTCTTTTTTCACGAGTTAATATCAATAGGCAAGTAGTCCTTTTTTACACAACGACAGGGCAAAGATATCTTGAGCTCAACACCAAAGTTATGTATTTTTTCATCACTGGCTATATTACTTACATCAGCTTCTGTTGCTGTGTTTGGCAGTTTTATGTGATTGGCACTGATCCCAATCTGCAAATGAGAATAACAAGAAATTATCTGATTTCTGAACTGATGTCCAATTGATCTGGCTAATCTCTCTATCCAGCTAAATCACAGCTGCATTTTGTCACATTTCCCAGGTCTATCTCCTGTTCCTGAGGCTGCAAGTCCCACGATTTAGAAATACCATCAAAGAAAGATTAGTGCTTTGCCTACTTAGTCTGTCCTTTAACTGTTCTATTCACCTTTTGACACGAACAACATCAACTTTGCCTGACAGCACACTGCCTTAAAATGCCAGCAGAAAGGCCAGGTATCACCTAGGGAAAAATGGACTCATCTCTGTTCCTGCCCTGTTGTAGCATGTAATGTTGTACCTGTGACATGCACAAGGCAACTGCAGGTACAAGACATTCAGGGAAGATAAGGACAATGCCACAGGTCAGGAAAGACATTCAGAACTTCAGACAACTGTAATCTGTGAGGATCACACAAAAAGTGGCTCACACCAACCCATGCTGCTGTGACCAGAGCAGCCCTCTTGGCTCTCAGGTCACATACCTACACTACAACATTTTAACAGAGAACTCAGGCCAACGCTGGTTCCTCCAATACTGGCAAAGCATATACACAATTATTTGACTTGCATCTGGTTTTTCATATTCAGATCTGACCAACTGTAGGAGAGTAAAAAGTAGTCCTGAAAGTCCAGGCATTACCTCACCAGCAGCCTTCAGCTTCATGTTAATGTAGAGGTTCGAATCATCCCGATTTCCAACCTAAGGATGAAAAGACAGTTGAATTACAGCATAGAACAGAGACACAAGCTGAGATGGGCTTAACCCTCACCTTCCTTGGATCTACATCAAGGACATGGAGTTATTCCTGAATAACTGTAAAACACATTGATAGAGGATATAAGTAGCTGGAGCTAACAGGAAAGTTCTTTCAAGTAAGAGGCAGCTAAAGACAAGTTGTCTGATCTCCTGCACAAACACCATTTGCACCTACTGAAAAACCTTAGAAACACAGTGGTCTCCAAAGCAGAAAAATTGCTTGCCATCTGATCTGAGAAAGTTAAATCCTTAGCTAATTAACATGATCAGCAGGTGCTGATAACATTCAATTATCTGATTAAGGCTTTCAGAAAAGTTGGGCCTCTTTGATACCCAGGAATCTTTATTTTATGCACATGTGCTTTGATGGAGACATTTCTTCCACTGTTGTTTTGAAACTTGAGAATTTTCCTGTCAAACAAAAAACAAAACAAGGACAAAGTGATGTACAAAGAGAAAGCAGCAAATGGAACAAATGCCTGCAGTTTTTGGCAGTATTGGGTGCTTACAGTGCCGCTGCATTTCAGGAGACCGCTTGCATCATCCAGTATATTTTGTTAAAGGTAATACTTCTAACCCTAAAAAAATAAGGGTCAAATAAGGAAAAGTTGATAAGCAAGCTCTTGAAACCCTGTTCCCTGGTACCTGGGAGCCATCCCAGGTTCTCACATAGATTACAAGCTGCAGGGGTGACTGCATTACCTGATCCCCAAAAACACATTGGTTCTTCCTCCCTAGGTATGGATAAAGGGGCTGTCTCCCCGTAAAGCCTGCTGGCTTTAGGAAAAGGTTTGCCTCATACAGGGCAGAGAAGCAGGAGACGGCAGCAAACACATATTGTGTGAACAAGGAATTACTGACTTCAGGACAAAAAGCCAAAGATTAACTGACTTATTCTGTGAGCTCAGAGGACACCAGATGCCTCCCAAGTAAAGAGCATAGAACGTGTGGGGTGCTACGTATCAGAAACAGCTCATTGTCCTCACTTCACTGAAAAATAGATGGCTGCAAATATCAGTATGAGGAGGTGAACTCCAAGCCCAGACTGTTTGGCAGCTTACAAAAGTATCAGACAGCCAAAGAGCAAACAGGTTGTAAAGGACTCTGAGACAATCCAGGACTGAATAGAGGACCACCATGAAAACGATCCAATAATGCTACAAGACAGCAGTTTTTGAAGACAGTTTATGAGGTCAACAGTTCAGCAGCTCTCATCAAAGCACTACTAAATTTTAAATAAAAGACCCCTCCTTCCTTCCTCCTAAGCACCTGCAGACAAATTTCTGTAGAGACAATCTTCTTAAAGCTAATGGTAAAGAAAACCAGAAAAAAAACCCCAAAACACAAGCACAAATTTATTCCTGGCATCGAAGAGGAGCATGGCCTTTGTGTGCTATGATGGTATTAGCACTGGAATCCACAGATAAGACACCAAAAGCTCTGCAGGAGCCCAAAACACTGAGTAAGGACAAAAGTCACATCTCTAAGCAGTCACTTACATTCCCCCAACCCTTTGTGGACACACAGTTCCTTCCTGTTACATGACACTTGCTACTGCTAGTCACCTTCTGACCTAAGCACAAAGAGTTCCCATTTTTAATAGCTGCAGAGGAAAAACATTCTGCCAAACACAGGTCAAACCCCTGTACTTGACAAGTGCTTTTTACCTCTGCAAGCATTTCTGTGTAGACTCTAACACTTATTCACTTCTGAGAGATATCCAATTCCACAACCAGATGTTGTTCCATCCCCTGCACTCAAAGTCATCTTGGCCAAAGGCAGCTTTAGTTTTTTTTGGGTTCCTTCCCCTCCTCTGCCCCTCCTATCTCTCCATGTTTTGACATAACAGCAGACCAAATCACTTAATAAACATCCCATTTGGAGGATTTCTGGTACAAACACCTCTGAAAGCTGCCAGACTTCGGGGCTCACTCAAGTGCAGAGATTTGGAACAGAGTCTACAAGCACTGCTTGCTCTTAATAGACAAGCAGCTTGATTTCACCATTTCACAAACACAACACTCCAACAGGGAATGGAGTCTGAAGAAAGAAATAAAGCAACTGAAAACCCCCCTCAAAATTTTGGGCCCTGATACTTGGCAAAAAGACATAACAGGACTGTCTTACCATCCCACAGAGAACCTTGTTCCTTATAAAATGCTACCAAATTGCAAGGCAGCTTTGATGAAGCTCATCAGCTGTGCCCTCACCACTGCAAACCAATTCATATTTTCTGTAGCTGTCATTAAAGAAAACAATACCTGCAAAATGGCGAGTCCTGGTCTGAAGCCTGGAAATTTCTCAGTCATCTCAATAACCTGCTGCTTGAGTCTGTCTCTCACTTGCCTGAAGAGGGGAAAAAAATGAAAACAAACACAAGGTAGAAATTATTCACAGGGCTGAATTCTGATAGAGTGATGGAGTTGTTCTGATACAGTCAGGAGTTGGAAAGGTGGCAGATGGGCAGACTGGCAAACACGTACTTATGCCTTGAGTACACAGCTCCCAGCAATCTCCAAATAAGACTGATGTCCATAAATCACTAAGACTCTTTGGAACCAGGTTCACTCCAACTTATTTAAATAATTTAGTTTTTTAAAAGTCCACTTAGTGCTTCTTCACCCTCCTCTTCATGCTCTCATAGGATATAAAGGTAAAGAAAAATTCAAATTTTGGCATGGAAACTCCTGGGATTTCAAACTTCTTTCTCAAAAGGAAATCCTCTTTCCACCTATGCTGTACTAAAATTACCTGAATCCCACAGGCACCAGTCATCAGTGTCACACAAGCTGTCCTGGTAAAAGACTATGAATCTACAATGGTAAAACTCTGGGAAATAACTAAACAAGTAGGAGGTACCCAAAGATAGAGCAGGGAGGAGAATGGGAGGTGGAGAGAGGTAAGGAAAAGTTGCCAAACCCTGATACACAGCTCAGGTCAACTCTTCAGTAAAGGCAAGTTTAAGGATACAATTGTAAAAACCACAACTTCGAAACAGAGCACTGATTAGTTGTTCTAGTTCAGATGTGAACTCATACCCAGTTTACCATGGAATGTTCTAATAACGAGTACCTAGCACTGAAATCAGCCACAGACAGCTTGAAAGCCACTGTTACCACTTAACCCTAGCCTTGCACTCCTCTCTAATCTCTCAATCACTCTCTGGCCCCACATGCATGATCCTTCACCAGGGAAGGTGCCAGGCCAAACTGCTCTGTCTCCTCACCAGGGGCAGTCAGGATTCTGAAAGAACTGACCAGCTGTGCCCATTTCATGGGCTCATGGCACTGGAAGGAGGCTGTGGCACCGCACTCAGAAGCAAAAGCCAGGTAAGCAAAACCTCACAGGACACCAGAGGCTTGACAGGTCTGTCCTCCATGTGATCTCCATCCTGTGTCCCACCCCCTGTTCTCAGAGATGAGAAGGTGCTACCATCACACTCAGTAAATCTACCCTGCACCAAACAACACCCTTTTGTTTAAAACACAGATGGTCTCCTTGTGCTCATCTACCCTCAGACCAGTATCACCAGGTCTGCTACCTCCCAAGCGGAACCAGACTTCCCAGATCAGAGGAGGTGCTGCTGGTGCCAGCTCATTAAAAATGTGAACACCAAGGGTACAGGGACTGCGTACATGGCTGATGCCAGCTGGGAAGCTGTGATTCCTGCATATAGGGAAGCTCCAGGAAAACAGATAGCCAGCGAGGCAGCTCTACCCTGCAACTAGGAGCTCCAATTTAGAAATGCCAGAGGCAGGAAGACAGGGAAATGGGAGCAGCAGACAGCTCTCTCAACCCAGCAGCACTGATCCCAGGGGACAGCTGCAGCTGGCCCAGCTAGAAGCAGCCCTAAGGCTGTTTTAAGTCTCATCTCAGAGGGAGTCACAGCCTCCAGCTACATCCCAAATCATGCATCTCTCCTGTTGCATCCTCAAAATCATGTGAGCTCTGCTGTACCTGAGGAGCGGGTTCAGAGTATTTATAGGTGTTTGCATCCGGCCAAGCGGTTCAAAGTCTCTTAACAAGCTTCAGTGGAAGCAGCAGTTTTCAGCCTTACTCAAGAAACAGCAGTTGTGAGCTTTCCTTTGCCTGTCACCTCTGTAGAAGACTTGACATCAAGACCAGCTGATGAGTTCAGAAAACAGGGTCACAGAAAACCTTATCCCAGTAATTCTTTGTGCTTAAGTGACAAAAATGCATCTGCTGGGTAGCAAAATCCCCAGCTGCCTCTCCTTACACTCCAGCTGGAAGCCCCTAGGGAAGGCACCTGGGCTGGCTCATGAGCAGCCTGTAACACCAACACAACAATCTCAAGGAGCATCAGAAACCCCCTGCATGTGGGCTGTGAGTGGGAGCTGTGGGCAGCTCTCTGAGGGAACTGTTTCTGAGAACAATCTCTGGTGTTCCAGTAAGGAAAGGGCAGCACTGGTTTGTGGCCAGCAAACAAAAAGAAATGCAAACAAGCATGAAATACAATATAATTTATGATGCAACAAAGCTTTCTTAAGGGACAACCAATTAGAAAGGGTCCCAGGTTTAGTTATTACTTTTATTCCAGTCTTCTTAGCTGAAGAGAAAAGAGCCCACCCAATTTCCTCTGCCCTCTGTGAAGCAGGGCTGTGGTGTGCTTTTACCCCCAGCAGCCACAACTATTCACATGTTACATCGTTGTTGTTTTCTGTAATTAGGCACCAGCTCATTTCCCCTTCAGCTCCAGAAGAAGGGTAACACACACAAACACACAAATGTGGTGCTGTCAGTGCTGATTTGCTTTAGGAGCCTTGAATCAAGATATCCCTTGTTAGACAGCCACCTAGCGTTGGGTACCACTGCTCTCCGGTGGTCGCAAAAACCACGGGGGCAAAGGTTTGAGAGAAAATTCAAGAAAAAAATAAGATATCATTGGTTTAACTCCATAGACCCACAAAAACCATAAAAAATAATCTTTGCAAGCCAGCAGCTATTTAGCTATACAGTCTGCAAAATTCTATTGTGGACGTCAGGCCTTCCCAAAGATAAAAGTTCATATTGATAAATCAACACTTTTTTACTAGCAGTATGAAAATTCTTTTAGGTCTTCAAACAAAAAATTTGCAATTCTATGTGGCTGCTTCTCCAAAAGCCTTCTCTCTGACTCTAAGCCCCCTCCTGTGCCCACGTGCCCTTCCACAAACAAACTCGTGCAGCAAACAAAAGTCCAGGGTCCACACAGGTTAAGGACAGCACACGGTTTTAAGCATACAATGCAATAGCCAGCTCCAAAGATTAAAGAACTTGTTAGCATTTCTTTCTGTAGACTGCAGCAGTGATCTGAATTCAAATTTATTATGTGAATTTCCCAGAAATTCAAACAAAGGACAAACCACACTGCTCCAGCTCTGCTGTAAATGGAGAGAACACAGCTCCCACGTCAGCAGAACCCCACACTGTCCTGTGGGATTATGGACACACACTGCTCAGCTGGTGAGCACACACAGCACCATACTGAAGATGACACCAGGCTGTGTTTCTGTCCTGTGAGTAACAGGGTCCAGGGTCTATGCAAATAGTGCCAAACACAGGACCTGGCAAATACCTTCTCAGAGACAGTGATGCTCCACAAGATGCCTGTCCCCAAAGAGGAGGGTTTGGCTTTCCTGCCTGGATCACAGATTCCCCAAGTTTCATAAACATGCAGCAGAAATGCTCCTGCTGCAGCCCTGCAGAAATGGCTGCGTGAGGCTGATGGCCCTCCCCAGGTCCTGCACCATCCTGGTCAGAGCTGTTGTCCTTGCAGCCATTCCTCCTAACAACCTGCAGCACGGCCACTGCTCACCTCCTGTTGCTCCTATGACCAGCACCATAATGTGGAAAAACAAGCTTTCCCATCTCTAAACCACCGTGGCACCATGTCCTAGCTCAGGACAACTGCTTATCTTAAAATGCCGTGAAGCAGCTGCAAAGAAGAATGTCACAGAACATCCCACTTGTACCCAAAGGAGGCACAGAGGAGTCTCTTCCTAGGGAAGTCACAGGTTGGCTCAGTGAAGTGGCACTGGGATAGGAAATACCTTGGGAAAGACCACCTGAACACTGCTGGCAATTCAACAGATGGCTCCAGTTGCAGGAAGACGTCATTTAGACAACAGAATGGAATGAGCTCACAAGTCTCCCATCCTCTTCTCATGTTCCACCACTGCATGCTCCTGGCACACTGTCATTATCTCCTAGGGAAAATGCCTGCTACTTTCTACCACTTCCACACTTGCAAGGTTTTTTAACCACCTTTTTTGTTGTGTCAGCTCAAATACTTGTATGAGCTCTCTTCAGACCAGATAAACACACACAGACATTTCTGGTTTTTTATATGATTTTTCATCATGTCCAGAACTTCAACCCAAGGTGGGTCTGAGAGACAGGCAGCAATTGGGGCACTTCACAAATGTGGATGGCTGACAACAGAACAACAGAGTTTAACACAAAGCTGAGTCTTTAAAACTTAGAAGAGTTCGCCCCAAACATGAGTTATGATATCATGTTCCCATGCTGCAACATCTATGACACTAACCATGTCTGCTTCCCAAAATGGATACTGCACACAATACCCTACCAGGTGATTTAATCAGAGGAAAACACGAGCAATAGGTAAGGACTCAATCCACCTTTGTGGGGCTGCAAACACTCCAGATAATACTCTTAAGACCGATCTACAATGATTTGTCTTCACAAGGAGTGATACTGAGATTTTATTCATTCCAAAAGGGGACATGGCAGTCCTCACCTGTTCTTTGCCTTTCCCGTAAGCTGGTGCTGATGTGTACACATCACAGATCTGTGGCCCTGTTGTCCACCAGACAATGTTTCCTCCTCTCTTATCAAGTCTTTGGAGCAGGGTCTAATTTTTTTAATTCTGTCTGCACAGCACTGAACACAAGGGATTCTTGCTCATATTTGGGGCCACCCAGTGGCACTGGCAGTTCACTTTAACTCAGCCCATCCACAGTGTGGGACCCTTCAGTGCAATCCTGAAACATCATGGGTAGGATCTGGTAAAAGAGAGCTCACAGATGGGGGAATTTTTTCCACTTCAGACTATATTTACCTGGAGTTTCAATAGGAACTCCACAAAAAAACATTTAAGGCCCAGACTGAAAAGGCTGAGGAATTGTTTACTGCACTGTTATCTCCAGTTATAAGCTGAGCATGATCATCATTTTATCAAGCACTTTAAACCCAAAGCACTACCTGGCCTATCCCTAGGGGCTGTGAGGGGTGCTGTTTTCCCTGCCATCACAACTCATCAGCCACTCTTCCAGAGCAGAAATGTTGCTCCACTCCTGGTGCTATCAACCACTTAGGCCAAGCTAGAGGTGTCCAAACCTGGGCTCTTTCAGACAGAAAAGCCTGAACACACAGCTCACTGCAGTGAACATAAACTGTAAAGAAGAGCCACCACCATGTTTTGTTCAGAGTATCTCTTTTAGACACAGAAACAGAGATTGTGGTTTTTTTCAGGGAATACCAGCAATAAAAGGTGGAGAATACTGTATTTTTATTACCTTCAACCCGCCATATCATGTATACTTAAAGCACTGCTTCTCTTCCTCTCATTAGTCATGTTTACTGTACTGTTACACAATAACTCATTTTTTGTAACTCATTTGCCAATGAGGCAAATTTAACTTGTAGCAAAATCTAAGGCAGAACTACTAAACAGCCACTCGGAGCAGCAGAGGAAATATACTCTGAGATAAACAGCCAACTCAGATTGATGCATAACCCACCCAATATTTAATATATTTCTCACACTGTCTAGCCTTCTTGTTTGTATTTACAGAAGCAGCCTTAGAGAGAGATGCATTAACATCAAAATCCTACACAGAAAACAATGTCTGCTGTGTTCTTTCCAAGCCCAGCCTAACCACATTCTCCATCCTCACAGGTAATACTCAAAGCCACTGAAAATGTCAGTTTTCCTTTGTATCTCTTCTGAGCTTTCCAAGACTTTCTAAGGTGCAAACTGGTGTTATCACCTCATCAAGTTTTCCTTATTTATGGAGGCAAGGAAACTCTCTGAAAGTATTTATTCTCTTTTCATGTTTCACAAGAATAAGAATGGCAGTATCTACCTGATTTTTGTTTAAATAGCTGGCATGACTGTGAATTAGGGTTTTTTTAAAATCTCTTTTGAGGAAGGGGTGCTTGGTGGCTGGAGGAGAAAGTTCACAATACTTATGAGCTTTGATTTAAAACACACAGAGAAACCCAGCCTTACCTAGCTGGAACATTACTTGTTTGATTCAACTCATTTGTCAATATTTGACCGACTTACAAACAAACATTTTTCTCCATTAAAGGGTAAAGTAACAAAATCCACCCCCTACAAGACAGTAACTGAAAAGGTTTTGCAGCTGATGTAAAGTCAGGGACATTTCCTTTCTACAACAGGCTGTTCAGTTGAAAATTCCTAGAAAAACCACATGCCTATCACTTCTGCTGCTGCTGCCAGACTTGGCCTGGAGGTGAACTCTGGATAGTGAGAATCCTTTGCACCTGCACTTCTCTAGGGGCTGGAAGAAAGGGACAGGTGTCTCCAAGGTGGATACACCAATTCCTCACGACTCATTCAAGTACTCCACTAGGAAAAGGCAGAACTACCTAAGGCCCATGCGGAGCAGGTGATGCTTCTGCTATACTGCACATAAATACAGCAACTGAAAGAGAGCTGGACAACTGCAATTATTTTTCCATTTTGTGGTGTCTTCAGGTCAAGATTTGACGATTTTGGAACACAGACTTCAGCCAAACACCTTAAGATATGTGCTGGAAGTTAATCAAACCTTTCTCCTGTATGTGCCTGTTAAAAGCTCATGCCTCTTCCCAGGTATTTTTTGCACATCATGAATGTCCCCATCTCTGAGAACTGGTAGTTTATAGCTGCTTCCATAATACAGAAAACAAACAGAAATGAAAAAAAAAATCACCCCTGTATCTATAAAATTAATTAAGTAACGCAACATGCCATGCCAAGGAAGCTGAAAGTTTTAACATGAATGATCATTGTACCCAAATTAGCATCTTTCCAGGACCTATTGCACCTCAGGGTGACTTTCCATGACAGAAAAGAAACCTGCAACAGGCAAATCATGAAGCCTCCCCAGCAGCAGGCACAGGCATTGCAGAGTGGGCTGGCCTCAACACTGCCAAAAGGATCAGGTGGAATCAAGCACGTAAGACAGAGACTGCAATACACAGGTGGTACTGGCCAAAATATCACCAGGCAAAAAAACATGCAAGTAGCGTTTCCTCATGGATATTCAGATTCAAGGCACATTAGGCCTACTTTTCAGAACTGGTCCACTGTTGGATAGATGTAGCTGTGTCATACACAGCAATACCTAAGAGGAAGACTAACTGCTTTGCTGAGATTGCTTTATACCTTTTCAAATTTATCCTTTCTGTCTGAATTCCCTGGTTATATCAACAGGAGGTATCCAATGAACCTACCTAACCAAACCCTTTTTGCACAGGATATAACAGAACCATTACACTGCATTTTCCCCGGGGATACGGAAATTTATTTGGCTTTCTTAGAGGTGTGTATGTAGAGTGGCAGCAGGAAAAACAAGCAAATTAAAAGACACAACACAAGCTCACCTACACCCAGGGCTTGCCACCTAAGTAAATGCTGAAAAGTACGAGAACACTTGTTCCTTCAAGGTCTCCCAAATCTTTTAAATAGCTTTGGCAGGACATCTGTGAACATTCCGCTAGGTGTTATCCAACACGTGGATTAACTTATTTTGCTTTAAAGAGGAACAGTCAATGCCTGTAGAGTATGAAAACAGTGCCCATACCTAAAGCACATGTTCCCAACTCCTGCTCGTAAAGCAGCCCACCAGCCCAGCTCACACGCACAGGAGCTGCAGGTCAGCCAGCGGCTCCACTCGTGCCTGGGCTCGCATCTCATCTCATCGATGCTGAGCGGTCACCAGGTGCCCTCTGGGGCTGCCAAAGAGACCCCACCAGACGCACCGCTGGTTTCTGGGGAGCACTGACAGCACTTTGCATTCTCCTTAAGACCTTTAATACTGTAGTTCGTCTAATAACTTCCAGTTTATAACCAGGAAGAAGCGAACTTTGGCTCCAACGTAGTGAAAAAGCTTTAGGGTGTCTCCAAACCTGCTTCGTCCACAGAGCCAGAGCAAAAGCCCCCCACAGCCCCATCCCGCTGCCAGTACACCCGGGGACCGCCGGGGCACGCCTCAGCTTCCCGGTTACAGCAGTCCCTTCCCGAAGGGTAAAACCCCCGCGACTCCCAGACTTTCCCGCCCGAGGGAACCCGGCCGAGCGCTGCGGGCAGGGCGTGCGGGCCCACTACGTACCCGGAGACAATCTTGCCGCTGAGGATCTCGGCGGGGGCCATGGTGAGGGCCGGAGGGCGGGTGTGCAGCAGAGGCGAGCGCGGCGGAGCTCCCGGGCCGTCTGCGGAACGCGCGGCTCCCGCGGCCGCCCCACTCCCGCCCCACGTGGCCCCAAACTTTCGGCGGTCGCGGCCCCGGCCCCGCCGCGCAAGCGCTGCCCCCACCCCGCCCCGCCCCCGGGGCTCCCTCAGGGCGGGTGGCGGGGTCGGGGTGGTTTGGGGTCGCTCTTGTGGCCCAGGTGGAGCGGCTGGCAGCGGGGCTGAGCTCTGCGGTGAAATGGCCGCCAAAGCGGCCTCCAAAACGCGTCCGAGGCGGCGCTCCCGGTCGTGCCCGGCCCCTGCTCCGCGGAGAGCGGGGCCGGCGGAGGGACAGGGCAGCGCCGGAGGGAGCTGAGGGTGAGGGGTGCTGGTGCTGGGCTGTGCACGGTGAATGCATTGGAAGATCCCACATCGGTATAAGAATCATCCGAGGTTTTAGTCCTGTGTTTCTGACAACAGGTTATGCCAAGTGTAGAAGCTAAGAGTAGAATCACAGAATGGTTTGGGTTGAAAGGGACTTTAAAGATCATCTCGTTTCAACCCCCAGGCGTGGGCAGGGACACCTTCCACCAGACCAGGTTGCTCCAAGCCCCATCCAGCCTGGCCTTGAACACTCCCAGGGGTGGGGCAGCCACAGCTTCTCTGGGCAACCTGTGCCAGGGCCTCAGCAATCTCACAGAAAGAATTCCTTGCTGATATCTAAATCTACCCACTTCCAGTTTGAAGGCATTCCCCCTTGTCCTATTACTACATGCCCCTGTAAAACATCCCTCATTCTTATTTGCATAAAATTAAATAGTTTTATTTTTCAGGATTTCAACACGTTTGTCCTACATAAAGTCACCAAAAAAATGGCTGACCAGAAAGAAGGCAATGAAGAGGAGGGTGGGATTGTGGCCTAAATTCATAGGAGTTCTCAAGAGTGAGAAATAGGTTCCTAACAGTGGCCTCCAAGGGATGTGTTTGCACTTAGTAATCCCATTCAAAGTGGTGAAGGTGTAGTTTCCTGTCAGATCCATGCAGCTGTCCACATGAACCATTATTTGCATAACCAGTGCTTTTCCTTACTCTTCAGGCCAGTGCATATGTTTTAGGACCTTTCTCAGAGAGTTGGCTGTCAGTGGTTTTCTCACACATATGGAAAACGAGTGATTAGCATCCATCCAGAGCTGGGGATGGAAAAAGCTGTTGAATATCTCTGAGACAGACTTGCCCAGGGAAGATAATGGTGTGGCCTAGAGAACTGTTAAGGAACTCATCAGTGTTCCCTGCTGATGTCTAGCACATGGTTAGAGAACAGGTCCATGACTCAAGAAACTGGTGATAAAAAGTTCTGGGGCAGAGAACTGGTAAATGGGGATTGATGCTGAGCTGACCCCACACCGTTAGATTGCTGTTGGGGAATAGTAGCACATTCCCGTGCCTCCAGTAAACCAGGGCTCTTACTGTTTTGGGACTTAGCAACATCTGCCATGTGTTGGCAGTACAGCAAAGAAATGGAGTAATCTCACTGCAAACCATCAAGCTATGGAGAATCGGGATTTGATGCTAGAACAGCAGTGTTCCTGCTGAGAATTTGAGGCTTAAAAGGCCTGTGTGAAGTGCATTCACATAGATTTTTGTTTTAGACAGAATGCATAGATTTGGAAAAATAAAGTATCTGCTCCAAAGACTTTGCTAAGAAAACTTTAAATCCTGCTACTCCATCATGTAATTAGCTCACAAAGGGATTTGGGGAACTCTCGGATTTTGAGAAGGGGAAATGCAGGTCTTGCAGCTTCCACCTCGGGCACAGAGCTGGAGGGTAGAAATATACAGACCCTACTGTTTCAGAAGCTCAGAGGCTTTAAGGTTGCTTCTTTGGCATTCTAGGAGGGGAATATAAACCATACATAGTTCAAAACTTGTCTGAGGATAAGGTTTTTGTCCTTTGTGTTTCTTTTCATACACTAAAAGGTGACATCTTTCCTGCTTTTTTCTGCTTTTTTTATTTTTTTTTTCTGTTGAGGGTAGAGATTGCTACCTTGAGTGATTAAACTACCTTAGGTTAACAACATGTTGTAATTGTGGGATTAAAGGTCAGAAATATCTCTTCAGGAGTGACTTGGAAAAGAGAGGAAATGTAGTTTAGGGCTTTTATATGCTAAATAAAAAAAAGGTAGGTATAAATACAAAAAGCTAGAAGGAACTTTTTCCCCTTCATTATGTATTTCTTGTATTTCCTGGAATGCAGCAACAGCCACTTGCAGTCAAAACTAAGATTACGCTGTTGGTCAAGAGGAGGGATTTTTCTAGGCTGCTTAAAATTCTGTGCCTTAGTTGTTTCTTCTGTTGCCTTTATCTGAGGCCTGAGTGAACTCTTGGAGGGGAAAATGACCCAGTGTTAAGAAAAAAAAACCCACAAAAGATGAACTTCTTCTGCTAAGGACTGGATGAGCTCACAAAAACAATTTTTGCCAAAAATAGACCTGACACTCAGGATTGCAGTGTACAAATATCAGGCAAGGAAAGAAAAAAAAGGAAGCCCTTTTCTTAAAAATATTCAGGTAACCTTATTTGCAAAGTGAGCAGAAGATGCCAGTTGCCATCAGGAGCTGTAGATTCCTACCCAGAGCTGCTAACTTGCATGAGTTACATGTGTGTGTGAGCAATAATCCTCCCTTCTTGCTTTTCTTAATGCCCCAGCTCCTGAATAATAAATATGTCATGATGACAGATAAAACTTGGAAAATTACTGAGTTTTATTGCAGAAAAAGAACTAAGAACAACTTCTTCTATTACTTTAGTTTTGATCCAGATTCTAATTTTCAGGAAGGGACAGACTCATGAATTTTAAATATACTTATGCCAGAAAATCAGACTAACCTTTTGTAAGAGCAAGAAGTCCTTTTGCATTTCTAACTTGTCTCATGTGGCAGACAAGCTGGAATTCTTCCTCAGAAGTTGTGCACATCATATCTCTAAGTAAGAACATGTTCTTTAACATTTATTCTTAATTTTCATCCTGAGATCAAAATGCTGGAAAAGGAAAGGGAAGGGAACAGAAGAGGGATTATGTGATGAGAAGTGGCTGAGCTTCTGCTCAGCTCATATCAGAGCCATATCCAGCCCTGAAATGCAGTAAAAAAGTTAGAGTTCCTATTCACTTATAGGAACTCTCAGAGAAACACAGTGGCAAAGGAGACAAACATGAAAATGTTTACGAAGTTGACAGCAAAGATCAATGTTTTATGCATTCAGTACCAAAGCAGACTTACTACCTAATGATTGTTAGGATAAAGAAGGATAAAAACAGTTAATTCGGGATAGGCTGAAGCCTCAGTGTACGAGAGTTCTCTCTGCTCTGAGTGTTGCCCCAGCACAGTTCTCCCTCCCTCACCTCCCTGCCAACATCCCTGGGTTTGATTTGGCAGCTCCCACAGTGTCACTGTTTACCTTTGCATCCACCCCCTCTTACCCAACATGTCAAAAGTTATGAAGGTTGCTTTTTAAAAAAACCCTGAAGGCTGCAAAATACATGCCAGAAAGAGACTCTTTCAGTGTTACTGGTGAGATAACAGCTGTGCCCCTGATGGCACAGGGCCCCAGAACCTGTAATTTGTCATGAGAAACTTACCACAAACCATCGAAGTGAAGAAGAACATTAAGCTTTTCTTTACCCATTAAGTGAGATGGCTAGGACAGGACATTGTCTCCAGTAATGGGGGAGGACCAGAAAATTTAGATTAGTTTTATAAACCTTGGTCAGAAAATAAAATTTGAGAAAACCTGTTTTCAGGAGCACACCAGAAAACCAGAGTTAGACTTTGATACTTCAAATGTTTATGGGAAAATTTTCCTGCTTAGAGATGCCTCACTGAACAATGAATGGCATTACCCAAGAATGTACCTTTATCTGCCACGATGAGGGACACAACTTTGTCGTGGGGTAACAGTGACACATTTGAATACATGCTATTGGTCCGTTCTCCTTTTGATCAGAGGATGACTGAACTTTGACGTAAGGCTTGAGATTGATCTCAGTGTACGTGCTTTGGAACAGCCCTTATAGCTAAGCTGTGTTGATGAAATAGTAGGTGGCTTGAGCTGTGATTTTTTCCATCATAAAGTGTTTCCCAGGTGTAGTTGTCTCCTAATCTGTTTAGCCATATCATGTGTTCCATCACTGAAATAAGAAGGGTGGCACAGCCAGCTGTTGGACAGTCACTACAGAAGTAACTCTCCTGGGTTAGGATGGTGTTTGCTCTCTGGCTTCCTCAGGGTTCCTGGTCTGGTGACTGAACCAGCAGAACAGATACTTGGAGTGCTCATTGTCTACTTCAGTGCAAAAGCAGACAAATTAACCAAATCACTTCCAAGCACAGATTTAACTCCAAGAAACTGGTTTTTTGTAAAACCTGTGAAGGGTACTTGTGTAATGGCTATTTCTGGCAGGGAGATAAAGCTGGTTGTGTCCCACAAAGTGGCAGTGACAAACAGACCTCTCAAATGCTTTCTTGACCCCTGTCTCCAACTTGCTGATCACCTACCATGCAGGGGTTTTGTATTGACCATTGTTTATCTGTCACTCTAAAGACAGCAATAACCAGCTCAGATTATCTCTGAATTTCCACTTGAGTTACTATGCCAATGACACAAATTTGTGCATAGTTGAGTGAATTTTCCATTGGCTGCTCTTCTTGTCCTTCCAGCTGGCTTCCTTTAGCTACATCATCTTACCTTCACACAGAAATCCAACAGTTCCCATTGACCTCTTTGGGATCCTGCAGAAGGTCTTGGTAACAGTTTGAAGAATTTTGTGTCACTTGATTCCACTGAGAACAGTGCCAGAGTGTTTTATAAATGTGGGCCCTAGGTTGTCCCAACTCTTTGATGTTAAGAGAGAATTCAGATCAAAGAAACCATTTTCTAAGTAGTTCACTCTCTCACATAGTAACCATTCCTAATACTTCTGCAGCATGTTGGGGCACTCTGTGCAGTAAACAACAGCCTAATTCACTGTCCCAACCTGCCTGTGAGTCGTGTATTACCTCACTTTCCAGATGAGGTAGCTGAGAAAGAAGGGAATATTGATTGCCTAAAGCAGAATACAAATTTAAGCAATGGAGCTGTGATTAACTACCATGACATTTCCACCTCCTCCTAATTCTCTTCGGCTAAAAATTTTTAGATAAGAGTGTGTGGCTACAGAGGACTTCCTCCCCCCCGCACCCCCCCCCCTTTTTTTTCAACTGCTAAATATCACTAGAAGACTATGAAGAAAGCATTTCCAATATTTTTCAAAGAAATACTTCCAATACCAATTCCACCTTTCTAACTGCATAGGGAGTTGCACACTCTGACATGGGCAGAGGTAGGCAGGCAGGGGAAAAGGTGAGTTTCAGGGCTGCAGGTAGAAGGATGTCCAGAAGACAGTCTTTTCATTGCAGTTTAATCCACACTGCCTCCCAGATAATTCTCCCAGCCCAAGCAAGAACATCCCTGGGACAGCAAGATTGCAGAGCAAGTTCTATGCCATCTCTGCAAGAACTTTCACAGGGCACTCTGTCAGCCAAGCAGATCCTGCTCTTGCAGTGTCTGATAGTACGAGGGTGAAAAGATCCTATAAAGTCTGTGGAGGGGAAGTCCAAGAAACCAGCTTTCCTACAGACCATAATTCCAGCAAGTGAGATACTTGGAGATAAAAATAGGTATAAATGCACTTCATTTGCACTTCAAACTTGGGTGATGCAGTGCTTCTCTTAATATCCACACACTGAGCAGTGTTAGTATGAAATAGGCTTAAGGAGTTGTACCTTCAGTGTGCTTTTACTTACAGCATTCCTGATCCCAGTACGTGTCCTTTCTCTGTAATTGCCTCTAGATCATAGGACTGCCTATACCAGATCAGACAATAGGTTGTCCTAGCACAGGGTCAGGGCTCTGACAGCAACCAGATGCAGATGTATAAGGAAGACTATAGGAACAGGGCAAGCAGATGATATTCCTGGTCTCCAACCATTTACAGCTGAAAGAGTTTCTAAGACAAACAGGATAATGGAATTGGGGGAGAAAAAGGTTAAAGTTAGGGACAAACAACCATTTGAAGCCTGTGCCTTCTGTTCTCAGAGGTTCATGAGAGACACAGATCCTTTCCTTATGTTATATAACATATAGAATGTCTCAATTTTTCTCAATAGACAAGATCTTTGTGTTCTTCTCCTTCTGCATAACACCTCTTGACACCGTGAGTCTGTTGGTTAGTTTTAATGGTAAAAGCATTGATGAGGTACCTCTGCATCCTGTAGTGAATTATTTTTTCCCTTATTTGATACATGCATGGTTTTTTTTTATCTCTGAAATATGGATACATTTGCCCACTGTGCTTCGTTACCTCCCTTTTGGGATTATTCATAATTAGACTTTAATTTCTCCCAGATAGCAAGCAACAGGACACAAGGAAATGGCCTCAAGTTGTGCCAGGGGAGGTTTAGATTGGATATTAGGAAAAATTTCTTCATTGAAAGGGCAGTCAAGCATTGAAACAATCTGCCCAGGGAATACTTATTGGAATCACCTTCCCTGGCAGTGTTCAGAAATAAATAGATGGAGCTTCGGAGTATGATCCAGTGGTGGACCTGGCAGTTTTAGGTCAGTGGCTGGACTTGAGGTTGGTTTTTTCCAACCTTAATGATTCTGTGAATCTTGGCATTAAAAATAAAAATCCGTATTTATCTTCCATTGGCCATGTTTGATGACTGCTATTTGTAATTAGAAAGAAACATAAGTTGAAGGAGGAAGAGGCCCAACTGAACTGCTCTGGGAAAGCAGATCTTTGTACAGTGTACTATTCATATAAGCACATGGCCACACACATATGAAACAAACAGATTTTTTTTCCTTGAAGGTCTCCTAATTGAAGTATTTGGAGCTGAGTTTCAGCTTTGTGTGAGCACAGTTTGAAAGGACTTTAAAAATGTTGATGCACAGCCTTTTCAACTATCTCATTCTTTTTCACTCTAAATAGTATGAACGTAATTCAGCTTGGTGAAAGCTTGGTCCACTGTCGTTTATCTATGTCTAAATACAGGCCTATATACACATGCCTGTATTTCCCAGTTTGTATGTCTTATATTACAGACTTTTGTATTCCCAAATTTTTCAGTTTCTAGTCATAGTGATCACGTTTTTGCCCTTTCCTTTTGCCTAAGAGCTGAGTGATTTGTCTGGTATTTACACCAAGAACTGCTCCATTTATAAATGAGGCAGAACCTGGTGAGGCACGTTGTTCAGAGACACACTGCTAATGTTTGCCCTGAAGCTGTGGAGCTTGTCCCTTCCCTCATGCTCAGCTACATCAGGGAAGAAAAGCAGTGAATTAACCTCACAAATCTGCAGAGCTCTAGTGCCTGTCCTGCACATCTCCGTGAGAAAGATTTCTCAAAAGAACAGCAAGGCTTGCTTGTATCTGCTACTGTGAGCTCTCTCAGAGCTTTCTGATTCATAAACCAGCTGGAGATCTTGTAAGAAAGTCTATGCCATGAAATGGTCCATCCTTTGCTCCTATCTCCAAGACCTTTAAATAATCCTGCAAAGCAGTGGTAATGTTTTTTCCTATGTCAGCTATAGCTGGCAAAAAACACAATAAGGACCTTTCTTGTCCTCTTTATTGTTTTGAAGCTTTGCATTTTGACATCTGTAGCCAGAGCACCCTGGTGCAGGTGCTTGTGTATGTAGTAATTCTGCTCTGGAGCCCCAGTGTTTTGCAGATAAAAACACGATGAGCCTGTGCTCCTGGAACAGAGACAGTGGCTGGTGCTGCCTGGGCCCTCAGGAAGATTCAGAGCCTGTAGGCTTGCAGTGGAACAGAAATATGGTGAGCTCAGCAGGGAGAAGTCTACTTGGCCTGTGATTCCTCTTTATGTGCTAGAAGCCAGGAGAAGAAAATGAATAATCCTTCCAAGAGGAGCTTGCCAAGCTGGGATGTTACTGGTGTCCCTTGTGCCCACCAGAGCAGATTCTGAAGGAGACTGAGTCCCTGTACGAATCATACAGGATCAGCAAAGACAATATTGTAGCACCGAGTCAGACAGCTGATAACAAACAAACAAGGCAAACAGATTGTGCCCTGAGACCTCTCCTGCAGTGTAACATTGACACTGGTGCAGGCGTTGACCCTGTGGACATTCATGCTGGGATGTCAGTACAGGAATAGAAAAGCGGTGTGATCTGAGTTGCTGCCATGGTTTAGAGCAGTTTAATTTGAAATGTGCTTACTAGCTGGTGTTTCTGGATGGGAGGGGTGCACAAAGCGTGCTGAGACTTAGGACTCTGAAGAAAATTTATTTCTTTTCCTCAGCCTTGGAAAAAATTAGGCACAGAGCTTCCCACAGCCTCCCATCCACAGCGATGCTGAGTGCCCAAAAATGGCTTTGAGTTCAAAAGATCAGGCCTTGAGGATGGAGTGGAAGAAAGACACCTTTACTTCTACAGGCATCTGTTAACCATGGCCCTGTGTGGGGTGGTTTGTGCCCTCATGTCACCTTCCCAGCTGTGGCTGCAGTACTGTTCCATCTCCTGCTTTCCATGGAGATCCACAGCTGTGCGAGAAGAGGAGGAGTATGCCAGATTTTGTTGGATGGAACATGGGTGGTTCTGTAATATTGCTTGTGCAGGAATACTTCTCTGGTTTGGGAAAGCACTTTGTAATATGTTTTTGGCCAAAATTCCTCTTGAACAATTCTGACTTAGCTGGATCCAAGTTCTATTGAAATCAGTGAGGTTAATTCTGTGCCTGTTGGTTCAGGAAATTTGTGTGTCGTCATGCCTGCGCCCCCTTATCAGTGGATTTCTCTTAGGTGTGACATTATTGTTCATCACCATTGATGTTAGCAACATTAATGGCATTTTAAGAGTGCAAAGTACAAAAAAAGAAATTTGTTATCCTACAAAGAGAAACCACGCATCCAGGCTAAGGGCTTAGATTTTGTTTAAAAAGGCGACTGTCAGTGGCATTATTAACATAAATATTTCAATAGATTTTATGTAGATAACTTTTT
The DNA here is from genome assembly GCA_013397175.1 of Platysteira castanea. Classification (NCBI taxonomy): domain Eukaryota; kingdom Metazoa; phylum Chordata; class Aves; order Passeriformes; genus Platysteira; species Platysteira castanea. Next base: position 1,260,460 of record VYXC01008339.1, read on the forward strand.
TCATTTGCACCAGTAACAGAGTTAAGCCTTCTAAACTCAGCATATTCAGCTGTGCTACTGCTATACATCAGGGTTGGGAGCTGTACTGGGAGCTGGGGGAAGCCTCTCCACTGCTGTGGCATTAACATCTCTCACAACTGCAGCTGAAGAACCCTGAATTCAAGCTGAAAGTGACTCTACGCTGGAGTTGAATTGACCAATCTGTCAATAACCTGAGGTGCTAGTCAGAGAGGAAAGGATTCACTTGGGATGCTTTCTCTTGCTGCATATGGGGAAGCTTTAGGGTGGAGCAGGAGTGTGAATCCTGAGAGGTCAGAGGTCTGTGTGGTTGCAGGCAAGAGTCTGGGCACGAGGAGCTGTGTGTGCATCTACACTGCCCTCAGCTCATGTCTCGGCAGCTACAACTCCTTCCCCACATCATTGCACCCAGTGTGAAGCATTCCACAATTACCTTTTAGATATAAGACCTGATGCTGGTAGCTCTCAGTGTGAAGTTTATTATCTCTTATTTAAGTGTGATTATTATGAGGGGAAGAACATCCATGTTAGAGCTAAAATTGCTTACAAACACAAACATACACTCACACTTTCCTTTAGTCTCTGTGATTTACCGTTCTCAATTGCTCCAGTGCTGCTCAGTGAGCTGGAAAAACAGTTGGGATATGGAGCTTGGCTTTTGTCCTGGCTGTTTCCCACCAGTACCCATCTTACAGATGATGCAGGCTTAGACTTGGAAGATTTATAGCGTGTTATAACAGAGGGCTTCTATGAAAGAGAATTGGCCAATTTGTCTGCTTGCCATTGGCCATTTGACATCCCTTGAAAGCCCTGGGCAGTAGGGAATGGAGGAGTCTGGTGGACTGCTGGTGTCCTGCCGGTGTCCTGCCAAATTGCACTGCAGGGTACATGTGGCAGAGCCTGTGCTGAGCATCTGGATGAGCTCAGGCTTTCTTTCTGTCACAAATATCACATGCATAAACATGTGATTCTGAACTTGGACTTGAAACCAGGCAGCTTGACTGCAAAATGAATTTGGGCTTAAAGCTGAACTTAGAGTGAGTGAACAGCATTACACAGGTGTAGTAGGTCATCCTGTCTGGATGCCAGACACCTACCAAAGCCTCTCTCTCACTCCCCTCCACGCCTGGACAGGGGAGAGAAAATATGATGGAGGTTCATGAGTTGAGATAAGGACAGAGAGAGATCACTCACGGGCAAATTGGACTCAAATTAGAGATATCAATTGAATTTATTACTGACAAAATCAGAGTAGGATAATGAGAGGTAGTATAAGACCTTAAAAACACCTTCCCCCCCACCTTTTTTCCTTCCCAGCTCTACCTCCTCCCCCAGTGGCAGAGAGAGATGGGAATGAGGGTTTTGGTCAGTTCATCACATGTTGTTTCTGCCACTGCTTCAGGAGAGGAGTCCTTCCCCTGCTCCAGCACGGTGTCCTTCTCATGGGAGACAGATCTCCATGAACTTCTCCAATGTGAGATCAGCCCATGGGCAACATTTCTCTCCAGACTGCTCCAGAGTGGGTCACTCTTCCATGGGGTCAGTCCTTCAAGGATGGGCTGCTCCAACGTGGGCCCCCCACAGGTCCTACCAGGACACCTGCTCTAGTTGGGTCTGCTCTCTCCATGGGTCTGCAGGTCCCTGCCAGGACCCTGCTCCAGCACAGGCCTCCCATGGGGTCACAGCCTCCTCTCAGACATCCCCCTGCTCTGGTGTGGGTCTTCTCCAGGGCTGCGGGTGGATCTCTGCATCCCCATGGACCTCCATGGGCTGCAGGGGCACGGCTTCCTCACCATGGGCTGCACCATGGACTGCAGGGGAATCCCAGCTCTGGTGCCTGGAGCAGCTCCTGCCCCTCCTTCTCCCCTGGCCTTGGTGTCTGCAGAGCTGTTCCCATCACATATTCTCACCCTGCTCTTCTCTGGCTGCAGTTACATCTGCACAATAACTTGTTTCTTCTTCTTAAATATATTATCACAGAGGTGTTACCATCATTTCTAACCGGCCCAGACTTGGCCAGCAGCACGTCCAGCTTGGAGCTGCTGAGGATTGCTGGACATGGAGGAAGCTTCCAGCACCTTCTCACAGAAGCCACCCCTGTACCACCCCTGCTAGCAAAACAAGGCTTTTCAAACCCAATACGACAGGTCCATACCAAACCTCCCAGCCCATGGTCTTTTGCGCTGATCACTGAAGTCCTCTGGGTTAATGGAAGATCTGAGGACAATTTGCTCTAACAACTGCAAGCTTTGGCATTGTGCTTTCTTTAATCTAAAATTTAAGGTATGTGAAGCCTTGTCACCAAGAGTACTTTCCAGGTTTTTATGGGAACAGTTCTCCCAGGTGCCTACTGCATATTTCTTCCTTAGTCAGTCAGAATGCTCCAGGCTGGAAGGGTAAACAGATGAACATGAGCCAGTGTCCTGTTTCTACAGTGCTCCCTATAGCTGTACAATCAGAAAAGTCTGAAAGGGAGTGTCTTCATGCATGAAGAAATTAGAAAATGTGGGCATAGTTCAAGTGTCCATGCCTCCCTGATACTTTCTAAGGAAGACAGGGTGAACTCTGGAGCTTTTAGCAATTCTTACGTGGAGTTGGCTGCCATACATTAGGAATTTGATGGTACTGGGGGTCCCTTCAGGAGTCATCTATTCCCAGAATCAGCCGTTGAGAATATCAGAGACATTCATGTAATAAACTCTTTGTAACAATGGTTCCTGGCCTTATTTTGGCAAGCTTTGGTAATGTCTTTCTTCTTATCAGTCCTGACCTCTGGATCCTGCTGATCTCTCTGCTGTTGTGCCAATAGCTGAGGCTGGAAGGCACCTCTTGAGAACTTCTGGTCAAACTGCTCTACTCAAGCAGGGGCAGCCAGATCAGACTGCCCAGAACTGTGTCCAGTAGGGCTTTGAAGATCACCAAGGATGCCGAGCCCATAGCCTTCCTGGCCAACCTATTCCAGTGTCCAGCCACCCTCATATTTCCTTTATTGTTGTTGCTTTTCCCCTTTTGATTCAGCTATTGCCTCCTTGGACCACTTATGCTGGACTGTGCCCTCTGCTCTAGCCATCTCTAACACTTCCACATCTCCCTCCTCAGGCCCACCTCATGTTAGGACGTTCTGGGCTAAACCAGAACAGGTGGTAATCCCACCACAGGACAGTATTCCTAGGAAGCTTTCCTTCTTGGTACAACTTGCATGTATGCTTCGGACCGATTAGGAAACAGAATTTGTTTTATAAACCCAGATCATTGCCTATCAATAAAGCCTTTCTGAGTCAGCTTCACAGAGCAGAATGAGCAGTTGATTAGTACATGAAAAGGACAACACAACCTCCTATCAGTTGCTTCTTGTAAAACTCTCTACTTTTTCAGCACTGTATTTTAAGAAGTGCAGAATGCTATTTTGTTTTCTTTTGTGGGATTTGTTACAGCAAGGTTGCTATCATCAAGGAAAGAGGCTAAAATTCAACTCAGCCTGATTACTTTTTAATCTAGAGTTTACTGAAGACTGTGTACACCCACATTAAGTGCCCAGTGAGAGCTAATATTTCTGATGGGAGGAAGAGGGGTTTTCCTGAAGATAGAGGCAGCAAATGCTTCTCATGACAACGCTGCTGAAGTAAAAAAATTATGTCCCATGTCCCAGAATTAGCAGATCTCAAACACTTCCTTCTGGCAGGCTAAGAAATGAACAAATAAAGAGTTGAGTGATGCGAAGAGTACCTACACCAAGCCCCATCCTTGGGCCAACTATTCAAACTTTGACCAAGAAAAAAGGCTAAAAAGTCCCTTGTTTGGTCTTGGGTGTCACTCTGCTGTGGCAGGATCCTATGATAGTGCTGTTCCTGCTGTGGTGTTGTGATGGAACACACTCTGACATCCCAGCCCACTGAAGTGGGTGGGAATCTTGCCATTTGTTCTGTGACTGTCAGTGACTTCTGTTATCACAGGTGATGCAACGTCTGTGGTACAATGATACAAACGTCACAATATGGGTGCTTGACTCTGTGGAAAAAAAAAAGCAAACAAACAGTAATAGTAGCTGCCAGCCAAGGCAAATAAAGACTTGGAGGAAGGTAAGTTGCTCAGGACTTTTTTTTTTAACTTTTACCTTTTTTTTAACTGTTAAAGTGTTCTGGATGCACACAGAATTTCTATTCTTGTTAATTAGCTCTGAAGAAGAATTAGTCATCCTTTCTTAAATAGTGAGAAATATTTTGGCAATAGCACAAGTTCAAAGTAAATGCTCTTCACATAGCAAGAGTAGGAATTGGTGCTTCTTTCCTGGATAAATATGAATTTCACAAAGAACTTCTGTAATTTTACCCTGTGAGGTCTAATTTGGGTTACCTGTCAGCCACATGCCCATAGGCTGTTCTCTGTGGGCTGAGCCCTCTGAAAGCCAAGGGGCCAGCTGAAAGCAATCACTTCAAATTTAGGCTTTCTGAATATGTCCCTGACTGCACAGGTATGGCACACACTGCATCTGGTAATGGTGAAGGTCAGCACAAGCTGAAAATCTGCACAGAGCAGAAAGGACCTTTTAAGCTGTGTGTAACTAATGTCACAAACTCGCTCTCTCTGTGCTTTCCCACAAAACTCCAACAGCTGTATTAAAACAATCCTGAAGGACTCTCTTGGTCAAAGGCAGTGCTGTTGCTTCCAGTCCCGAGGGAGCAATGGATGTGAACTGAACCTTTCCCCACCCTCTCAAGACAAGTGGCAGTGGCAGCACATGCTGAACACATTCAGACAGTGGCAGTATTCCCAGTGAAGCACATGCTCCCCTGAGCTTCAGGAGTGGAACTGGCTGGGCCAGACAGCATTTTGCCCAAGCCCTTTCCATGCTCCCAATTCTACTTGGAGGAAGCCAGTTATTTATAGAAAGCAATGTGAGTTCTCCTGTATCGGTCTCTTCCTTGCAAACCATTGCTCTTCAAGAAATGTTTCAGCAGTGCTATGTCCTACAAGTGGTAATACTGTCGGAAGTCTCTCTTGAAAGGGTCCAGATATCCTGCAGCTTATTGGGAGAGTCCTCTACACCATTCAATAAAAGGGGAAACAGACTGAATTCAACAGCCTGTGAATTAAATATAACCTGTCACTCAAGACTATTTTACGAACATTTATAGTTTCCATTATTTTGAACAAGAACTTTGTAGATCTAACCATTTACTCTGCCATTTGCCCTAGTACCAAAACCATTCATGGAATTACTCTGGTATAATCAAAAATGCTAAAAGGCAAAGCAGTTTCCAGGTGCCTGGTGTGAGATCTTTAGACAGAGAATAGATAACAGAGTGTTTTTTCTTGTGAGGTGACCTGCCTTTTGTTTTGTCCTCAGAACCTCTCCTATAGCTGTAAGAATAAAATAGGTTACACACTCTTCCATCAGAGTATTTCAGTCCTGCATTTTTACTCCAACATGTAATAAATATGCTCCACTGTACACTGAGTTTAGTGACCACATGGCCCTTGCATGCCAGAGCCCGGAAGACCGGACCCGAGGTAGACGCTCCGTAAATTGTGCAGCTAAAACTGTTATTCTGATGTTTGGCACGAAGGGGAGCTCTGGTAACAGAGAAGAGAAATTTGCCCTGCATCATCTGCAGACACTGAATGGGAAAGGATGGTGTAAGGCTGCTCCCAGCATTAGTCTGCTCCTACGGCTTTATTTGCAAAAGCTAAGTGTATTTATCTCATTTGTTAATAAAGAGCTCTTTTGGTGCAGGCAGCTAAAGCCTCTACAGCTGGTGAGATAATCGCCTGTGTCTGTGTGCTATGGAGCTCCTGCCTGTCTGGCTGAAGACAAAAGATTTCTTTTTGTCTTTCTCATCTTTTAGGTTTCATCCCTGGTTCTACTGACTACAAATTAGTTCAGTCCCTATGACTCCTTGGTTTGTGCCAAGTCTAAAGAACAGGGTGCATACTTTATTAAGGTCCTGTTAAAAAATGATCTCATATGTATTGCCCCGTTATTCTTAGCGAGATAAACAAAATAGTATCATTTAATTAATTCTTTTCTCTTTTCCTATGGGCAGAATAGAGGCAGAAGGAAAGTTAAAAATTTTTGGGGATGGCAAAATAATTGTCAGGGAGCAGCAGGGGCTGGTTGCTCCATAAGGGAAGGTGAGGCAGGAGCAGAGGGTGATTCCAGCCTGGTCAGTGTCCTCACTGGTGGCTGAACTTAGAATCACAGAATGGTTTGGGTTGGAAGAGACCTTAAAGACAATCTTGTTGCAACCCCCCTGCCATGGGCAGGGACACCTTCCTCTAGACAAGGTTGTGCAAAGCCCCATCCAACCTTTGAATCCAGGGATAGGGCATCCACAGCTTCTCTGGGCAACCTGTGCCAGTGCTTCCTTCCTAACATCTGATCTAAATCTCTTCTTTTTTAGTTTAAAACCACTGCCCCTTATCCTATCTTTATCTGCCCGTGTAAAAGGTCACTCTTCCTTATTTTTATTATCCCCTTTAGGTACTGTAATGTGCTCTAAGGTCCCTCTGGAGCCTTCTCTTCTCCAAGCTGGATAATCCCAGCTCTCTCAGCCTGCCTTCATAGGAAGTATATCTTCATGTTTTCATGTCCTGTCTGAACATGATGGACAGAGATGGATGATTGGTAACAGGGTTCATCAACAGTCCCAGACCAGGCAAGTAATGAACCAAATCCAGGGTGCAAACTGGGATCAGGAGCAAATGGAGACAGGGTTATAGACAGGGATACTACCTGGGTCCAAAGTCCATCTAGGATACAGGGACAAAGATAGACTGCAGACAAGCTAAAATGTGCATTCGTGGGGTCCATCCGCCTACAGCACAGCTCTATGGCCTGCCCTGGACACCGGGCCTGAGACTGGACTGGGGACATGTTTGAATATAACTCAGCTTGGGCAGGGGCTGCAGTCCCTGATGGGCCTGGTCAGGACAGCTCAGGTGTGGTGCAGGGCCAGCAGCCTCTCCTTCCCTCAGAGGGAGGGGCAGGGTCCTGTGTTTGCTGTGGGACAGCCACCAGCACAGCAAGCAATGAATAGCCTGCCTGGCAGCTGAAAGCACACTGCCTTCAGAGGGAGACCTATAAAATAAATATTGATATGCTGCATTGTGGATTACAGATTCTTCAGAGACTTGGTGAAGTAGGAGAAAAAAGTCATCATTTGGGCCTTCTGTAAGATTAGTTTTAGTCATGATAGTGAAAAGTGATTATCAGTCATGGCTCTTCTGGATTTTTGTCATCTGGCCTTTAAAGCACTGCAATCTGCATTGCAGGCTTTCCCTAGCAGCAGCCTGAAATTGTTTCCTCATTTACACCCAAATGATAATTTGCTTAATACTTCTCATTTGCTTTTCACCTGAAGAGCACAATTCATGAGAAACAAACTCTTACACTTTTTGAAAGAGTAGGACTTAGTTCTTTTACAGAAGGCAGTTTATTTTAACTGCACCCTTCCTCCAGCATCTGCAGATGTTTGAGCAGGATATTAAGCAGTTTACCTCTTGGTAAGGTAGATCATTTGTTGATTGATCACTTGCTATACATTTGCATGATGAACTGGCTCAAGGTTAAGGAAAAAAACCCCTTTTCTTGTTCTGCCTGGATTTTCAGTTTAAAATTCAAACAGCCCAGGTTGAATTTTCATAGAATCATAGAATATCCTGAGTTGGAAGGGACCCATGAGGGAGGATCATTGAGTCCAACCCCTGGCCTTGCACAGAACACCCCAAGAATCACACCATGTGTCTGAGAGTGTTGTTCAAGCACTTCTTGAGCTCTGTCACACTTGGTGCTGTGACCACTTCCCTGGGGAGTCTGTTCCAGTGCCTGACCACCCTCTGTGTGAAAAACCTTTCCTCCGGCCTAAACCTCCCCCAATGCATCTTCATGCCGTTGCCTTGGCTCCCATCATTGGTCACCAGAGCTGCAAACTTACACAGTTCCTGTTATCTTTTATGTTATTGTAGCCCAGTAGCACTTATCTCCTCTGACTGTCCAGGTTGCTTAAGGAAGCTACTGCTCAGTGTAAGGGTCTCACCGTAAGTTTTATCTCTGAAAGACATGTCTTGAGCCTGTAATCAGCAAGATGTGATGGCTTCTTGCTTAACTAGTACTGTCTCCATCACATCTAGGAGGTCTCACATTTTCCTGTGGGTCTTACAATCCTCACATTTTGTCAGGTGGAACTGTGTGATTGGACGGGTAGCAGGTAGGGAGATAACAGTGTCTGCATGAAAACCTGGTTAGTTCTTCTGGCAAATAAGAATTTTACCTATGAATTAGGTTGCTTGTGTCCTCCCTGTTTTAGATAACCTGCATTTCCAGTAACACACCTCTTATTTCTGATACTAAGCCATGGTTACTTGCTCCTGTTATATGGATTGCACCTGTCTACTTAGTAATTCAGATGCTTCATTTCACCTTACGATTTTGGGTTTTCTGCAATCTAATAATTCTCTTCATAGGTATGTAGCTACATTTAGACTAGATGGACAATTTCACACCCACAGTGTCCTAGATTAAACTTGTATATCAGCACAGAAGGCAGAATTGCACTGTTTTTCTTTCTGGCTAGCTGGTTGTCTCCTCTGTTAGATCAGCTTATTGGAAAAGATCCCACAGAGAAGCAGTTTTGGTTTTGAAAATGAGACCAGTATTGTTTTTTGGGCCAAAAAAATCAAGGATCATCTGCAGCTGCTCTTCTTTCCACTGGCCAGTGGATATTACCAGACTGGCTGAGGCTGGTGGGACTTAGCCAGACTTAATCCAAGTAGAAGTGACTTTTGGATACTCAGCAAGTGAAGAAAGACAATCTATTATGATATGACACTGGTCAAACTTCATCAAAAAAACCAGCCAGGAATAACTAGGAGTTACTGATTGGATTTTGATTTCAGTAATGTGCTAAAATAAATTAGAATTTCAAAACAATTGCAGTAGCTCTAGCAGATTCATACTACATCAATTCTACAAAGATATGATAAGGACTGGTAATTTGTTACCTGGAGACTGTACCAAACTCCTTGCACATACATGGATTGGAACTCGTTAGCTCTCACTCCAATGAGTGCACCAAAAGTATAGCAAATAATCGATAGAGGGAAAATATCTATCAAAGGTCGTATTAAAAAAAAAAAAACAAACAGAAGAGGGAGGACAAACATACATAATCATAGTTTCTCATTTTTTACACGAAACTGTGATTAGTTTAAAAGTACCTACTTCTGACACCTGTTTCCATGACAACAGGAGCAGCAGCTAGAAATGGCATCCTTGGAGCTCTTGTTGGTTGTGCAGGCACAGGAAACTGGAGGTATCGTATACAGGCACTGGGACCATTCAGCAGAGTGTTGTCAGGAGAAAAGAAGCTTTCATGGTGTGCTAAAATCCCTTAACACAGTTATAGAAACTCCCTACAGCTAATATTAGTGTTATTATTAAAAAAAAAAAATTAAAGGTAATTTTCAATTTAAAGCTAAAATTATCAGTGAGAAGTACATTTTGCCTTGAAAAACTGCACCTCTCAAGCAGCTAATAACTTGAGGCTTGGAAAAGAAACACTAAATGTAACAACATTATTGTATTATTCTGTGCCTCTAAAACTGCCTGATAGACACTTACTTGCCTTTTATCACATTCTTTCCTTAATGGTAATGCATTACATCTAACTTCAATATGTGCTGGCAAAACATCTTTTTATGTGTTGCTGAATCGTATATTTACGTGGAGTTTGTTACAATGAACAGTCTTAGTTTTCTGTGTGACTTGCCTAAATGTTTTCTTGGACCAGAAGTGTTTTGCAGTGGAAAATTTAGGCATGAATTCCTACTTAGTTGGGTAATACTGTAAAATCTGGAAAGGAACACCACCAGCATGATGGAGTGTTCTACTTCTGTGGAAGTTGTTGTTCAGATGTCTTCCATGTAAAATGGATGCGTGGGCCATTTGTGCAAAATTTCTGAATGTTTGCAAAGTATCAGATCTGAGCAGCCCTGGACTAAGCATGACAGCTTCCTGCTTCTTCCACAAATTCACTTTCTCTCCTAACAAATGCAGACTGTTCCTTCATCCAGAAAGTGCATTAAAAAACTATGATTTATGAGTCCTAACACCTATGAGTTAATAAATAGTTTAGAATAAAATTCTACTTAGAAAAATATCTTGTATCTAATGTTGATCAATAATTGATGCCCAAGAAAAAGTGTGAGGAAGGGTTCCTGTGTGCAGTGATCCCTCCTTGCTATGACTGCTCCAGGCAATCAGTAAGCTAAGTTTAGCTTTTGTGTGAAGGTATAGAACCCTTTGCATATGGTTACAGGTACTTAATTGTGCAATCATTTTTCCTAAGCTCATTCTTTGAGTTAATTGGCAATGGCTTTTTTCCCCAAAAGGAAAAACCCTCAAGAAAACAAGGCACAAAGCCTCGAGGCTGCAGGTAACTCATGTGCATGCTGCTTTTGCAGGGAGAGATTCGACAGCTTGCAGTTGATGCAATTCCTTGCAGTAACAAAATATTCCTGACCTTTTATTGATAATTTTTATTGCTATTACAGTTATTAACAATTTGGTTGCACCAGTGGTGGCACGTGGTACTCCAAATTGAAGGGAGCCACCAGAACCTGTCTGGATCCAGCCCATCTGTGATGTGTCTCTGCCAGGAGATAGGACAGAGCTCACTCCTCACTCAGCCCCAGTGCAGATGTTATGGGGCTGCAGGGAGTGGCTGAGGGGTGTGCACTGTGGTGGGATCTGGAGTATGGTTACCCCTGAAGTGACAAGATGTGAATCATCCAAGCTTTTCTTGTGACTATTGTCCTCTAATGCCATGAGAAATAATTATAATCAGTGACATTTTTATTCTTTCAGACAGTGTCACAGTGCCACTAGGCAGGTTTCAGTGGTGTTTCAGAGCAGATGATGGTGGGTTAGAGACTCTTTCAGTAGAAGTCTGGGACCCTTCCTGGGGACTTCATTCTACATTGGAAGCTGCACCATGAGGTTGCTGCACCAGGGGGGCAGGTTCTACTTGTGATACAGAGTTCTTTATCTGATCACAAGCTCTCTTGCTCCCTTCCCTACCCCTGGGGTGGTACATCAACACAAATAATGCTGGCAACCTCTAAGAGTGAGACATATGAGGAGACAATCTGGCAGGCTGGTACTGCTTGGAGTCAAGCTAGACCATAGAAGGCAGCACAGGAGGTATAGAAGACACTCTTTCAAATATTATCAGAGTAAGGATACCTCATAATTTGGTATTCAGTGGCATTACGTGCTTTAAGAACTATTGTGCTACCAAAATATCAAGGGATTGCCTCTGACTAATAGAAGTGACTGTGAGAACAGTGTGTGAACAGTTTAATTTACTGCTTCCTCTAAGGCAATGCAATTTGAACAATGGTAAATTCTCAACACTCACCAAAGCGATATTTTAATATGCATTTTCAAATATTTTAATCAAAAAATAACTATTATGGACTGTCACGTAGAGTCCTATAATCATTATCTTTGGGAAGATCTAGGCTGCAAAGATATTCTAGCCCTCACACACAGGCTATTGTAAACAAAAGTAATTATTCCTTGAAAAGTTTTCCCAACTTATACCAGCTTTCTTATCTGTGAGAAGCCAATAAATATCCAAGAGATGTGCAATTTTAATTTTCTTGATATTTGCTTATCCCTAGATACCATTTTCAGCCAATTTTGTTCTGAAGAGTGCTCATTCATATTTTATTCTTGATATCCCTGTAGACGGAGAAAAAGAAGAGCAGTAACAGCCTAAGAAGAATCTGAGAAGCCAGAGGCAGGTTATCCTCTTACAGGACATTAATGGCAAGAGGATCTGCTGGGATTTCAGCTAAAAAAGGTGAGGGTATTCAAGTCCCTCTTTATTTGCAGAGATTACGAGGGGAATCATTGCAGCGACTTGCTGTGGCAGTTTTCATGGCTGTGCTCCTCTGTGCTGCTGAAGGAAAGAAAATGTTGTCCATTAGACAACTCTGTCCAGGGGGGACATGCTTTTGTTGTTGTCTTCAGTCAGATCCACCTCTCATTTAGTAGATAATGAGGGAACTTTTGGGCCCAGCTCAGAAACTCCAGCAGATGTGGAGCTTATTTCTGTCATTGGATGCAACTGACTTTCAGCCAAAATAATGATCCTTCAGCGTGACAAGGACTGAGCACACACCCCCTGCTGTGGGGTTTTGAAGTCTGGGGGCTTGGCTGTTGAGGAGGTGAGTTGTGATATCCAACTGTGAGTGGCATTTGGGTAAAGTCACAGGTGGATTTAAAGCCTCATGCTCCAGCTTTTTAGTGACTCTCAGTAAACACACCCGTAGGCAGTAATAGCTGAATGGAAATGTGAAAACATGCTCCTCATCATCCCTCATCTATTAGTGCCAACTCCCACCTGACACCAGTGCTTTCTATGAGTGGACACGTGGATTTAGCTGTGGGTTAGCATTTCAAATCTTCCTGTACATGCAGGACATCTGCAGTCATGCTGTGTCTGGGACTGAGACCTCAGTAGGTGTGATGAGAGTCAACAGCTCCTCCAAGAAACCAGTGGTATCTCCTCTATAAATTTGAAGCAATATGTCTCCCTGACTGCCTGAGGTGAACTCTAGCTAAAAAAATAACAATACTGGCAGGGCATCCACGGGACACATTTTTGTGCTGAAATAAAAGGTTCTAGGAAAACCTTTTGAAGCATTATGTGCATGGATTCCTCAGTGCAGCTGACATGTCCCTGTACAGTAATTTCCAGCTGGTGAAATGTCCCTAGAAAATACATCCTCACCAGCTGCTCCAGGTCAGAGCAATCAATGGCATCTCAGAGGTACAAAATAACTCCTTTGTTGTTGGCTTGCCACTCACTTGTTATATCCACAAGTACATTAAAGCTTTTTGTAAATAATGAAAGGAGTTTGCTGTTGAATGACAATGGTGTTCCCATATTGCATTATATCCTGTTCATTACTTTCATTCCCCGACCTGAGCCTTAAGTAGGACAGCAAAATATGTCACTTTTCTTGCACATCTGCCTTTTCTAGCTCTGTGATTCACAATACCTTGAGAGAACATTGGCTGCAGAAGACCAGCACTGCACTCTTTTAAAGGCATTGACTATTCAGAAAATTAAATTTAAAGTTAGTAGAGAAGGTAAAGTGACTTTATCTTGAGAAATAGAGTAAAGTGAGCAAGTAGCAGCAGCTGGCTTCATTGAACAAGTGATACAATAAAAAAGTAGCAAATTCTTCTTATCTCTCCTGATTGCTGTCAGTTGGCTACCTCTTTGTGAAACTATGTTATTTAGCAATAAAAGGAAAGCATGATGCCCTTTTTTCCTTGTGAGAAAACCAGCATTAATTTAATGGTGCCTTGGAATGCTACCAGTTGATGTTCAAGGAAGTACTTATCAAGGGCAAAGTACTTGCTGTTCCCAAGTTTAACAGTAAGTCACTTTCCACTGTTGTTGGGTTTTAGTGCCCAATACTTCCTGGTTAAAAAGTTACGGGGGTACTGGATGATGCATTTCCTGAAACCAGTCCTTCAGTAAGGAGCACAAAGAACAGGTACCAGCCTTGCCACAGACATGAGCAAACTGTTCTGGTTTTCTCAAATAAAGCAAACAAAACCAAATGAAACAAACAAACAAACAAAAAAAATCAAACCACTGTGAAATATAAAAGGGTTTTAATCTTTTTTGGAGAAGTACAACTTGCAAGAAAACAGAGTACCTTCTATGAAAATTGCATTGTGGAAATACTGGTGTATTTACGAGTCATAAAAAGATTTAGCAAAAAATGCAACGAAGTCACAATCTTTCTCTTATTGAACACAAGTAACATGCAGTATTTAATAGGCAGGAGAAAATAATTGCTGTTTTTCCAAGTGAAGTTGGTAGTTGGTGTTAGTTGATCATGACTACCTTCACAGCCTGGGAAGCAACGCCTTGGTGTAGTTTGGTCCTGTTGGCAGAGATGAGGCTGTACTGACCATGCGAAATACTGAATGGAACAGTTATATTTTTACAATGAAAGGTAGAATATTTCCCAAGGTCTAATTCCACAAAATTCCACATAAAGAGGAAAAGAAAAAACCCCTAAATTTAAATTCTGAGCTTACCTTGGTTGGCTATGTTTGTGAGCAACAAATTATTGACAAATTAAGACAAAAACCACCAAGAAAAAAGATACAATAGATCTGTGACAATGAATATTCCAGAAATTTGCAAGATGGATTTGTCCAATTTGAATTGCCATTTCCTTTAGGATGCATAGTGAGTCCTCAAACTCACAGAATTTTTTATCTTCCATTTTAACTCTGGCTACATCACTTTTCTGCAGTTCTACAGTATAAATTATTTCCAATAGGATTTGAAGTGCTGCAGTTACGTGAGTTTGAAAAATAGGGCATACAGAACCATATGCCTTTTTTCTAAAAAGGTCTTTGTTTCTGTTTTTTGCTTCACGCGAACATCAGGAGAATCCACAAGGAGCCCTGTGGAGAAGGACTTGGGGGTTCTGGTGGATGAAAAGTTGGACATGAGCCTTAGCAGTTCACATTCTGTGCTAGCGTGACCATTGATGTGGAGTGTGGTCTAAAAGCCTAGCACAAAAAAATTACTATTTTCAATATATTTAGGAAAACATACAGATAATCGACTGCTTTAGAGGTGTGAGTTCCAACTCAGCACAGCAATAGGGAATATCTTTTCAGTGCCTTTGATGTTATTTGTGGTCCATTTTGAACATCTTCCCAAGGTGACCAGCAGCCCATGACCCCTCAGACCACCTTGTCCTTCCTGTCTGTGTTCATGCTGTGCCTGGGTTACATTCCCCAAGGCTCTTTGCGGTGCAATAATCGGATTTTCTCCATCATTCTTTATCATAGGTTTGGGGAAAGCTGGCCATTCCCAGAACCTGTCCCCAGGAAGGACTTCTGGAGAGCAGGAGTAGCTAATCCTGCAGTGAAGGCATGGCCAAAGGATTTTCAGAAGCAAACAAGCCAAGAGATGGCCAGCTGAACTGTTAACTAATGTAAGCTCAAGCTGGTCATAAAATCACAGAATCCTTAAGGTTAGAAAAGACCTCCAGGATCATCAAGGCCAGCCTTAACCAAATACCATTATGCCCACTAAACCATTTCGTGAAGTGCCATGTCAACTCATTTTTTGAACACTTCCAGGGATGGTGACTCAGCCATTTCCCTGGAGAGACTGTTTCAGTGCTTAATTACTCTTTCAAGTGAAGAAATTTTTTGTAATATTCCAATTCCCTGGAGCATTTTTCACAGTACTCAAAATATTCTAAAATGCAATATTAAAAAAACCCCAACCAAAACAACAAGAAAACCCCAACAAAGCACAACAGTCTTGCATATGTATCACTGAGGATCAGCAGCACGAGGTTTGGACACCCAGCATAAGGAAGGAGCAAACACTTTGCTGTCTCATGACACACAGGCTGTTTTCCCCTGTTTGCAGCACAAAATCTGGTGTTTGCTGTGAGGAGAATGCTGTGGGCTCCCCTTGCCAGGATAACCTTTCTGCCCCTTTTTAATTAAGCTTGAAAGGCTAAGGGGTAAGGAATGAGAAAATTAACTAGTCAGGTTTGAAGTAATAATTTTTTCCTTCTCTAAATTTGCATTTGACAGCAAAGCTGGGAGCCCTGGCACAGGCAGTGGCTTTTTGAGGGGTTGGAGCTTCTCCTACCCTTGTGCTCTCCACACAAGGCATCACCGTGGCTCCCAGGGCAGGCTGCAAACTGGCAGCCTGGCCAGAGTTCATTGTTTCCTTTTTCCCCCCAAAGCACCTCACCTTGTAGCCATGGCAACTTGCTGCCAGGAGCAGGCAGCATCCCTTCATGAGCCACAGCATCCCTTTGTGGTCCGCAGCATCCCTTTGTGGTCCGCAGCATTCCTTCATGGGCTGCAGCATCCCCTCCTGGGTCACAGCATCCCTTCACGGGTTGCTCCCACATCTGTGCCAGGGCTATGGAGCTGGAGACGCTGGACAAGACTCCACATTAAATTGGAGCAGGGGAATGGGTCTGTTCTCTTTGGAAAGGCCTTTACCAACATTTGAGTTTGCCGCTGTCACAAACAATCCTGTACTCTGCACATTCTGTCTCACAAAATAAAACCTCAATTGAGGTGTGTATTCTGGGGTGAAAAAGGAATCTGGTCCTTTTCCAGCAGCAAGGTTAAAGGTGTTAAAGGGATGGAATAACACAGCCTGGGATTTTTT
>VYXC01008340.1:416-21174 GCA_013397175.1 Platysteira castanea
GATAGGGGATACAGCATCATAAAGTCACCCCAGGACAACTATGCAAGGCACTAAAATATTATGGCAGTGTAAAAAGATCCTGAACTTGCAGTGAAAGTTCAGACATTATTTCTCTCTGTTCTCTTAACACCCTGTAGTTTTTTACAGCAGAAGCTTGAAAATAATAATGAAATCACAGCCATTTTATCTTCAATAGCGTAATTATTACTGTAGAAAATGCCTGAGATGCTTAAGAGAAGAAAGGGTTTATACATATATATATATATATTTATATATATATGTAGCTCTGTGTCATACAACCAACAACATTAACTGATCAGGAATCAGTAATGAAACTCTATTATAATTCAAAGATTCATCCAATAAATTCTATTCAATGAACACCTAAATAGTGAGCATATCACTGTACAATCCAACCAGACCCCTGACCACATTTATGGCCCCTTACTGCAGTTTGTCACTCTGCTGGAATTGTACCTCTATGCAGATTATTAAAGAGGAGGAGGCAGCACACAGTAGCTGGTGATTGCTTCTATCTTGCTTAAAGCTCTGCAGCTGCTATGTCTTTGTCATGAGACTTCAGAAGAGGGTGTTCTTCATATCATCATGCTAAGTTAGGTGAGTACACTTGAGTGAGGAGAGGACGCACTGCAGCATCACACATGAGCTCAGAGCTACGTGGATTAATGTGTCCCTGTGGGTTCGTCATACAAAATTCTAAATTGTTTTCCAGATTTTTAATTTGCAGTTTGTGCTTTTTCAGACCCTAAGTTTTGACTTTTCACAATGTGTAAGTGAGGTAAAGATAGCACTTACTTTGACATTTTCTCAGAGTATAATTCTTTTTAAAAATTATACTAAGAATACGAAGAAACCAGCAATTTAAGCAGCAAATAAATTAAGAAGCTTATGAGGTTAAAAAGTCTTATTTCAGTACAGAAAGACATGTCTGAATTAGTCCCAGGTGACTCCCTTGAGATTGAAGAAATTGTACGTAGAAGGACTGCATGCCTCATCTCTGGTTTCCCATCTTCATTTAATTATTTTTTAATAGCGTTTTCTTTAACATTTTCAGAATGTTTGAGAGAACATTCCAGAACACTATTAGAATCACTATGCGTAATCCTCTCACCTTAAAAGAAACCGAATTAAAAACCCTAAGGCAAAAGATACTTATGTAGATCCTTAATCATAGCTGTTTTACTCCATACAATATAAAATGTCCTAGTTCTTTCAATTCAACAGTCAATGTATTGGAAATCAATTTAAAACAAGGAATTGGACTGGCCACAGGAAGATTCTATTATTATACTGTGGACAATAATGAGGATCATAACAGCACTTACTATAATCTATTATCTAACCAGAATCAATACTTGGAAGAAAAAGGTTAAAGAAGTGTTTAAAAACACAAAGTAAGAAGCATAAAGTATTTTTTCTCTTTAGCAAACTATTAGCAACTTCAAAACCACTATTAGAATAGAGTGGTGTGTTGTCCTGATTTTTGCTAAGCCTTCTGTTATAACCTTGGAGTCAGAGAATTTTCACACAGTTTTATGTAAACAATAGCCAATGTTTATTTAACTGTCTTTTCTGTTTTTCATTCCTTATGTGATAAGAGAAAGGTTGATGAGCATCCTTTTTCTCCAGTGGGATTGAGGAGGAAGTGACATGTCCTCCAATCCCTTGTGAAATTGAGAACGCTATAAAGTATGAGAAATGTAAATAAAGCTTCTTTTTTGCCTCTTTCTGCTGAACATAGCAGGTGTGAGAGTTTCCTTTATTGTGTCCTTACTGACACAGTGGTGTTTCTATGCTAAGCAAGGCTGTTGCAATGTAGAAAACAATACCTGATTCAGAAAAGATGTCATTGGTTTTTCTTTATTGAATGACCCCTTAATGGTGTGGGTATTCAGGAAGGCACAAGCAAAAAAAGGCCACTAAACATTTTAATAATTTCCAGAGACTAAGAGGAATGCCTAGTATTGTCCATGAAGCCAAACATATCACAGTCTTGCAGTAATAGGGCTTGTAAAACTAGGATGCTTGGAGAAAAGCTAGCCATAAAAAATAAATAAAATAAGAATATTTCCTTAAATATAAAAGAAAATTGAAATGGCTGCTGAAGGCTGGTAGTTCCTGACTTCCAATATAATGAATACCACAGGGACATGAATGCACAGTTTCACCATCAGTCTTTCATTTTTCTGGAAAACAAAAGAATGAAGAGTTGTGCCCTATTAGCAGGAAATTTTAACTCTGTGCTCCTCATGTCAAAGGGGAGTGCCTCAGGCTTGTCAGGACAGCTGCCCTATTTATTAAGAAAACTGCATGAAGTTTTTTTAGAACTGCCAGTTGGGTGTGAGACTCTTAGAGGGAATCTCACTATTCCCCTCTATCTTTTGGACCAGCAAGATCTTTAGTTTTCTTAGTTCTTAACTGTCCTACTGCAGAGGACACTGCAGAGGCAGCAGAACCTAAAAAACCTTTCTGAATAATATAAACATATAAAAGTTCAAACCAAATAAACCACAACAATGATAATATACTTGAAAGAATTTGGAATCTTAAAAATTGCTACTGCACCACAAAAATCTACCTGCAAGAGAAGGCCATCGTGCACAGTGTTATAAAGATCTCAAGCACACAGTTACTCCACCATATGTATTTCTTTTCATGTATTAGATATACAGGAGCCAATTGGGCACTCGGCAATTTTGTCTCAGAAATCTCAGGAAGTAAAATAATTACAGCAGGTTCAGAAACTCAAGCCCATGGACATCTGGAATGAGATTTTGGGCACTTACTGTCAGCTGGCTATTCATATGTTAATGTTTTAGAAAAACCCAGCTCCTCAAAGGCCACTATTCCTCTGAGCCAAGTTAAGTTCAGGAAGCTGTTGAGCCACTTTCTTCTCCACCTCCTTCCCCAACCAATATCAAAACAAAGGATTTATTTTGATATAAATATAGGAATTTTGATATAAATAAAGGAATTCAGGAATGGCAGTCCCCTCATTCAGCTGTACAGGGGCAGCAGTGCTGGTCAGGAAGGAGGCAGAAAAACAGTTGAGAGCAGTGAACATCCCCCTTTAGTAGCAGCTTGTGTTTATCTTAAAATTTAAACTAGACATAGAAACAGAAGATGATTTATTTTTAAGCAGTTAAAAAACTGTCAAAATTCTGCACTATTCAGGATGTTACTACTGACTGTTCATTGCTATTATTTTTACACTTCTCTGGTAAATGTCAGGATGGGAAACTTTGGGAGTTATGTAGAAGTTTGTCAAAGAGTTATCAGGGAACAGAATTTTAAAAAAATTTAGACTGAAACTCTTTATTGATTCTGGTTGATTAATGAGAAACATTTCAGAAAGATTCAGAGTGATTTTAGAATTTATCTTTGGAGGACATACATGATCCATTTGCAGTTCCTCAGCAGATACACTGATTTTGTAAAACTGACATGATTTTATAACAAAAAAAAAAAAGTTTTGCTAATTTTTAATTGCAGTCATAATTTGATTCATCATTCAATACTGACATCTGCAAGCTTTCAGAAATTACAGGACAGCTTTAATTTAAAATACGAGATTTTAGAAAAAGGCACCTTCTTCCTCTTGAATTGTGTTTTTTCTTAACTGGTATTAGTTCACACTTTCAGGAAGCCAGAAACTAAGATTTTTTATCTTAAATACAAGTAAAATGGGCCTAGGATCTGAAATTTTGAAACTGTCATGTTGAGGGACTCATGCTTACTCTTGAATGTTGAATAAAACGTCAGAACTGCAGTACCAAGATGTGTATTTACTTTGCAATGAACAGCAGAAGTACCCAAACAAGCCAAAACTGTCTTAGAGTTTTATGTAACACCTTGGGATTATAAAAACGAAAACAAATGTACATACGTAACTCTGAGGAGTCAGTGCTTTAAAAGTAATTGCATAAAAATATTAGTATCTCTGTAGCAATTATTACCAAGTTCACTGACATTGTGCAGATGGCACAGGAGAGGGCAAAAAATTATTTTCCTTCCCATGGAAACCAAGAACCAGTAAGACTTATCCACCATTCCATATTAATTGCACGTTCGTGAGACAACCAAGAAATTCTACAGAAGTTACATGGCTAAAAGTCATGCTTCTAAATAATAAATATTAATGTATGATTAATTAATGTATCATTCAATTTTAAAGGCAGCAAAGAAAATTTGACTAAGTTGTATATTGCATGCTTGTAAAAGTCAAATATTTTTCCCCTAGGACTGGTGCACTCTCATAAGATTTTTAATTTGCTTTTTTTCCCAGTGCAACTGTGTCAACTGGAATGTGAAAGAAAAAATGTCAATTGAAGACAAAGTATGTAACAAAGAATTGTTATCACATGTTATAAAATCAGTGACTGACAACTGAAAAGTAATTACAAGTTGCATGGTTCATAACCAGAATCAAGAACACAGTCTGTTCCACCAGTCTTCTTCGGCTGGAATGAGGAATAGCCACTTGCAATAATGTAAGTTATTTTTATATCTTAACTGTTTTACGTCTATGCTCAACAACACATTTTTAAGTATTCGATACCACGGTGTTCAAATCTAGCTAGCACAGATTTAATAGAGAAAAGCATGGGAGAAAAAATTCATTGCAGAGGGATGTACTTTTTAACTTAGAGTTTGTCGTGTGTTATTGGCAGTAATTTTAGTACTGAAACTAGGAATACAAAGTCTGTTCAGGATGTATTTTACCTTAAAAAGAACACTGAGCTTCTTATTGTTCTTCAATAAATATTCAGGAAAAATATCCAAAATGTATTGTTCTATGATAATGAAAGTATAAACTGTATCACTAAATTACATAAAGTAGTAAACAAGACAGAAAAGAAAATTCACAGCAAAGTGTGAAAGTCTGCTGTTGACACTAAGTTACCCACATAATTAGGACAAAAAATTGACTGCAGGAAAGTACAGAAAGACTGTACAAATCCCCATGATTATCAGTTGAACTAAAAGTGAATGAGGATAAATTTAAAATGTAAGTTTAAAAAAAAAAAAATCATTCCTAGCTTCACAAATAAAATAATGGATCCTGAGTTATTCATTAAAAATTTAAGACCAAGTTCATAAGTTTTTAATAGAAAACTTTCCAGGAAAAAGCCAGTTTTCTTTTTAAAAGTAATTCGAAATTCCACTCAAATATTAAGAAATGTGAGGATGATTGGGGGGGGGGATGGAGGGGGAGAAGCCAGAACAATAAGATTCCTTCATTCATGGGAATTGTGGATTTTATAAAACTATGGTGTTCAGTTGTGGTCCCCTATCTTAAAAAGAATGTAGTATAACAGGACAGAAAAATGAAAAGAATTATCAAATTATATAAAACTTTACACAGAAAGAATTAGTTTAGACAGATATGTCATACTCTGTAACAAATGTATGGCACGTAGAGGACAGATCATGACTGATTATTCACAGTCTTCCAAGAATGAAGGCTTATGAAATGAGGCTTGTAAGAACCAGACTCCAAAAAACTAAAAGTAGGTGCTACATGGAGTTGGCTTAAAAAATTTGCTATAGATACTTAAAATTTACATGAATTCAACAGGGAAAATGGAAGAGTGATGGTTACAGGGTACATGGATACCACGTGTGGTATCTGAGAACATCTTAAGATTGAGAAAATATTACAAAAAGTTTCATATAGGCCTATCTTGTTTGTATATTTCTTCCACGAGCATTTGTTTATAGACAGCTCTGAACACAGAATATTGAGCTCTTGGAACTTTGAGGTGTTGACAGAAGTAAAAACTACCAATTTTTTTTTTTTTTAACGTTAAAAAGTAGCATCTGATGAACTCTAAACACACTTACAATTAACACCTTCTTTGGCTACACGCCAAAGGTCAAGCTTTGGAAAAAAGATATTCTGCCTTGGGTCCATTTAGTTCAGAAATTATATTACAAAGTTGATAATCATTCTGTTCTCATCAGCAATTTTGATAACTTCCTTAAAGAATTTGAATAGAAAATATCAGATACAAAAAATACAAGATATGAATAAGAAATTTCAGAAAAAAGTGT
Organism: Platysteira castanea; assembly: GCA_013397175.1. NCBI lineage: Eukaryota > Metazoa > Chordata > Aves > Passeriformes > Platysteira > Platysteira castanea. The sequence goes on from VYXC01008340.1 coordinate 6,492, forward strand.
GCCTGCTGTAAAACATAACCTTAATAATCTGATCCTAAATTTCACTGTATCAAAGCATTTTCACTCATTAGCTCTGCAAAAAATCTCAGACATCAAGAAAGATGATGCTCTGCAAACTCTTAACTTACTACATGCGAGAACTGACTCATTTCTCAGCCTAGTTTTTATTTTATGTTATTAAGCACCTGGATTTTCTAGTCTTAAGCCAAGATATTGTAGAATAACATTGATGAAATCAATATATTTCCACAGAACATTTTAACTTTGTAGACTCAGCTATTCATCATTATAAATAGCCAGAACTTTTTTACCTGACCTTTCTCAAGCTATTACCTGGTATGACTGGATAAATACTTCTGCAATACATAATTAATTTTTTTTAAGAGAATACAGATTAATATGATCAACTCAAAGTCAAGTAAATACTGAAAATAAATATTTGCCCAGTCTCATTTCCTTCTCACATTTTGCACAGTACTTTCGTCAGAATATGAAAAGCCTTTATGCTGTTAAAAATAGGCACTTATATACATACCTAACATTTCTTAATCTTTGCTAAGTAGGATAAGAGTTTTCGTGGTTCTCTACTGTAGAATCCTATTCCAGGCCATTTTTGTCAAACTACAGACTTGCATCATTTACACCTGGATCTACTTTGAAAGAATAAGGCTTGATATTTTTAAGTAATTCAGTAATATATAAAAGGTAATAAAGTCAAATCAAACCAATCTACAGTAAAATCAATAGTTTCTCAATAGTTTCCAGGAGAAAGTGGATTAGATGAAAAGTTGGTTTCCACTGGAATCATATATCTTTTAACAGATGACACCCAACCTAAAAATTCATTTCACCCTTTCATGGTTACCATACTCATGTCACATCGAATACATCATAATCATAATTTTAAATTCAAAATGTTAGTGTGTGTTCTTTCTACAGAGTACCTATACTATATATCACGTACACTGTGTAATATACACTTTTAACATGGAAGCAATTTGACTTGTTTTAAGGAAAAAATTCTCAAGAAAGAATAATTGAGAAAATGTTAACATCAAGGATATAGCACTATTTGTTTACTATATTTTTCAACAGATAATCTTCAACCACTTTTAGTGACTCTACACATGCCACAACGGCCTTGAAAACATATGGTCTCCTTTGCCAGAAAAATTATTAACACTATCAAGGACAACAGTAATATAATATTTAAAAGTCCAATGGGTCTCATACAAAACATACTAGGCCTCCTTAAAAAAAAGGCAAAAAACCCAAAAGAAGCTTAAGAAAAACACACATTCCTTAATAATCACGGTAACTTTAAATGTGTCTATTTTGACACAGGAGATTTCAATTTCATTAATATCTTTAATTATACATTAGAATCTACCCAATGTAATTCAAGTGTACACCTTCATGAGCTATTCTATCACGTTCTCTTCTATCAGCTACAAACTCTCCCCCCACAACTTTTCCCAAACAAGACTGTATTCCATGCATCCCATAACTGAAAACAAGTAGGACTAAATCTCTCCAGAGGAATGGCTGATGAGTCATGGTTAGGAAACTGTAACTAAACCTCCCTTTTTTACAAGATTGTCTTGTATATGATATACGGTACACGTGAGGGAAGCTAATTGACTCAACTCGAATTCTAATGAAATTTTAAGTATAAAAGATCATAGATATTTTAGCCTGGGTTGTGAAATAACACCACATGCGAAGAAAGTGCTATGGTACAAACTGAGGCTCTGATCTATGCAGAGGGTAGAGTAGAAGTCTTTTAAGGATGATTGTAAAACCAAAAAAAAAAAAATTAAATGTATAATTAGAATATTAATATTGCAATTAGAATAATACCTGTGTTACTGAGGCACAAGCACTGATATTTTTAGAAATGTTCTGCTGTGTGTAATCAGGGAAAATTATTTTCTTCATACTTGTTTGCAAATCACAGCCGCTTTTATTCATTTGCTGAGACTTACGGGTGTTCCCCAGAAAAAGCCACATTTTCAGCATGATTGTGCCTGTCCCACTCTGTGGGACATGTGCAGGTGGTCCATTTGATGCATCTCCACCAATCACTCCTATCTGGCAGGTGAAGGATATAGCATTAACCTGTGATGGAGATGGCTGGACTTTGCAGGCCTCCTTCCCCTTCTTCTGGAATGCATGTACAATAACACACACACACACACACTCTCCCCACCTGGCTCAGCACAGCAGTAAGAGAGATTCTAGGAGCATATAATGCCAGTTGCTTGATAACATTCTACCTGCTCTTCATACCTTTTATCCCATTAGTCAGTGCTTGGAAGCTGGAGAATGGAAATCTAAGGTCTGAATCACACAGTTCAGAATCATCAAAATAAAACTTTCTAAAGCCTGTTATGCATTCCTATTTTTTCACTCTGTGTCGATGCATTATATAACAGGAGCCATTATCTGACTAGCACAAAATTTCTCTATTTGGGTTTCCATTAGCAGAAGATGATGATTGAACAATATTGGTCTGGCTCCTCTTCTGTCTCAGTGAATATGTTAAGTCATTTTCATTAAGGATTTTCATTATATCTTTTTCCAAAGAGGCATTTTCAGCACTGTATTCATGAAAATCTTTTTCATAAATAAGACTAGGATAATACTTTTTTTCTTTTTTCAAAAAAATCCCTACACTTAAGTGTTGAAGTGTTCATGAAATATAATTTGTTCATATTTTTCAGAGAAACTAGAATGCAATATAGCAGTTAGATGAAATAAAATGAATCTAAAATATAGAAAGATTTTTGCATTCTTAATATTCAAATCTATTCTATACAAAGCAACAGTCTTTCCTTTTCATTTCCTAATATTGCATAGAATTAGATGAAAGCATTTTATTGCTTCTCCACTCTTTTTTTCTTGCAACCTTTTTTCCACGAAAGTCTGAAATGTAGCAATGGATGAGAATGCAGAGTTTTTAATAAAAGAGAAGTCAGAGAGAGTTAGGAGAGATATTAGCATATATATTTCTTTAAAACAACATTGATTTTCATGGTTTGCATTGTAGTTATAAGCATAAATTTTAATTTGAAATGAACAGACAACATGGAAAACTCTACTTGTCACAGGGAAACATTTTGCTGTTTTTTGTAGGCAAATATATTTTTGCTACATAAACATGTTTAGTCTGAAAATCTGAATAGGTATCTAAGCCTTCATTTTAAATTAGAGGAAAATGTGGATCTTTGGCGGGTATAGTTCATGGAAGAGGGACAAACAAAAAGTAATTTACCTAATTTTTTGATCTACTCAAAACCCATCTTTGATGTATACCTTTTTCTTCTTTTCTCACTTTATAATAACTGTTTCAAACTAAATCGGACACCCGAGGTTTTAATTAACACAGAATATTATAAAACAAAGTACTTCAGAAGAAAAGAGAGGTTATTTTATGAATTAATAAAGCTTAGTTATCCACAAATATGTGTTCTATATCTCCACAGCCCCTTCCCTTGTCCAGATCAGCTCCTTCATCCCTCACAAGTGGTCTTCTGGCTCCCTTCGGACTGTCCTTTCTCCATTAGTTGTTGCTCCCCTGAGCAAGTGGTGGGGCAAAGTAGCTGCTCTGTGTTGGCTAATAAGCTAGCTGATTAAATTGGTGACAGCCTGGTCTGGCATCAGGTTGACTGAAAATGAGAAGTTACGTCCTTGCTGCCCACTTTCGCTCATCTGGACTCATGGCAGAACTAGTGTAAAACATTTATCAACATAAGAATTCCCTGACTGCAGGCACTTAAATAGTCCAAAGGGCTTCATTATATTCGTCTGTCACATTGGGGTTTTGAGTTCATTCTGACAGGTACAAGAGTGGGGAGAAAAGTCTGAAAATCAGTATTGCTGCCATTTTGAAGGTATTTTTAGAACATTGTGGTAAAATAAGACTCAACTGTACAAAACAAAACAAAAATTACAAAATATACCTATGAAACCAGAATGTTGAATTTTTTACCAGTAATTTTCATTATGTGTATTAATCACTTCATACATGTAAAAAAAGCATTTATTAGGATGGAAGCTGATGTGGGCAACCATCTTAAATATTCACACATCATTTTTAGTGCCTGATACACACATAATCTATATGAATTAGGATTATAAAGATACACCAAAAACCTAAACACGCTTACTTTATACACACAGTAATTTATCTAGGTTTGCAGAGTAAATGACTGAATAATTTCAGGTAACAGGACTCATTCATGTTAATGGACACTAGATCAGATGCCAATTATTATACTTTAAATGTCAACATCATTAACCTTGTTAATTATTTCACTATCAAAGGAAGGGTAAAAGCAAGTACCTATCATATTAAGAAGAATAACAGAAGCTACTCTTGCAGATTGCTCTTTAGGGAGAGCTTTTATATTAGGTGATAGGGCTGAAGAAGCAGGTACAACATTTAATCACCCATCCTTACTTTTCAAACAGTCCTAAAATATTACTGTTGGATTGAAAGTTAAAATAAATTTGTGTCCAGAATTCTATCTAATTAGAAATCTAGCTAGCTGACTTGTCTATTATGGGGACAAGTAGACTCATTCAAGGAAAATCCTGTTTGTCCCAAAGAGAACAAAGTGCTTCCCACTGTAAGCAAAGATAAGGCTCATGACCACCTGAGGAACCCAAACATACATAAATCTATGATGAGTTGCTTCTCGGAGTCCTGATGAAATTAGTTGATGTAGCTGCCAAGCCCCTCTCCATGGTATTTGAAAAGTCATGGCAATCAGGTGAAGTCCCAGGTGACGGGAAAAAGGGAAGATTTGTACCCATCTTTACAAAGGGTAGAAAGGAACACCCTAGGAACTACTGACCCATCAGCCTCACCTCTGTCCCCAGGAAGATTATGGAACAGATCCTCCTAGAAGCCGTGCTAAGGCACGTGGAGAACAGAGAGGTGATTCAGGACAGCCAGCATGGCTTCATCAAGGGCAAGTCTTGCCTAACCAACCCGGTGGCCATCTATGATGGTGGGACTACCTCAGTGGACAAGGAAAGGTTTACAGATATCATTTACTTGGACTTCTGTAAAGCCAAAACCATCCTTCGAACTAAACTGGCAAGAGATGGGTTTGATGCGTGAACTGTTTGGTGGATAAAGAATTTGTAGGACAGTCACATCCAGAGAATAATGGTCAGTGGCTCAGAGTCCCAGCTCACATCAGTGACAACTGCTGTTACACAGGAGCCCATATTGGGACCAGTGTTATTTAATAGCCTAATCAACTACAAATCAGTNGCCTAAGCAACTACAAATCAGTGGCATCAGGGGCACCCTCAGCAAATTTGCAGATGACACCAAGCTGAGTGGTGCAGTGGACACACCTGAAGGACAAGATGGCACCCAGAGGGAGCTGAAAAGCTCAAGAACTGAGAGCATGGGCATCTCATGAGGTTTAACAAGCCCAAGTGCAAGCCGCTGCATCTGGGTTGGGGCAACCTCCTAGCATCAACACAGGCTGGGGATAAGCAGATGGAGAGCAGCCCTGCTGAGAAGGACTTGGGGATGCTGGTGGGTGAGAGGCTGGACATGACCCAGCAATGGGCACTCACAGCCCAGAAAGCCAAACATGTCCCGGGCTGCATCCAAAGCAGCGTGGGCAGCAGGGCAGGGGAGAGGATTCTGCCCCTCTGCTCTGCTCTGGTGAGACCCCACCTGCAGTGCTGCATCCAGCTCTGGGGACCCCAGCACAGGAGTGACATCAACCTGTTAGAGCAGGTCCAGAGGAGGGACACCAAGATGATCAGATGGATTAAGCATCTCTCCGGCAATGAAAGGCTGAAAGAACTGGGATTGTCTGGAAAAGAGAAGGCTTTGGGGTTACCTAATTGCAGCCTTAGAGTACCTGAAGGAAGCCTACAAAAAAGATGGAAAGGGACTTCTAACAAGGGCATGTAGTGACAGGACAAGGCTTGAAAGTACAGCTGCAAAGACTGATCCTCTGAAATATGAGTGGAGAAAGCAGAGCTGTCTCTTTCTTTGGATCTTGACCAGTGGACCTAAGCAAGAGACAATGGAGGCAGAATAAAACCAGAAAATGCTTGAAAGACTACAAAAGATGGAATGTGATGAACTCTAGCCTCTCCATGAAGAATACAGACACTGAACAGTGAAGCTCCCAATCAATCTCAACATTCAAATCTGAAAGCCATAAATCCCAGGTAAAGCACTTCTCTGGATGGTTGTCTGGGAGAAGCATGTGATGCTCTGGGTTATCAACAGTAAGAGATCAGCTAGAGTGGTAATGTTGCAGTGTTAGCCTTAATAAAGTACTCAACAACTTTCCAAGACACTGGACCTTTATGTACTACTGGAGTTAAAAGTTACTTTCAAGGTTTTGAAAGTAACTGAGCCTAGCAAGGCACACCTTTTGTTCTGTGAAGAATAAAGAACGAGAATGCAGAGTTTTACAAAGGAAAGACCATTCCTAATTCTCCATTCCTAATTTTCAGAAAGAAAAAAAGTGTTTTAAAGTATTACAAAGTTGCTCACACTCACAAGATACATATCTAACACCTCTATTCTCTGAGGCAACTCACTATCACTGTGTTTCCCCATAGGAAATAAAGAAAATAAATAACCTCTCAGGATGCTCAAATCTACTATTATTAAACATAGGTTTAAAAACAAACTATCAGATGAAGAAAAACTTGACATCACTCAGGTAATCACAAATATACTGTCACAATGCATTTTTTTTCATTTATTTATAGATATAGGATTAAATTTGAGATCAGATTTCTTATAGTCACAGCTATAGAAGTAAAAATTCTTAAGAGTTCTGCAAAAATAAACTGATAAGTAAATGTGTTTATCCATTATTGAAAGAGGCTTGACTCTGTGTCACAGTGCAGAACTTTTTGTCCATGAACAACCTTTAGTGTCAAGAAGAATCAATATCTTCCTATCTAGATATCTACCTCTCTAATTGTCTCAGGAAAAAATATTTCATGGATGAATTCCAGAATTATTAGAGATATCATTATCTAAAATATATAGCGTAAACTTCTTATTCTGACTAGATTCAGGAAATATCTTAGAGTCCCACTAAACCACAATTAACTCACTTTCCAGAAAAAATAACCAAAAGAACCCCCCCCAAAATTCTAAACAGTGGGTAGATCAGACGTCAGTTTTATGAATTTCAAAAAAACCAGGCATGGCAATTGAACTACAATTAGCATACAGATCAGTAAAATAAAAAGAATAGCAGAAAGATAATATCACCAGATTCCTCAAAGTCTTAGAAGGACTTCTACATCTACATCTAGTTTAGATTATCATTGAGGAAATTTATACATAAACAGGCGCAGGACACACATTTGTGAGTTTGCTCTTTGTAATGCTTACTTCTCTCTATAAGTGTACACTTGGACTAGGTCTGTCTAAAAAAATCAAAACAAACCTGAATGCACAGAAAAAGAGATAACATCTGTTCATTCATCATTAGCTGTGGATCATGATGGAGTGTCAAGCTGGTGTCAAATCAGCTAGATAAAAATCTGTATCTGAGTTATTCACAATACCTGAATTAATGGTTCATCACACTTTAAGAATCCTGCCTTCTTCCTCATCCAGCGATAAATTCCAAATATGCTCTATATGAAGTTGTGACTGACTTCAAATGCTGAGTTATTCACTTGGATATACCATTATTATGTACCATCACTTCTATTTTACATTTTTTATTTACTTGGATGAACCACTTAATTGTGATTACAATCAACAGAAAGCTATCTGAATTCTTCTCCTTTTACAGTATAGTTTTTTAATTCTCACTGGATCAGTCTATATAGAGATTACATAAAGGTAGAATGTCCAGGGGCACCAAGATTGAAAAAACAAGGTCCTTATTTTGGGAAGAAAAAACATTATGCATAGAGTTAATCAGCAAAAGCTTGACATGTAATTCAGCCCTTAAGATTTGCATATCTGATCTGGAATTTATTCACTTGCAGTGCAGTGTTGGGGTCTGTTAGTTTCTGCATTGGCATGGCAAGCCGCAAACCTTCTCGGAGAGCGCTGCAGGGCTGCCTTGGGGACAGCGGCTGTTCCGCTTCCCGTAGCCCTTCCTGCCTGCCCCGCATTCAATGCTCCGGCTGTCGGCTCCACAACACGGCAGCAATAAAGGAGGAGAGAAGGGTCTCCACATGGGGACCTCAGAGGAACTTTATTCACATGGTCACATTCTGGTTCCCCAAGGCAGAGAGAGTGCACATGGCATGGGCCTGGGATTTTATATAGGGATGAGGGGGGCGGAGAGAGCATATGGACTAATGGTTTCAGGGCGCAGGGGCGGTGCATGGGCAGAGTTGGGGTATTGGGACCAAAAAGGAAAACCCGAGGGAGTGGCCAGGACTAGGGGTGGGGAAGGGAGAACAAGGTGGGAAGGGCAGACACTTAGTAAGAAAAGGAGTGGGGAAATACAGCACTACAGTCTAATGCTGTTACTAACTAATGTAATTTTGATTCAGTTTATATTGTTTCTTTTAAGTTTGGTAGTATACTGCCCTAATTTTATCTTTGCACAGTCAACTGGTTTTTACTAGTTTTTATGTCAGTAGTCAGACCTATCTTGAAAATTTTCAAGTGGTTAGATAGTTTGCTCTTTTCTATATCAACACCCACTTATGGAAGTCAGTAACTTTACCTACTCATTATAAATACAATAAAGTTAGGAAATAATCAAAATCATGAAAATACGGAAACAATTCACATACAATATAGTGCCAGCATACCCAAGAAAACAACTTTGAAGGATCTCAATGGTAAAAAATAAAGTCAAATAACTGCAAGTGACAGAAAAAATGTGTAATTGCAAAATAGGGGAAAGGAGTCAAGGGAGGTAGCAGAAGAAAAAGTGGAGACACAAGTGAGATGTTGCAATTTTCCCAAAGCAAATTTTCAGAAAATTAAATTCCCCTAATCCGATCCATGCCATAGTCTTCAACAGGCAGTTAAAAATAATGCTACTGTCTATTTTGTGCCAATCTTTGGGTTTTGTCTGATCTACAACTTCATGGTCACAGCTGTTCTCGGAAACCATCAAGTAATAATTATAAGTGGTCCAAATTAATGACCACATATCCTAATATTCAACCTTGTGATTTCTTCTTCCCCCAAGTAAGTTTAATTCTCATGGTACATTCTTACAGCAGTTGATTGGCCAGGTGATACTCCAACAAGGAAGGAAGCACTAGACACTACTGCTGTAATCAGCCAAAGAACTTACAGCTTTATGTAAGTTAAGTGCCTCATTTGTTAGAGTTTATTTAAATACAAATCTGTCTGTGAAATCATGATTTGTGGTACACATTACAACTATTGTACCTTTCAACCTTTCAACTTAATCAAGCATTATTCAATCTTCCAGTTCTTCTTAGCACCATGTCCAAAATTCAAGAAATCTTTTCAATCAAAAGGAGAATGGAACTAATCTAAGCCCTTACAGTATTTCTGCTGAACCTCATTACTTCAGATACAGCATCAGTGCTCAGTGTCTCTGGCAAAGTGGCAAGAAATTACATGTTCTTCAGTGCCTTTCATGCCTCCAGAAGACAGAAGACAGCTCATTGTGATGCTGCAGCACCCACCTGGAACCACACATGTTGCTAACCAATTTACACAGACATCCTTCTTTCTATATGTTTCCTCTGTTAAGACTGACTAGAAGCCATGATATTACTGGGTATGATGCAGAGATAAACTGAGGGAAGTCAAATTATAAATATGGAAGTTTCTGTAGTTGCTTGCACCCCAAACTGCCTGCCATATACAGGGATATGTTGCTTCTGGTATCCTGCTGCACTCTTCTAACCAGGAGTTACGATCCCACTCACACTATTTCTGTGCCTGTGGAAATAACAGTGAGTACAAATCCCCCTACTAAATTCTAGTCTGCATTACAGCTTAAGAGTGGGAGAGAGAGTGAAAACAAAGCTGATGAATACACGTGGTTTGCAAACAAGCAGGCTGCTGGAAGAGGATAGTCTCTGCTAAGGCAGTTGTTTACTATTTAGAAGGCAGAAAACAAAAAGAATTTATGATAAAAAATTATTTCAGAAAAGATTCTGTTGTTAGACAATTCAAACTCTGCCACCACACATAATTTCTTCTATTAATTTGTAGCCAAATAACTACTGCTAATATAGCTGAGTTATTTAAAGCTCTTGAAAGGGAGTTCTACTACGGATTGCAAAAACTGAATCAGGGAATTTCTTGTGTAGAGATGATGACAATGTTAACATTTTCCACTGAGAAACTGAAGTAATCAGAACATGACAATCAATTACCTTTCTTAAACAGTTCCAGTATTATGGAATCACAGACTGGTTTAGGCTGGAAGGAACACCTGAAGGTAATCTGGTCCAACTCTCTGCTCAATTTGACTCACTTGGAGAAGATTGCTTAGCATTATGTCCAGTCACCTTTTGGTTGTTTCCAAGGATGAAGAATCTACAACCTCTCTGGTCAGCTTTTGCCTGTACTTGGTCACCTTCACAACAAATAAACTTTTCCCTGCGTTCAGACAGAACCCTCAGTGAATAGAAAAATAATGATATGGTAATACATTTTCATAGATTGACCTGAATTATTTGCTAAAAAAAAAAGGATAAAAAAGACAATGGAAGTTAAACAATTTGCAAATTACAAATCATTAAGGAGTTTTCATCAGGAGATCCAAGCATGATGGCCAGAGGAGACGATCATCTATTCTTATGTTATTCACTAAAGCTTCCCTTCTATGTATTCAACAATAATGAAATCTAATTAACTATACACAATCCAAGGTTTACTTAAGGTTTAAATGAAACAGAATTAATATTTTCCTCAGTAAGATTTATTTCTCTTGATATTTCCAAATCAAGCTCAGACTACCACAGCATATCCAGACATTGAATAGCAGAAGTTCATAACTAAAATAGCTTGCAAGGACTCACCTGACACATGAGCAGCTAAAGACTTATTACAAAGAATAGCACTAAGTAAAATTCTGAAGAGTAAGGGGTGTTATCAGGCTTTTCTTATGTCACTAATAGAACTGCGCAGAATGTAGCACACACTGTCCCAGAATGGGTCTTCCCTTCACTTTCACATTTGTTAAATAGCCACAGTTGCTATTTAAGTTTTATGTCAGCTTAAATTGAATGCTAAAAATAATGCCTACTATTAAAGGGATCTCTTCCAATGTCTTAGCTCAACCTATGCAACAGGACAAGGTTTGCTTTCTGATCAGAAACACTGTAAGTCACTATTTGTCTTCTAGTTCTAGAAGTAAGACACAACTGAGAAGATTGTTTTTACATATTAAAAAAATGGAGATATGTAGATGAGGCTTTTGGAATATTATCTAAGTTTATCACTCCCATTTGCAAAGGAAAAAAAAGTATTGGTCTACTACTGTAGCATTACGGTCACGGCATATTTCTTTGGCACAAAACAAAGCGCTGCAAAATAATGTTGTGTACCTCATGTACGCTCAGCAAAACTGGTGAAGGTGAGATAAAGTGTAGTTACCTTGTGAACAGTGAGAGCTGGCAGTTTTGCAGATTGAAATATTTAATCCACTGAGAGCAGAGTTCGTCCATTAACTGCACCAAAGAAGGTTTCACTAATACTCGTAAAGTGAATAAACACTTTGAAATTTGTGTTACCTGCTAAAGAATGAATATATCTCCAAGAGAAATGCTATCCACTAAAATATTCACATTGGTAAAACAACATCAGCCTACACTTAGTATCTGTATGCCTGTATTTCACAGGACAATTTACATATTTCAAGGACACCCATTCCATAGCCAATAACCCTGATTAGGAGAAATCAAGTTATTTGAAACTGTGTTACAAAAGAAATCCCAACCCATTAATTACATCCAAAATGACCTTGGTATTACAGATATATTCACTATCCTCTGTGACATTCAGATAAAGTTGACTGCACTATATATCAAGCACTTTGATACTCTGAAGTGCAGAGTCATAAATCTGTACCTGTTTATGTGTTTACTGACTCATATGCTAAAAAATCCAAGTGCTTATTACTTCCAACACTGCTATCCATAAACAGACTCTGATGAGAATGCATTTATGGTGGACTGCATCTAGTCAGTAAGAACTCACAAAGGAGAAATAAAAGATTGCCAGAAATCATCCTGACTGCTCTACAGGACACAAAAGTCATTTTCTTGTGGACAAAACAGCATTTTATGCAGACCATATAATCCCCTATAAATTCTTTCACAGGGAAAAAGTAGTGTTTTATATGCAAGATTTGACAGATTTTTCCTACAGGAAAAAAACCCCCACACTGAATTATGTTCTAACAATATAGTGGTAAAGGTTGTTGGTAAATCTGTATTAAAAGGTTATCAGTCCCCTCTGAATTCTTCAAAAACAGAGGCAAAAGCAACTCAGGAAAAGAAAGACAAGCACAAAGCATACCAGTGGTAGGATAAGTAAGACAACAGCAAAGGCAGAAGAAGACTATGACCTTACACAGACTAGGGAGAGAGTATAAAGCTCTGAAAAGGCAGTATGTTCAGCAGAAAAGCCACATGAAACAAATAATGCAACATGTGAAAGTTATGTCACACATCTGCATGTATGAATTATCTGTTTGTATTAACTTACAATAGGGAGCCAAGAGGCAGGAAAAAAATATAATTATTGCACTAGACCCAAAAATCCATCTTTTCTGACATAATTTGTTAATGAATATGAATGAAGATCATTGTGCTCCCTTTATGATTCTCCTTAGCATGCAAAACAAAAGGAACTCTCACAGCACAACTATCTGTCTGAAGACCTAGAGCTTGACAAGTTTACGAATGTCACCACCACTATATGGATCAAGTATACAAGAGCTTTATTTGAGTTCTACTGAAATTAGTGGGGATACTTTCCACACAGCAGAACTCCACCAAGCATACAGCTATTGCACAGTTGTTGACATTAGACGTGTTATTAATTTGAGCAACTGTCTATCTGTAAAAGATTCACAATCAGGCATAGTATATAAATCTCAGAGCTATTAACTCACAGGAACTATACGTGTATTCCCAGGGATGTTGGCTTATTTTCTTAAAGAAAACAGAGTAAAAAATATGCCTAATTTTCTGCCAGTTTAATGTTGGAAAGAAGGCTGTAGGAATCAGTAGAGTCTTATGTTGGAATTAAAGAAGCATCTAAGACTGAAAAGAGCTCTTCCAGGATGTACTTCTCTTTGTTTCAGCATTACATTACATAATTTCTTCAGAAGAATGATTTAAACTTCACTGTAAATGACCCACGGTTTGTGTCCCTCATTATTCTAAAAACTTAATCAAAGTAAGGACATAGTGAAGAGAAGTAACTGAATGAAATAAAATCATGGCCAATTAACAAATGTGTATAATTTAAAAGTACCAACACATGTATTTAAAGGATGAAAATTTACAGCAGATTTGGACCCATATCCAACTCTTCATAGGCATGTAAAATGCACATTTATGTGTGTATACATATGCGTAAATGTACACAGACACAGACATATATATACGTATATATATCATGGTAGCGTGAAGGCATGTTTTTCTGTTGTCCAAAATACCTGGAATGCAGGAAGCAACCTGGTCCCATATCCTGTTTTTCAAAGGTTACCCATGCACTTGTCATCTGACTACGCTGTGCTACCATTCATCTTCAGAAAAATAAAAAGCTTTTGTTACCTAAGTCTGTATCTTTATTTATTCGGGTATAAATATTTTAGTCCTGTTCTACTTTTGTTATTTGCCTGAAGCTCACCTGTCTGTTCTCTTGCTACACGCTTGTTCTTGCTCTGTTTCCCTTTCTCTTGCCATTGTGATCATTCTTTTATCTCTTCCCTCCCATGTTCTGTGCTTAAGTAACACTGCAGTTTTTACAGCTATTCACATTTAATTTTTCATTGTTTCCAGTCAATAACCACTAATATATTTTCCTACTTTCTGTCTTTAAAAGCAGTAAGTGATGTCCCTCTCTTTCTTCTTCTTGCCCTTCCTTTTTCACAGTCTAAAATACAAATCCCCTCCTTTCTTATTTGGACTTGAGAGCTGTTACTGCTTATATTTCTAAGGTTTTTGCCTTGACACTTCTAACTGACAGTAGTAAACAAAATCAGCACATATTTCTTATGCCTTCAGCAATAATGCTTCTGTATCTATATATATATACATATAAAACACAGAATCCCTGTAAAACAGTGTCTAAACTTTAAGCTACAACCAAGCTGAGCATGATCAAAGTAACTTCTGGAGGGAGATGACTTGCTGCTAATTCCTTAAGGGCAAAGATCTGACACCTGCAGTTCAGAAATTACTGGGCTAATTAATAAAGACTATCTGAATATGCATAACTGCCAATGTTTTGACAGTGAAATAATAATAATAATAACAACAACAATAATAATAATAATATACCACCCAATAAATTGCTACAGCACTGCATGCTGCCTTTTAAGCCCTTGCAGCAGCCATTTGGCAAATAGAGACAACTCTTCCTCCACTAGCTTGGCTGAAGATTCTTTTACTGACCAGCCTTATTCTCTGGGTGCACACTAAAGAGAACACTGAGATCAGATCACCTTTGTAAGCAGGAAGATCCAAAGCTTAACTTAACATC
>VYXC01008340.1:21370-158787 GCA_013397175.1 Platysteira castanea
GGTTTGTGTCCCTCATTATTCTAAAAACTTAATCAAAGTAAGGACATAGTGAAGAGAAGTAACTGAATGAAATAAAATCATGGCCAATTAACAAATGTGTATAATTTAAAAGTACCAACACATGTATTTAAAGGATGAAAATTTACAGCAGATTTGGACCCATATCCAACTCTTCATAGGCATGTAAAATGCACATTTATGTGTGTATACATATGCGTAAATGTACACAGACACAGACATATATATATGTATATATATCATGGTAGTGGGAAGGCACGTTTTTCTGTTGTCCAAAATACCTGGAATGCAGGAAGCAACCTGGTCCCATATCCTGTTTTTCAAAGGTTACCCATGCACTTGTCATTTGACTACGCTGTGCTACCATTCATCTTCAGAAAAATAAAAAGCTTTTGTTACCTAAGTCTGTATCTTTATTTATTCGGGTATAAATATTTTAGTCCTGTTCTACTTTTGTTATTTGCCTGAAGCTCACCTGTCTGTTCTCTTGCTACATGCTTGTTGTTGCTCTGTTTCCCTTTCTCTTGCCATTGTGATCATTCTTTTATCTCTTCCCTCCCATGTTCTGTGCTTAAGTAACACTGCAGTTTTTACAGCTATTCACATTTAATTTTTCATTGTTTCCAGTCAATAACCACTAATATATTTTCCTACTTTCTGTCTTTAAAAGCAGTAAGTGATGTCCCTCTCTTTCTTCTTCTTGCCCTTCCTTTTTCACAGTCTAAAATGCAAATCCCCTCCTTTCTTATTTGGACTTGAGAGCTGTTACTGCTTATATTTCTAAGGTTTTTGCCTTGACACTTCTAACTGACAGTAGTAAACAAAATCAGCACATATTTCTTATGCCTTCAGCAATAATGCTTCTGTATCTATATATATCTACATATAAAATACAGAATCCCTGTAAAACAGTGTCTAAACTTTAAGCTACAACCAAGCTGAGCATGATCAAAGTAACTTCTGGAGGGAGATGACTTGCTGCTAATTCCTTAAGGGCAAAGATCTGACACCTGCAGTTCAGAAATTACTGGGCTAATTAATAAAGACTATCTGAATATGCATAACTGCCAATGTTTTGACAGTGAAATAATAATAATAATAACAACAACAATAATAATAATAATATACCACCCAATAAATTGCTACAGCACTGCATGCTGCCTTTTAAGCCCTTGCAGCAGCCATTTGGCAAATAGAGACAACTCTTCCTCCACTAGCTTGGCTGAAGATTCTTTTACTGACCAGCCTTATTCTCTGGGTGCACACTAAAGAGAACACTGAGATCAGATCACCTTTGTAAGCAGGAAGATCCAAAGCTTAACTTAACATCAGAGTTTTACAGATTTTATTAAGCTCTAGCACAAAATTATATTTGTAGCAGTCTCTTAGAATTATAGAATCATTTAGGTTTGAAAAGACCCTTAAGATTCTGTCCAGTCATTAACTCGACACTACCAAATTAGTCTTACAGTTTACTGCTCTTCTGCATTACATAAAATTATACAAAAACAAAAATAACCAAACCCTGTTCCTTTCTTCTTGTACTTGTAAGATATAACCTTAGCAATCGTCAGGTAATTTTGTTCCTTGCCTTACAGTGAATTATATCCTCCTCCTGCTGCTGAGTTGCATGATCCCTGCAGTGTGGGCGATTATTCTCTGTTTGCTATTACAATGTATCGTGTACAGAAACATTGAGAGAAATCTTAGGAAATGCAAGCTCTTTTCCAGCCAAGTTTATTACATTTGCTAGTGTGGCTGAAAACAGATGGAAATGGGATTTAGCCAGTGTTGAACAGACTGATGTAGGAAATCTCTGACATGCCAACCATAACAAAAATTCCAATTTACAGTAAACACACAGGAGAAGATAGGATGGGACTCTGGGACACTTCAAAAAATGTGACTATTACATACTATTGGAAGAACAAGCCGGTCACTGGACAATAACTTCACTCTCTCCTTACAGCAGATACAAGGCAATATCATACATTTGCACCAGCAGCTCTGAAATGATGATGCAGCAGCAAGATCGGCTTATTCCCCACAAAATTTTCATTAGTCAGCAGAAGAAAAGAAGGAAAACTAACTTTAAGTGTTCCTTTCATAACTAGAAACACTAATCTTTCCTAAAACATGAATACCAGCTCTCTTATGCATGTGTTTTTTCCAATTAGTTGTGAACTTAGTAAAAAAATACATGCATAATATTATCTAAAACGTTTTTTTTTGAAATTAGGACTGATGTGAGACAAGGGATATGATGATTTTGAAATATCTCTGAAAATGTCTAGAATTTCTGTTGGCACACTACTGTAAATACTAGCATTTCTATTATCATGTTAAAATTTACATGTGCACTCAGAAAAATTCACCTAAATGAGTCTAAGTTTACTTTGAATAAATTTAAATATTTAGAATAGAACCATTCTGAGACGTTTTCTTCTCTTTATTCCCCCAAAGTAGCTCTGATGCAAGTCTTGTGACACTAGCTAGATTATACTACTACTAGTGTAACACATCCAAGCAGCTGAAGTGATAGATTGGATAAAGATCAACTTCCAAGCTATACCATGATTAAAGTGAGGTGGTTAAAGAAGCTGATAGAGTATGAGAGATTACTTTTATCATAGAATAAAATCATGTAATGGTTTGGGCTGAAAGGGAGCTTTAAAAGTCATCTAGTCCAGCCCTCCTACCATGATCAGGACATCTTCAACTGGATCAGGTTAACCTTGAATGCTTCCTGGGATAGAGCATCTACCACCTTTCTGGACAACCTGTTCCAGTGTTTCACCACACTCGTAATAAAAATTTTCTTTCTTACATCTAGTCTGAATCTAATCTCTTTTAATTTAAAACAATTAACCCTTGTTCTAGCACAACCAGCTCTGCTAAAAAGTTCACCTCTGTCTTCCTTATAAGACCTGTTTAGGTACTGAAAGGCTGCAGTAAGGTCTGCTTGAAGTTTTCCCTTCTCAAGGCTGAACAAACCCAGCTCTCTCAGTCTGTCCTCACAGGAGAGGTGCTCCATCCCCTGTGATTGTTTTTGCAGCCCTCCTCTGGACTCATTCCAACAGGTGTGTATCTCCTTCTTGCTGGGGGCCCCAGAGCTGGATGCAGTAGTCCAGGTGGGGGCCTCATGAGGGCAGAGTAGAGAAGAACAATCTCCTCCCTAGACCTGCTGGTCACACTTTGTTTTTTACAGCCCAGGATGCTGTTGGCTCTCTGGGCTGAGAGTGCACATGGCCTACTCATGTTCGGCTTCTCATCAACCAACCACTCCAAGCCAGTGCCCGCAGGGCTGCTCTCGATTTATTCATCCCCAGCCTGTAGGAGCAGTGCAGTTTGCCCTGATCTGGGTGCAGTACCTTGTACCTGGCCTGCTTGAACCTAATGAGATTTCCATGGGCCCACTTCTCAGGCTTGACCAGTGCCCTCTGGATGGCAGCCCATTCCTCAGGCATCTCATATTCCCCATGCAGCTTGGGGCCACTCAGCTTGGTTTTCTTAAGGCAAATAAACGTGATAGCTATTTTTTGCCATTTTATACAGTGGTAAGCATGGTATAAAAATGGGGTTTTTCTTCTATATATTTTTAACATTTTACAAACCTTCCATCAAAGTGTCATGTTCTAGTTTGCGTGTGGTTTTTTGAGGGACATTCTATGTTTCTGTCTGGTTTGAATTCCCCTTAACCCCCAGTTTATAATTGGCTCTTTTTTCCCTCCCCCCTCTGTTGGGTATTTTCTTCCGAAGCTTTCATCAGAATCTTCAAGGTCACTATGGCAGGTTACCTAATCTGCATCTTCTTTAAACTAAATATTTTATTATAATCCTTTCTAATCACAGCAAAAGTCAAAGAAAGAAAGCTGAAAAATGAGTAGATTGAAACTGCAATCCCTTGAACTAAATTCTCAACGTCTTCAATGGAAAGAAGAAATACTTTGTCATTTCTACACCTGCTTTCATCTGCTTTCCAGGGTTCTTCCTGCTGTGAACACCCTGAAGGCTATTTCTCCTCTGAGTACGTAGATCTCTTTTTAAGCTGCCATCTTATACACTTAACATTCTATGCACTTGAGTGCACTTACCATTTGCTTTTTGCTGCAGCTATAAATAATGTTACGAGGATTTCAGTGTCGAGGTGCCTTATCCACACATATGCAGTGGGATCAGCAGGTTTTACAAAACATTTATCAACATAATATTTGGAGTTTTTTCACTGTGCTTTCATTTGAAAAAGCAAGTGCTGCTACAAATGGTTTTCCTCTAGACAAATTGGTATTCAATTATTCAAATTACTTTAGGCTATAATAGTTGTACTAAGCATTGTTCATTTTATTAATGTTGAACACTGTTAACATCTTAAACAGTGATATTGTAACTCACTGCCTAGACAAAGATTTGTGAGTAAATATAATAAAGTAAACAAGAAGATATGGCTAATTTATTAGACAAACAATATACATAACTTGCTAAACTGCTAGAGTCTTACTTAAAGTGAAATAATTCTGTGGTAGTCCAGACCACACATTGTATAATGTAATCAGATACTAGTGATTAATAACAACAAAAAAAGTCAGTTGCAAAACCCTTTAAAACAAATATTTTCTGTAGAGCAAAAGAGTATGGAACCAGTTCTTACAAGGAGAAGAAGGGAATAAATTTTGAAATTAAGTCAGAGGTTCTGTATCCTGCCTAAAATGGAATTTCTATGTACCTGAAGTCACATCCCTCCTACCTTTAAAGATGCGATGCACATTTTTGCAAAATTAAAAAAAAAGCATGTTTTTTAATATTGAGTTTCAATTAAGGTTATGGAAAGGTCTACCTTAAAGCAAATAATGCATTCCTTAAGGTAATGTAAGTTATCTATGTTTTAGATATTACCATATTTACTCAGATGGTAGTACTTATGTCCAAACATCTGGCTTCTGAAGTCTACCAGTGTCTGCTGAGTCTTTTTAACAGACCCAAAAAACAACTTTAATTAAATATTCTGCTCGGTGAAATATTTGCAGATCTTTCTGTAATTCAGAATAGAACCAGTCTGTGATTTGAATGGGGTTTTCAAAAAAATGCTTCCCAAGGATTACCATAATTTATACAACAGAGTAATCTCCTGGCAGGTACCAAACTTTTTTTGACTTTCGGTATTATACTTGAGTTTTTCTGAAAGAATATAAGAATTAAAGAAGCAATGAGATTCCCATTTTCCCAAAAGATTACGTTTTCAGCATAAAGCATAAGGAAGAGTGAAGGTGGATAAAGGTATATAGGGAAGTAGCTGACACTGTCTCCTCTTCCCAAAGGAATAAATGAGCATCATATTTTCTTTTTTTTCCTCCAGATTTTAACCCATCAGAGGCTTACAGGATTCAATATATAATCTTTCAAATAACAATATGAAATATATTTAAGTATATACTTAAAAATTGCCACAATCCAAGTTGAAAAAGCTCTAAAATATAAAACAGCTGATCAGCAAAAATCAAGTTGTAGAGAAATATTTCTTTCTATTATGTGTGCTAATACTAAAAGTATTTTAATAATGCTTTCAAAAATGCATCTATTCAAATAGTATATTCTTGACTGCAATAATAACCTGATATTAAATTTCAGTTAATCATCCTAGCCATACTTATAATGTAGTTTAAAGTGTAAGGACACTAATCTACTCATAAAAAAAAAATTTAAAAAAAAAAAAAAAGAGCAAAAAAAAACCCCTAAAAGCATATTTTGTACTCATTTAAACACTGTAGTCACTTTCCATCATTTTTCTTCTACTGGAGGTGTTTATGATCACCTATTGATTATTTCACTTGACCAGAATCCTAAGCAGATTTAATAGCTGTATTTATTTCAAATCATACAATCATGTGTAGCTGGTACGAAAAATACAATTCAAGGACAAGTATCTAGAAAAGATTACCCTGGAATTGTTTGCTGATTTTATCAATAGACACAGTGGTATTATGAAATAAATGACAATGATAAGCCTCTCCCATAAGAAGCAACAGAGGAACAGACATTAATGAAGCAAGCCAGTGGTGACATTCTGCAATTGTACCCAGGTAAGCAAGTTCCTCTGCAGTAATGTAATGACATGGATAAGCTTTGTAGAACCTGATAACAAAGTAGTTTTTCAACAGAAAAAAAAGCCCCCAAATCTGGGGAACCAATACATCTCACTTTCAGCTATTAATACTATGATAATTTGGGCATAAACAGCTGTGTTAATTTTATGTAATAATTCGTCTTCTGTTCAACTATAACACATTTACTACTTTTTGTTTTTATTTAAAATTTTCATGTACAGTTTTAAAAAGAAAATCTAAAAACTGTTGTTAATCCCTTGGGAAAAATAAAATGTTTCCTTTGTCTTCATGGAAGACCTCTTATGAAGATTTTTATGTAGAAAAATGTTGTAATTTCTCCAAGTTAGACTTCTTTAGGAAATCACTAATAGTAGCATATCCTCCCAATCACTGGCACAGGAGTTACATATACATTAAATTTTAGTCTGGGAAGTCTGCCCTCAGTAAATATATTTAATGTGTGGACATGGTCTTCTGAATGCTTTCACTCAAAGCCATCTGCTATGTGGGCACTGTTCCCATTCACAAGTGGATTGGAAATTTTCCTTGGAGTATTCATGGCAAGAAACAGGAACAATAAGCCAAGGCTTTCCCCTTCTGAATCACCTTTTTCCTGCTTATAAACCACTGACATAAATGCCTCAGCACACTGAGAAAGTATGTTTCAGAAAACAATATCTGAAAAGTAGAAAAACATATAATGAGAACTAAAAGTCCTCCTACCAGTAAATTTTGTTGCAATGGCACTATAGAGAATAACAATAACCACTTCTGGTGAGAAAAGATATAAATAAGAAAGTATCAACATGATAGGACACTCTCTGCCCGTAAAATCCTATGGCAGAAAATAACATTAAAAATAAACTAAGGTCTAGAGATAAGGGACATTCATCAGAGAACACATATGAGTATCAGTGTTTCCATAAGTGAATTTGCTATCCTGAATTCGTTCATATCTGTGTAATTAGATATCTGTGTAATTAGATCAGCAAACAGATTCCCAAACACCTTAAAATGCAGGATCTCAAAATAAGCTGAGTAAACTAAAACAATCGAAAACAAAATGAGCAGGAATCTGCTTGTGAAGTTTTTGGTTACAGTGTTCACAAACAGCTAGGTCTGAATTCAGCAGTGAAGTTACATTGTGGGAAGTTGAAGTTTCAGTGAGTATATGGTAAACAAAGGAGCTTATGCGGGAGCAATGCACCTTACTTCCTCACATACAAAATTCCTATTTTCATCGCTGTGGATGGTTTGATTCTGTATGAGTACGACGATGACAAGTCTGAACTATTTCCACTGCTTCTGTCTTGACGTCTTCCACACAAAACAGAGAATGAACTGAAATTAGTATAATTGTGATTAACTTAGTGGGGAAAACTGAGTCTTCTCTTTTTTGAAAAGAATAAAAAAAAGGTTAAATTACCTCTTGATAATGAAGGAGTACTGAGGAAAAAACAAATTATAAAGGCACAGTGATAGCTAGGAAAAACCATGAATAAACCTACTAGAATGCTGTAGGAGAAATTGGTTCTCCAACCATTATTTGTTGATACAACATTTTCATTGCCTAAAAATCTTTACTGCCTTCAACACTGTTCCTACTTTATTGCATTTTATATTCAAAAGCCAAGCATCTAAATTCTCAGAGCACTAAAGAAGAAAGCATTACTAATGTTAATACTGTGACAGATTATTTAAATCAATTTCTGCTTCTGGGAGTCAAAACGGGTTCACTGATGGAGGAAAGGTCTGTATTTCCCAAATGACTCTACCCCACAGAGCACCTTATGAAATGAAATGCATCCATGCAAATGGAAAACAAAAGGCTATCATTTCCTTCCTTCCTTCCTTCCTTCCTTCCTTCCTTCCTTCCTTCCTTCTTCCTTCCCTTCTTCCTCTTTAGTCCTCTCCTTTCTTTCCTTCTCTACTTCCCTCTCTCGCTCCCCAGGTAAAAATTTTCCTGANTCCTTCTTTCCCTCTCTCCCTCTTCTCTTTCTCCCTCTCTCCCTCTTTCTCCCTCTCCCTCTTCTCTTTCACCCTACCCCTTATTTAGAATCCACTGCTTTGGGTTTATACTATAAGAGAAGGGACCAGCTTATACCAATTTCCATGTTGTGTGTATAATGTATTAATAAAACTTTGTAAGTAGTTGTGGACCCACTGACTTTTGTTGTTGCTTTCTGACTATGGGCATCTACAAATCTTGGGTTGTCCCTTCCCCTTCAGGGTGGGATGCCACATTACTTACTGCTCATTACTATAGAGCATCTCTTAAAGCATACTACTAAAAACACAGGGAAAAAAGCAATTCTAACATGCATTTGGGAAAAACTAAGTATAGAAGGCTGATGAAAATATACTATGTTTGAAATTAGGTCACAGCCTTAAAGCTGAATGTTGCTTTCAAAAGGCAGTCTCTGCAAAGAAACAGGACTCTGGAGAAAATCATGTATCCAATGAGTTGTCCAAGAGGACTCTGGTAAGGCACTATTCATACCTACAGGCTTGTGCATGCAACCTGGAGTAAGTCTCTCTCTTAGTAAATCTCATCCCATTTAAAAAATATTTTGCATGAGGTGTACATCTCTAAATAAAAGAATATCAACATAATGAAATCATTCTGGAACTTTCACCCATTTGTTCTCTGTCCCACAGCTGTTCAAGAACCAGAGTTCTTCTTATTCTAAATCAGAAAAGTGACTTTACCAGACATATGTTGCAATTACTCTCCACAGAGAAAAGTCAGATTATTTCTTGAAATCTGCATCCAGTATTTAGACATTGGATGGTGCCAGTTTACCTTTTGGAAGCATAACATCTTTAATATGTGTATTTATATGACTAAGGATTAATTATTCTGTTTTCACAATGTTTAGACAAGGTTAAGCACATATCACAGTGAGCTGTAACAATCTCGCAAGAATATTTTCACCAATTATCATAACTAAATACAACTCAGGAGTCCATCAAGGGACACTTAATTGGTTTAAAATAATGATCTAATCATAAAGACTGCACATAATTAATAACAAACAAAATCTGCAAATACTCAGCTGTCTCCCATTAATCACTACTGTGCAACTGTTCTGTATCCTCTAGTTATGTAAAAATAGCGTGAAGAGCCTGAGGAAGTAAGAGAATTTTACAATGACTTCTTGTGCTAAGTATTCCTTCAGAAGCAATAAACATTGAAAAAAAAAAATCCATTGTGCTATGATGGTGGTGGTGGATAGTCCCCATTCAGTAGTAGTCAGGTAGAGTAACATGGCTCAATTCCCTTCTTCTCATTGGACTCTTCCTGATTGTCCAAAAGACCCAGCCAGGATTTGCAGCCACACCTTGTGCCAGGAGGGAAAACAGTGGCCCTTCTTTGCCTGAAATTCTGTTAAACTCTGCCCGGAACACAAAGACTCACAGAGCCAGAGAAAGCATGAAAGAGCAAGGATGTAATGAAAAATATGCTGAATTACATTTGGGGTAATAAATTGAATTTCATCTTCCTGTGATTTTTTTTTAAATATCATTTTTAATATCATTAGAGAAAGTCAGATCAAAAGGGACAGATATTCCTTAGAAACGTAACAAACTACAATAGCAGGTTTTGGACCTTATCTACCTACTTTGCTCCTAATTTTTTCTAACTGCTGTAATTCCTCTTCTCTTGATTATACATTCTAACAGGAGCATTCAATTTTTAACCTCACATAAAAACTAAACAAAACAACCTCCCAAAAAACCCTAGAAACCTGCTTGCTGCCCTCTAACTGAAATGACAATAGTTATCATCCTTTCATAAGCACAAAGATTCCTGCTAATCCATTTCTAACAATTTTTAAAAAATATTGAGTATTCTTCACATTCCTGCAGGAATACATAGTTCAGACAGATTTTTTTTCAGTAAAGACAGAGGGAATGTTTTAAATAATCAAAAGTAAGATTCTTCTGAAATGCATCATTCTCCCACTCCCAACACATACTAGGAATCAATATTCATTCCGTGTGTTTTTCCAGCACATCCTCTGCACAGTGTTCAAACAGTTTTTAATGAATCCTGCACTCGGTACTTATTCCCTATGGCTTTCTTTGTATATCCAGAAAGGGACACAAGACTGAAAATTACAGCAGACAGAAATATAAGGTGTGTTAGGATGAGATAAGTTACTTTCAGAAAAGTAATTTCAATTATTACTAACAATCTGTGCCAGTGTCGCTCTGTAGGCTTCAAAGAGTACTTGTAAGAGCAAAGACAATGTTTTACTTACTGTCAGCAACTGTAGTTATGCAGGAATTAGCTGATACGAACCACCACGGAGATGAAAATAGCATTTATACTGGGAGTGCAAAAGAAAATGAGATGCTCTGTTACCTAAATTAGCTGAATTAAATTTTCATTGGCCTCACTGAATATTAATCACTCACACAGTTTTTCTTCATATTGCACCGAAGATCTTCTCTAGTTCTCATACATGTATACCTCAAATCACTTTCCTTTTACATATATTTAGAACCATATATCACAGAATGACAGAATAAGCTAGGCTGGAAGGAACCCACATAAATCATCGAGTCCAACTCCTGGCCCAGCACAGCAAGAGCCGCAAGAGTCACACCATGTGCCTGAGAGTGCTGTCCAAACACTTCTTGAACTCTGTCAGGCTTGGTGCCATGACCACTTCCCTCGGGAGCCTGTTCCAGTGCCCAAACATCCTTTGGGTGAAGAACCCTTTCTAATATCCAACCTAAACTTCCCCTGACACAAATTCAGGCCATTCCCTCGGATCCTGCCACTGATCACCAAAGACTTCCCCTCATCTTTCCTTCAGAAGGAAGTTGCAGACTGCAATGAGGTTTCCCCTGTCTCCTCTTCTCCAGCCTGAACAGACTAAGTGACCTCAGCTCCCCCTCACAGGGCTTTCCCTAAAGGCCCTTCATCATCCTCCTTGCCCTCCACTGGATATTCTCTAATAGTTTAATATAAACTGCACACATCATTCAAGGTGAGGCCACCCAAGTGAAGAGAAGAGTTTAAGCCTAAACACAATATATTCTAAAGGAAGAAGGAATGATAATGTCAAAGGTTAGTGAATACTGTAGTATTTATCATTGCAACTTACAATTCCTTGCACATTAGAGTTTTACAGGAACTGTTAAACTCTAAGCTTGAAAGTGTTTTCTTACATACAAAGCTTTTATTTTTTCTGTTTAATTCAAAAATCTAAAACTGAACAAGCCAACCCCTAGTCTAAACAGCACATCCTTAGTGGTCAAAAAAGATTCCTACAGCTGAAGAGTGTACCTTAGGGTGGAGAAATTCAATGATATTTACTTTTTTTAATTATTAACCAATACTTCTTAGGAGGTAAAAAGCAGAGTTACCTGTCTCAAACACTAAGGCCATAGAAGGGAGAAATTTACAACAGGAAAGTGCTAATTCCGGGCCTGGCAGAAGCCTGGTAGAGATCTGGTTAGCACATCCTCTTTAAGGCATCCGGGCAGAATTTCCCCACTGTGACAGACTGTGAAAAGAAGCAACTGCTCATACACGTATCAGTGGTCAAACAAAGATCCCACCTAGTTATGGGACAGATGACGTCTGTGACCACCAATGACCACGACACCGCCCGTAACATGTCTCTGTGGATACCAGGAACTTGGACTGTCTAAAGGTGGTACTGTTGTCCAGGTGCTCAGAAGATAAATTCAGTGATCTCAGACCTAGGAGGAGGTTAACAAAGCTTGGAAAGAGGATGTGTCACTGCTAATGGGTGCAGAAAATGCAGTATGTAGGGGCCACAAGGACGTTTGGCAGAACTCTCAAGACAAGAAAGAAACTAATAAAACCAACTCAGCAACTGTGCTGAAATCAGCTCCAGCTGGGTAAAAGGTAATTCCAGCAGGGGAAGATTGCAACCACTGATTCAGGGCCCACTGACCCAAGAAACCCATTGACTCAAAAGAAGAGAAAGCCTGAGCTTACGGACGAATTGGCATAAGAAATGAGGGAATCATTTAACCAGTAAAAGATAGAATGCTAGTTAATAAGGAAACAAGTTACTATGTAACTTGTAGCCAACAAGCATTACTTTCTTTGTTTGCTAATATATATAAATAATGAAAATATTTGATAGTGCTGTACTCTGTGGACCCAGCATCTCTTTCTGCACAGAACCTACCAGCAGAAGACTGAACCGAGTTCCCTGCCTCATCACTGAGAACCTCAAAGTGAAGGAGAACTCCTCTCACCTCTCTCTCCCCACCTCTCCTTTCCCCACCTCTGTGCCTCTTCTCCAGCTCTCCCTCTGTCCTCTCTCTCTCTCTCCCAACCACCCTGCCAGCTGTTCTGCCTCTCCCTGTCCCTTCCCCTTTTCTATTTCTTTCTGTTTCTCTATCTCACATTAATTGTTAAATAAAATCCATATTGTTGACTTTGGCTTATGGTCTCATTTGCTCCTTAATTTGAGCAGAAGCATCTCTTGCTAGTTAGATCTTAAAATAAGGGAAAATAAAAATTCACTCTGTCACTTTTTTATACCTACAGGTTTGTAAATGATAATATTTAGCATCTTAGTCAGTTCCTTTATAAATGCTTATGGGCCAAAATTCAAAATTGTACTCAATTATTTCTCATTATGATTCTTAAAAAAGTGGTAAAATGTAATGGACACCAAGCATGAGAATTGCTATCTATTACCTCTGTGGAAGAGATGATACCCAAAACGTAGAGCATAGGGTCGAAATACTGATCATTGTTCAGGTTTCTTATTTTTTAACCAACAGAAAAAGAGGTTAGTGGGTGTACCTCTTCAAAGCTTAAATACATTTTTACTAGGTACTTTCCTTCATAAGTTCATTTGCTGAATAAACTTTGTAAAATCAACTGATGAGTTGTGGACTGTGCCTGGATCTTGCAGTTCATCATCAGAAAGAAGCAAATTAGCAAATCTCTGCCTGCATTCCTTTGATACTAACTGGTTGTGCAGTCTGGGTAGGGGTTAATTGTCTTCTACCACTGTTAGATGTATCATTCAACTGAGTCTTCACTATGCTTCTGTGAAACTAATAAATTTTTAAAGATACATATTTATTTCTAGACATAAGATTCTTCACCTTATTTGTTTTCACATACAAGGTACCAGTCCCTAACCTAGCATCCTATGACATTCCTGTCATATTCAAATTTTAATTGAAAACACATGTTACAAGTGCTTCCATGTATTCAGAATTCACCCATTGTATTTTTTTAAATTCATCTGGCTTTTTAGACAGTTTACATTTCTTCAGGATGCAACACAGCAGCTGGCCTACACACCAGTTCATGGCAAGATGTCTTAGAGAATCTCTAACTATCCTGAGTCAATACTATAAAGCCAAGATAGCTGTCTCCAGACCAACTCATCCTTCCTGGCCAGCAGAGATCCTTCAAACAGAGCTGATATAACATTTCATAACCGTAACAATTCTTCTGATGTTACTAGTAACCTACACCATAGGAAGTTGTCTTCATTTCATTCATGGCCCATTTGCCTTCAAACTAAAATGAGGGGCCAACAACTACTTTTCCTTTAAGTTCAGGAATTTCAAGTTCTGCTGCAGTGCAGCTGATGCTTTAATTTCTCATATTTTAGTATTATCTTCTATTTAAATGCAAGAATGTTTTTACTGAAACAGCAAGTATCTGTGAGAGTTGGATTATTTATCTTTCCTAGAAGCACTATGACAGGTGCATGTACAACCTATTTTTCACTGAGTATCAGATCTGTAGAATTCTGTCCTAAAATTAATGACATCAATAGAAATTTTAGCACAAACTCAGATGGAAGTAGTTTTGTTGCTTTTGCAACTAGTAAATCAAGGTCACAAATCCAAATCTTCTTATTTTCATCTAAGTAAAAGGAAAAGAAAATATGGACCATGGAAAAAATAATATCATGGAGATATTGAAAACTTATGTTAAGTGTTCAGGGACTCAAATAAAGAAAGAAATTTATAGATGAAAATGTGACTGCTAAAACTATGAAAGCTTAGACAGATTACTTATTATATGCTTCATTACTTAATTAATATGCTACTTGCCTAAACATAATTTCAGAATACATAGCATGACATAATAAAAGTTATCAGGGTCTGTTTTGCTCAGCAAAAAAGTATGCGAAAGGAAGTCAGCTAAATCTTACCACAGCAAAGCTTGTCTCCTGCTGACATAAAAGGGAACTGCACAGCTAAAGCTCATCAAAGGCTTTGAAGATGTACAGCATTGTAATAGTAGTCAAAGAGATCGTGAATTTGGGAGTGTGTCATCTGATGAGTCCCTTATAACTGAATGCCTTTATTCCACCTCTCTGTGTCACACTTTAACCTACTCAATGAGATCATGCCAGTGTCACACCACTCAAGCAGCAACACCTTTAACTATGACTCATTGACATCAAT
This sequence comes from Platysteira castanea, assembly GCA_013397175.1. Lineage (NCBI taxonomy): Eukaryota > Metazoa > Chordata > Aves > Passeriformes > Platysteira > Platysteira castanea. Next base: position 35,923 of record VYXC01008340.1, read on the forward strand.
CATTCTTGCTTTTTTAGCACACCAGAAAAAAAAACCAAAACAACTGGTTTTGTTCCCTATAAGAGATTTTAAACTTTTATTTTAGTGTGATAAAAGAAAATACAGAAGCAAACCAAAATTATTCAACATTTAAAAAAAGAGTGTAAAAAAACTTCATGGCATTCAATGGCATTGGAAAAGACACCTGTAACATTCCCATCCTTAAAATATTCTTCTCTAACTTGGTCATATATAACTGACACCACAGTGTCAGTGAAAAAAATTATGAGATGTAGTATGAAAAAATGAATATGATCTATATTACATTTCTTAGTTTATGAGCAGGTGTGTGACTGAATATGTTCCTTTTTTTTACGTTTGAAGATAAGGCACATGTCAGCATTTTGTGTAACCTTTTGAATGACACAGATGTGCACTCTAATATAATAATTCTGCACTTGTAAATTCAATTACTTTTTACAAAACAAGAACAAATATTTAACTTATAAATCTATCAATTCAGACCGCATTTAGAGCCTTAGAGGCATATAAAATCCCAAGTATCCCAAATTAATCCAGAGTGACAGTAACTGTACAAATTTGCTAGACAAGTCAGCTGATTTAAAAGTTAAATTTTATTTCTGTGGTTTCTAATACTTGAATCCTGTTTTGTTTTTCACTGGGTTTAAGCCTAATTTTGCATCCCAACTTTAGGTTAGATATTGCCTTCTTCTATGAGTGCTAACTGAATTAAACATTTGAATTTCACCAGCCTTCCTGAAAATTCAATCAGTTCAATCAACATCTATTTTTGTTAGGATAGATTCATAAAACAGCATTAAAATGAGGACATAATTCTCACTCTCTTATTTTATAAGTTAAACAGTAATGAATGACACAATCAGTCTGAGCGATCAAATTCTAAAATAAATAATCTCGGTACTTGTTCCTTACAGAGAAAAACATCTTTATTTTTGATACAGCCAAGTGGTGAAATAAGATATTATTGGACTGACTAATTGAAAATTACTTCCATCACTAAAATTGTATTTTCTACTTCACCAAAGAGCAAATAAATAAATATGCATTGCTAGTTTTCATGGACAGTGATTTTTTAAAGAACAGAATAAACTGTAAATAGATCCAAATACATATTTTTGAAACCAGTTCAAACATTTCCACTTAGCTTGAAGCCATTTTTTAACTGAAAATTAAAATAACATTTATGCATTCAGTGGGATAAAGAAAAATCAAAATCACTACATTTTGATGAGAAGTGACACAAATAGTGCATCAATTCTCTAATCTCCACCAGCATAATTTTTAAAATGTTAAGACTGTTATCTGAGTAGAATTTTTAAGTATCTTTTAAATGTTACAGCTAGCTTCTTCCCATTTTGCAGTTTTGCAGTTTTACAGTTTGGGTTTTTTATTATAATTTTCCTATTTCAAATGCTTTCCCATCAACCCAATTTTCTTCTTTAGTTTTAGAAATAAAGTGAAAGAATAGGTATGAAAAATTATTATGCCAGACAGCAGGTATATGAAGATGACAAGAGAATCTGCTTTAAATGAGTGGCTTTCTCTTCCTCTAAAGGAATTTAAAATATTTAAGACGATATTGGTATGATGAACAAAGTATGTGATATAGTAAGAAAAATGAGACAATTAGAAAATCAGTCAGGTGGATGATAATAATAGAACCTAGCTGTTTGGGTACCATTTAACTGGATTTTTCTACTTTAGTAATTGATTCATAGACACCATTCTTGACCACCTTTTCCAGCATAATGGTGCAACATATTTAGATGATCCAATCAATTCTTAGTCCTGCTTATGCTTCACAGTTTGGGAGTAATACAGGTCACTGAAGAGCATTCTGATAGATGCTGAAAGGGAATACTAACAAAATGTCTATTTTGGGTTTCTTTTGCTAAAATACTTATAAACACTGACTTAAATGGTTATAGACTTTAAAAGAGTACCAGACATTAGGAAAAAAATGTTTTTATAGAAAAGAAAGTCGAAATAATGGTGAAGTAATTTTTTGTTATTTACCTGAGACAACACAAACACTTCATTGGAGGTGAATGAAAACTATACAAAAACATAAGAAGATACTTACTTGATGACTAACCAAGACCTTAGAAATAAGTTTTCCACCAGTCTTGCAAGCCTCCACTGAAAATAACAGAAGCCTGATAATTCAGCAGCTTTCACTGAAAGAGAAAAATAACGTATTGAACATGGTTAGAAAATAATGTTTTTCTTTGCATGATACTTAAGCAAACAGAACACAGCATAACCATTGGACTGTCTTTTGCAGTAGAACGTGTAGATGTTAAAATGTTTATCCTGGCAAATCTATAGAGTCTGTACTACATTAATGAACGGATTTTTATTTTTAAGCAGCTGTTCAAAATTGGAACTAATTGAAATAATTAAATGTACAGCAATGATATTTTCAAGGTTTTTAGTAGCTTGGGAGTAATACATAAATTCCTATCTCATGCCAAATATAGGAAAATGAGCTAATTTGAAAACCTTTTGAGTTAAATCAAGTTAATTACTGTCTTAGAGAAATAAAGAAGCATTGATTCTGAATCTGTTCCGAAACCAATCACTAAAAATATGCAAACAACAAAAATAGTCTAGTCCTGTTTTTGCACAAATTTATAAATAAATCTATTTTAGACAGTATTTTTCTTCATTTATATACATGACTTACCAGCCCTTCTCAAATATGTCTTATATCAATATAATCTCATGAAACATTTTTCTTAGTTATTGTCACCTAACTAATCTCACAGTATATGATACTAATAAAAATTAATAAATAAACCTAGAAAAAGTTAAATAAAGATATATTAAATCACCAAGAAGTTATTTTTGCATTATTTCTGTAAGCACCCTATCAGAATACCCAATGATATGTATGTAGATTCCTAGCTAATGTGAATCCATAAACTGAGTCTAGGTATACAATATAAAAACTAAAATAAACTTATCCATTTAATATTTATTTTTTACTTGATAAGCTTTAGACAGTGAAAGAGTCTGCCTTATATGGAAGACCAGTTAGTTTTAAAAAAGCATATAAAACAGAGAATTACTCACTGAAGTGTAAATTCGACCAGTAAAATATATGAACTTCCTTTACCAAGAAGCTTTGTTAGCTTTATTAAAATGCACTGCTTGTGTTAAAATATTCATGAATCATTCATAAGAAATAGGAAAACCGCAGGCAAGCCTAACCCTCAGTTTCATATGCAGGTGGTTTTTTTTGCTCCACAAAGATATCATTTTTCAAGTCAAGAAACCTTGCTACTGACAAACAAATTCTCAAATATACTCCAAAGTCTGTGAACAAGTGTTTGGGTCAAAGTATTGCCAGAAATTGCAGAAATGGCTCCACAATAATATCATTTTTGCTGCCCCCCATTTGCCTCTTTATAATATAACTGTTAAGTATCAGAGATCTCTAGTCACCCCAGGGAAACTATGAATAGTAACAGCTAGAAAACCAAGAGCACCTACATTGCACAGTGTAAGCCATTCACAAATAAAGTGTCATCTATCCCAGAACAAGCTTGCTGATTCTTGGTTACAACTGAAAAGCGTCATCAAGGACATGGTTTAATTGCACGTGGGCCTGTAATTCTTCCATACAACAGAAAATGTATCGGTTTGGATGAGGTTTTCCTTTCAAAGTATTATAAGATTCACAGTCCCATCTATGTTTTGTCCACATTCTCTTCTTCAGAATTTGTAAATTTCTTCATTGCTAAATTCTTTGTTTTTACCTTTGCTAACTTTTTCTCTCTTACTCCGCTGATCTCCCCCTTAATATTGCTTTCAGTATTCCAGTGGGATAATCAATCTCTGGCTAGGATTAATCTTATGGGAACTGTTATTGATATCTTCATGAATTCTATTCTATAGAATAATTCTGTTAAGAACGACAGCTGAGTTGTTCTTTGTATGCTTGATCCTACGAGTATTAAGGTTCTGTTGAAACACTGAGATATGTAGAAGCCATTATATTATTATTAATAATATATTAAGTTCATATGATTGCCACTGTGATTTTAAGCAAATTATATATTAATATTATTAATTTTAGTATTAATATTAATGCTATTATTGTGATACTAATCATAAATTACTGTTGTCATTATTAATTGGATTAGAGCTTGTTTCCTCTAAGCTACAGGATTCACAGTGAGTGGAACACAATACATTAAGCCACTATGATGTATTTATTTATTTACTTCTGTTAGTGTGTTTTCTTAAGATCCCAAATTTTTCCAAGAGTTGTTCTTACTCCTATACACTATTTTTGGGAATTCACAACCGATTTTTTCTTCCTGATGTGATGTGTAATTAACTACCTGGTATTAGACTGGTAGTGATCTGTAAGAGTCCAATTTTTTTCTGGGTTTGGAAGTGTTCTGCTCAAAGGCATATTTCAGCATTAAAAATACTGAAAACCATCATAATATTAAAGAAAAGCTCTTGGTACGTTGGAAATCACAGTTTTGGTTCAAAGGGCAAANTCTTCTTCAGAATTTGTAAATTTCTTCATTGCTAAATTCTTTGTTTTCACCTTTGCTAACTTTTTCTGTCTTACTCTGCTGATCTCCCCCTTAATATTGCTTTCAATATTCCACTGGGATAATCAGTCTCTGGCTAGGATTAATCTTATGGGAACTGTTATTGATATCTTCATGAATTCTATTCTATAGAATAATTCTGTTAAGAACGACAGCTGAGTTGTTCTTTGTATGCTTGATCCTACGAGTATTAAGGTTCTGTTGAAACACTGAGATATGTAGAAGCCATTATATTATTATTAATAATATATTAAGTTCATATGATTGCCACTGTGATTTTAAGCAAATTATATATTAATATTATTAATATTAGTATTAATATTAATGTTATTATTGTGATACTAATCATAAATTACTGTTGTCATTATTAATTGGATTAGAGCTTGTTTCCTCTAAGCTACAGGATTCACAGTGAGTGGTACACAATACATTAAGCCACTATGATGTATTTATTTATTTACTTCTATTAGTGTGTTTTCTTAAGATCCCAAATTTTTCCAAGAGTTGTTCTTACTCCTATACACTATTTTTGGGAATTCACAACCGATTTTTTCTTCCTGATGTGATGTGTAATTAACTACCTGGTATTAGACTGGTAGTGATCTGTAAGAGTCCAATTTTTTTCTGGGTTTGGAAGTGTTCTGCTCAAAGGCATATTTCAGCATTAAAAATACTGAAAACCATCATAATATTAAAGAAAAGCTCTTGGTACGTTGGAAATCACAGTTTTGGTTCAAAGGGCAAATGGACATTAGTGGTCAGCCACCGACCTCTTTTAGACAGAGATTCAGAGTCAGAACACATTATAGGTGAGACTGGCTAAATATAGATGCCAAATGACATCCAAATGGGACAGTCAGATATAAAACTGGATTCTACAGTTGACCTTTTGAAGTGGTCTTTTGGCCATGAGTAAATATCACAAGATATCTAACATGACATTAAGGCAGCTAAATCCCACTCAGCTATGCTGTGATGTTTTCAAACCAGATTTGAGATGAGTCCTGAGTATGCCAAGAGCAGTGAAATGAAATCATTAGAAAAATATCTGTCCCTTTTAGAGGATGACTCTAGGAGATAGAGTGTCACAGACTCTCTCAAGGAGATTAAAGAATTGCAGTAAACGCTTGAATGGAAAAACATTCTGAGATCATAAGAAAAAAATGCACCAAAATAACAAAAACCTAAAAAAACAGCCCCAAAACCAACCAAAACCCAATTGAGGGACATTATTAACACAGCAAGCACGCTTTCCCAGACTAATGTCTCCTTGATTACTCAACTGAATAATATGCTGAGCCCTACTGCCAGCTCTGCTCTCTGCCTGCCCAAACCTGGTGAAGAATGCAAATCTCCATCTTTAGGGTAAGCTGTGCTTGCCCTTTAGAGAGTATAGGATATGATAAGACTATCTTAGATATGTCAGAGTTCAGTAGCATACACAAAACAACTGATGACCGTAGAGGATGTATGCAACCGTAGACTTTGTAACTCCTCCCTCCTCATTTGCCTTGAAGTGCTATATATTTGAAGATACTTTCTCTTCTAGAGTTCTTAATATTAAAGGGGTTCTTATCTGGAGAAGACAGGTTAATTACAGAGAACTCATATTCCAGGATTATTTAACATTATTCTCAAAGTAACTGAGATTAATACTAAAGAACACACAATAGATAGGTTTTTTGTTCTGCAAAACATCTACCAAACTTTCAAAGAAAAATTGCCTCAACTCTTACTTCTCACAAGCAAAGTAACTCTCATTTTTCCACAAAATTCCTCATCAAGCAACATCATATGATATATTCAAAAATTTGTAATAAACTAAAGTAATAAAAATATTCTATAGCAAATTTCAATTGCACATTTCAGTCTGTAAAGTTTATTTAGCCTTAGTGAGCTTCACTTCTAACCTCATGGCCCTGTAATGCAGCACTGTCATTGCCATTAGGCAAATAACAAGTCATTACCTCTCACAGAGCCTGTGCAATCTCCATCCCTAACATTTTTCTAGACCCCTTTTTTTTTTTAATGGGCTCAGCCATCTGCTGTCAGCCAAGTGATTTGAGAAACACACTGGACTACATGACCTCCAAATTTCATTGATATTAATATAAATAAAATGCACACATATACCAGACCACATATTGCCTCTTTGTCTGTATTTCCTTATTAGGGATGATATTAATAAAGCTGTAAATATATTCCTTTTCCTTGTTTTAGGAAATTTTATGTCTGAATTCTGAATTCCATGAAACTGGATGGGAAAATTGCCAGTGACTTTCATGTGGAGAATTTTTATCCTGTTTGCATTAGACAAAGTGCAAGTGGAAATCAGGATTTTTAAGTTTTGATCACATAAATTCATGTGATTGCCACTGTGATTTCAAGCAAATGCTTCTGGATATGCCTAAACTGAAGCATGTTGTGTGTCTGACCTTTAGTAAAACCTTTGAAATTATCTCCCACAGCATTCTCCTTCAAAACAAACCTGGGAGGAATGGCCAATACCCCAGAGTCCTGTGGAGCCCTTCAGAAGGAACTTGACAGGCTAGAGAGATTGGCAGAGGAGAACAGTATGAAGTTCAATAAAAGCAATTGCAGGGTCCTGCACCTGGGGAAGAACAGTCCCATGAACCAGGACAGGCTGGGGCCTGATCTGCTGGAAAGCAGCTCTGTGGAGAAGGACCTGAGAGTCCTGATGGGCAACAAACTGTCCATGAGCCAGCAGTGTGTCCTTATGGCCTAGAAGGCCAATAGTATCCTGGGGTGCATTAGGAATAGCATTCCTATTAGGAATAGCATCAGGTCGAGAGAGGTGATCCTGCCTCTCTGCTCAGCCCTGGTGAGGCCACATCTGGAGTTCTGTGCCCTGTTCTGGGCTCCTCAATACCAGCCAGACATGGGGCTCCTGGAGCAGGTCCAGCAGAGGACTATGAAGATAATTAAGAGACTGGAATATCTCTGTTATGAGGAACGGCTGAGGGTGTTAGGCCTGTTCAGCCTCAAGAAGAGAAAATTGAAAGGGGACCTCAACCATGTCTGTATATGTCTGAAGGGAGGGTGTCAAGAGGATGAAGCCAGGCTCTTCTTGGTGGGGCCAAGCAGTAGGACAAGAGGCAGAAACTGATGCACAGGAAGTTCCACTGGAATAAGAGGAAACACTTCTTTATTGTGCAGATGACTGCACACAGGAGCAGATTGCCCAGAGAGGTGGTAGAGTTTCCCTCACTGGAGATCCTCACAAACTGTCTGGACATGATCCTGTGCAATGTGCTCTAGGATCTCACTGCTTTAGCAGTGAGGTTGTATCCCCTGACCCACTGTGGTCCCCTCCAGCCTGTCCCATTCTGTGAATCTGTAAAATTGGCTACTTATGGCTCGGACAGGCGCACACACAACTGGGTAAAAAGCTGGCTGGAAGCAGAGAGATGTGGTGAACGGAGTTTCATCCAGCTGGTGGTTTATCACAAGTGGTGTTCCCCAGGGATCTGTACTCAGACCGGTTCTGTTTAATACTTTCACTGATGATCTGAACAAGGAGACTGAGTGCATCTTCAGTTTGCAGATGACAGCAAGTCGGACAGGAGTGTTGATCTGCTTGAGGGTAGGAGGGCTTTGCAGATGTATCTAGAGAAAATGGCCTCAAGTTGCACCAGGGGATGTTTAGATTAGATACTAGGAAAAACTTCTTCACTGAAATATTGGTCAGCTGCCCAGGAAGCAGCAGAACCACCACCCCTAGAAGTGTTCAAAAAATGTGTGGATGTGGCACTTGGGGAGATGGTTTAATGGTGAACAAAGTAGTGCCAGGTTACGATATGACTCAGTGATCTTAGGGGTGTTTTCCAACTTTAATAACTCTATGATTCTGTGTGGATGACTAAAGCAAGAAAGGATGTTAGCATGCTCAGCATTAGCTTCGGGGTGAACTTGGCAGCAGATGATTCACAAGTTTTATGTTTAAATATAGGTTCATATTAGGAGATTTGATAGAAAGTAGAGGTGTCACCTTCTGACTAATATCACAAAACATTTCAAATGCTTCTAGTTTCAATTCCATATCACGTGAAACTATGAAAAAGTCAGTACAGACAAAAAAAGAGAAGTTAATAACAGCTACATTTACTAATTCTTTGCTAAGGCTTTTGTTTCTACTGTCTCAAAAGTGAGTCATCTATTAGTCAACACTGGAACTCAGATCTCATTTATATAGGTCTTTCTTTCAGAGTTGAAATCTGAGCAGGCCAGTATAAGCTGCTCTATCTGCAGGGTATAAGAAGGAATTCTCTGTAACTCTCTAGCATTAACATTTCTTACAAAGCATCTACTGACATCTTACAAATCCTCAGTTTTAAAGATTTACTAAAGCAAAAACTCTAATGCATTTCTACATGCATTACCTTTTAAATCTCCTTCAAGATAAGTCTTTCATGTGAGCAATACGGTCTGCTTGACATCTTAAATAGTGACGAAATGGTACAGTGGAGAGCATTTGACAACTCAACAATCAGAATAGGTCAAAACATTAGTGCTCAGAAAGCTTGCTGGAATATCTGGATACATTGTTGTTGTTGTTTTGGTTGTTGTTATTGTTGTTTTTAGAAGTCTTATACAAGAAAGAAGACTGAGTGACAGAAAAAAACGGCCCTAAAAATGAAGGAAATGGCAAAAGTTAAAACAGATTTTGTGAATGTCTACAATACATACGTTCACCTTCAGGGGAAACCTGATGAATATTATTTAGGAATGCAATTGAACCTAACTGAGCTTACATACCAGATATGATTACAACAACTTTATCACAGCGTTATTTCAGATAGGGATCTGAGAACTGAGGAGAAGAAAGGAAGAAATTATCCCAAAGAGGTTGGAAAAAAGAGACTCCAACACAGGACAAGCATCTCTTACAATCACTTACACAGACTCAGAAAGGAGATGTTGACAGATTCACAGCAGTTGCCAAAAAAGTAACTCCTGTTTAAAAGGTAGCAATTGGACAATCTGCACAGTAAATCCAGAGAGCAGAAGGGCACCTGATCTACTAGGAGTGTGTAAAGACATTAAAAACATAAAAAAAGGTCTAGGACCTTTAAATTGTCCTATAAATTGTAAGTGTGTTAAGCAACCAAAAAAGGTGCTTTAAACTGGAATATAAGCACAGTCAAATAATATAACCAACAGTATATTAATATTTTGTAACACTGTGATAGCATAACCACAATATAGGCAAGCATTTTGCCCAAGTGTCTAGAGAGTAAGTTATACGAAGAGTGGTGGAAGGACCTGGGGTTGTTTATTCTGGAAAAAAGGAGGTTCAGGGGAGACCTTATTGTTCTCTGGCAAGGTGGGTGTCAGCTTCTTCTCCCACACAACTAATGACAGATGGAGAGGACATAGATTCAAGCTGCACCAGAAGTGGAGGTCCAGCTTTGAAATCAGGAGGGATTTCTTCATGGGAAGGGTTGTTAAGCATTGGAATGGACTGGCCAGGGAGGTGGTGGAGTCACCACCCTGGGAGTGTTAAAGAAATGATTGGACATGGCACTTAGTGCTTTGGTCTAGTTGACAAGGTGCTGATCAGTCAGAGGTTGGATTTGATTATTTTGGCAGCCTTTTCCAACCTTAATGATTCTGTGATTCTGTACAACACTGAAATCAAAGATCAATATGCTTACCTAAAGAAGGAGCTAAAAAAGTAGAAGTGAACTTCAGTGGAATTCTAGTACTTTTTATAAACATGAGGCATACAATATAATAAGGAAGCAAAATATCATCTATAGGAGAATATCTAAAATTCATCAAAAAATCAGAAAGCAATCACAAAAAGAGGACTTTTCCAGATGCAAATTCCATCAAAGACTGAAACAGACATAACTAGTAAGAACATTAAATCAACAAATACAGATACAAATTTTGTCTGAATCTGAAATGATATTAATATTAAATTTTAATCACTAGAAGAAGAAAGGGAGTTTAACAAGCTTAACTGGAAAAGAAGTGGATGTAGAACTGGATTAACTGCCAGCAGTGAAGAGCAAATTACTAGTACTGAAAGAGGGATTTAGGCCACTGGTACACTTAGGGAAACTATTGAAGTGAGTCTCTCTAAGAAAATTATATTGTCAAGAGAAATAACAGATAATGTCAAGAGTTGTTTATGCCAGCAACATAGACAATATAATATAGATGCTTTGAATATTAGTGCAAGACACACACACAGGGGAAGAAAAAGAGGAAAGAAAAAATCCACAAGAATAGCAATTAAAAAACATGGTGAAATGGTAATGCTACTACAGCGTAGTTATGGAATAATAAATACCTTAGAAAAGGAAAAAAATACAAATAATTACTATAAAATAAGAAGAGATCATGTGAAAATATTGATTATGAAATTCAGAACAGTTCATATGGACAGAAGAATCAAGTGAATCAAAGCAACTTAAGAAGGAAAAAGAGGGGGTTTTACTGGCAGCTGAATTCTTGAAACCCTCCCTGGCACACTTTTGCTTTGGCTGACTGAGTGTTCTCCCCAAGCCTTCTGCATTTGTAGGAAGCAATGCAGCCCCACACAGATGCAGCCATGCACTCTGGGGGCTGAGACAACTGCAAGAAGTCATCTTATCAAAGCAAGTAGGGCCCAAGCATCAGGCCCAGCACTATTTAGCTCACTAGGATAGCTTTAGACTTGATTGTAGCTTTAATGGTTATGCTAAAAATCAACAAAGTTATCTGAATTTTTTCGAGTAAGTTAGCACTAACCCTTCCCAGGAAATGGAATTTCTTGAAATACATCACAAAGTTCCTTCATCTTTGAAAACACCAGCTAACATTTTATTTACCTGTAAGTCACTGAATCAATAGGAAATTTTTTCATAAATAGTTTTGAAGGAAGGAAGTCTTGATTATAGAAAATAATTCCACAACTGCCTTGACAGTTTGAAGGGAATAACACTGTGAGGGGCATTGTGAGGGACATAGTCTCAGTCTCTAAGTCCAACATCCTTACATCTCATCGACACATACAAATATGTCAAAAGTGGGTGTCAAGAGGATGGTTCCAGACTTTTTCAGTGGTCCCCAGTGACAGGACAAGGAGAAATGACCATAAAATAAAACACAGAAAGTTCCCCCTAAACATGAGAAGGAATTTCTTTACAGTAAGGGTTGCAGAGTACTGCCAGGTTGCCCAGAGAGGTTGTGGAGTCTCCCTCTCTTGAGATATTCCAAATCCACCAGGACAAGTTCCTGTGTCACCTGCTCAAGGTGACCCTGCCTTGGCAGAGGGTTTGGACTAGATGATCTCCAGAGGTGCCTTCCAGCCCTAATGATTTTGTGATTCTTCAGTCTCAAGCAACACTTAGGTACTTGTGGAGAGAGACACTAAATGAACTAAAACTTAACTGCATATCAAAATTGAAAAAAAATCTCACCTCTGGCATCAGAAACCACAGGTCTAATGTAAGCACTTTCAAAAACAGCAATAAATTTTGCAGCTGAAATAAAAGTAAAAAGATTCAGGGAAAAATCTCAAACCTCATCAATAATGACAGCAGAGTGCCAACTAAAAGCCATCTATGTGTTCCCAAAACTAGATTGCACCTGGTCTGTTTGAATACAATTAATGAAGCAGACTGCTATAAATAACAGGAACCAGCAGGAACTTTGTAAGATGAAATGAATACTAAAATTATCAACATTCTCCTTTTCTCATTCCAGAAATCTGAAGGAAATACTATACTAATAAAACAAAAGTAGACTCCGTTTTTTTATCCTGATAGCTTCCCTTGATAAGGCAATTGATTTTTTAAGTGGAAAAAGTACAATTCATCTCACCTATCTAGATTTTGGTGATTAGTGTGATAAAATGCTGTTAGAAGTTTCTACTTAAATGGAAGAATATGTGTGTTAGTGCAAGAATTTTAAAATTACTAAGAAACTGGTAAATGGAGAATAATGGGTTAGTAAGGAAAATTAAGGTTGGAGAAAAGTTCCTACTACATTACCTCAAGGAATTCTATTGGGATTTATATTTTTCATTAATCTTGTCTCAAATATCAGTATTTTTTAATGAAATGCAGTTTTAACAAAAAGTGCGAGTAACATATTTAGGAGTTACTGTCAGAGGACTGGAATATCATACCTGGAGAATTATATGACCATGAAAAAGATATTAGGCTTCTTTCTACTACAGACTTTCTGTTTTCTTTCAATTTTTTTATCTTCAGTTTTACATTCCTGCATCAGGACAAATTAAAAAAAATGGAAGAACTGCCTTACAACTCCTCTACAAATCCTATCTCCATTTCTGGCATATATCCCCAGGAGGTTACTTGCATTTCATACTTTCTATAGCCAGAACCATTCTCAGTTTTGTCCAGCAATGAAATGTCTCGAGAATTATGACACTTTATCCACAAAACTACACAAACTACAGAGGTACCTAGATAGGTAACATGACAGGTACGTTTTCTTGGGGAGACCTGTCAACAACATATTTTGCTTCATTTCACATGCCTTTGCAACACCAAACAAACTTGAAAAAAACTCTTCAAAAGGGATGCTATATAAGCATGACATCACTGCTCTATTCAAAATCTTCTGCTACTGCAGGATTAAATTACCTGGTGAAACCAAACATTTGGTCAATTATGATGCTTTTATTTTAGCATGGCAATGAAATGTTCCTGCTAAAACTGTTAGTTATGAGTAATGGCAAAGATGGGTCATGATTAATTTTCTTTACCATATTATTCAGCTGTATGCTACAAAAATTGTCCTTAATTTTATATCTAAAATCAATATTCATCGCAACTAGAAAGGAACAGCAATAAACACCTGCAGCGCTTGCTCAAGGACAAATGAGGCAAAAGTTGAATGTGGTGAATATTTGCCCATCAAACTTATGGCTTTTAAAATGTTTCAGACTCAAATTTTTATCAGAAAGCAGCATCAATATATCTTACTAGCAAACACATTCTCTGAACAAGTACAGCAGAGCCTTCTCAAAAATCCAAGTCAATTTGGGCTTTTTACAGTTTTTGGTCATAATCTCTCACACTGTAATACAAAGACTTTTAATAGCTGACAAATGTTCATCATTTAAGTTATAAAATGTATTTATGTATGCCTTACATCACCTGAATCTATGTATTTCCATGTACATGGAAATATTCAGGTTTTAGAAAATACCAAGAATCGTGTCCTGAAAGATCATAGATCTAGCCTCCTTATTAAACATACAACAAAAAAAACACCCCACAACAAAACCGAACATCCACCCTGCAGTTTCTGAACAATACAGTAGTTATATTTATTTTGTCATTTAATATGAAGCCTAGCAAAAAATTTCCCTATGAAAAGCTCTTAGGAGCAAAATAAAGGAATCTTAGGAATTGGACTGTATACAGAAGAAAAGGAATAGCTAAAAATGTGCTGAGGCTTGGTGTGATTCATAAATCAAGACACTGTTCTCTGAGAACATTTTTCATTCTATAGCTAAACTATTGTGTGCTAGACTGACTAAATAGTAACACATGAGAGACTAAGCACTTTTCAAGTTGTTAGTTTATAGAAACAGAGCATTAATATTGATTCCTACATGTGACACCAACTTACAGAAGAGAGTCAAGAGACTGGTTTTCTCCCTATCTCTGTTTCTCTTCCTTTCTTGGTGTTATGATCACTGTATATTTCTATGCAAAAAAGAATGGAAATTGAGTTGATATAGTTACCAGAAAATTCTGCTTTGCACAAGTGCTCAGGAGCAGCAGCTGTTTCCAGTCAGCAAGTGGATAAACTACAACCCAGTTTTTGCCGGGAGTACATTGTAGTAATGAGAGTCTGAGTGAACACTCCTTGCTCATATAATGCTCACTTTAATGGTAATGTCAGCAGGCCATACGAAATTAGGCGAATAATGAGTAGGCTTGAGTCCTTTGTGAATAAATTACTTGTATAATTCACCCATACAGTGAAGCTGAAGTGACCTAAACTGCTGAAGACTGTGGAAGACTAGAGGGTCCTTTCTTTTGGAAAGAGTATGATCTTTCCTTTGATTTACCATGCAAGAAAAATAGTTTTGTGCCTGTCAATTGAAAACCAGAAACTGGTTGCCCTTCATATTTTAACATAAAATAGAGTTTCCTGACTAAATAATTACCAATCATTCTAAAAGAAAAAGGAAAAAAAATCTTTAAAATTAAATTACCATTATATATCCTTGCTCAGTGTCAAGAAAATTTTAAGTTTCCTCTATAATATGGCTTCATGGCCATAAAAATATGGCTTCATTTTCAGTTCCCTAGGTGCAACCATTTACATTATGGTTCTTACAAGTTCTTTGTAGCACCAAAAAAAATTGTCATGACTTCATTAAAACACTAGATAGAACAATTCATTAAAATGGCATACAGAAGAAGACCCAACAAAACCAAAACAGATAGAAGTGCTAATACAGTCAATGGCTTATATGAAGAAAGGAAAAAGCTTAATTTTGGCAGTTTTGTGTTGAAAACGGAGTTCCTCTGTAAGGTCTCCTGTCTTTCAGTTCAATGAGATTCTTAACACTGATTTCAGTGCTACAATCATGCCAAAAGAGAATGCTGTACCTTCAGGGATCACACAGTTTGGCATGTAATACGTTTTTTCTATGCCACAGAGGTAAAAAACAAACCAAACCAATGCTTTTCCACACTGTTGTTATTACACTATCAAATACTTTTAATGAGAAAGTTTATTTATCTTTTATTAGGCATTTATAAAATATTAAAAACTGGGGAAAAAAAGTTCAGTAACCTTTGGTAAGCTAACCTTCTTCAGACAAAAGAGTATTTGCAATACTGCTTTTGTTAGTAAGTGTAGAAGAAAGATTACAGTCCTATAGTCTGAAACATACATATGTGTAACCCTCAAAGAAGAAAATGGAGAAGTGTTCATTTCTTAAATGAGAATCCATATACTGTTCAGGTCACATGATGCAAACCTGATTAGGTAAATCTGAAGTCGTACTGATTAGATACAAAGACCCAGTAAACTAAAACGATACTAAATATTTTTATTTAACAGCTCATAGACCAAAAAGCAACCTGAGTAATTCTACACTGAACTTCCATAAATTGTAAAGAGAAGAAATCTCACTATTATTTTCCAAATTATCTCCTCCCTGGTGTCCTGGAGAAGGGTCTGGTTACCTTGTTTTTCACAAAACAAAGGTGTTGGTAAGGAGAAAGGAAAGCAGGTCATGCCCAGACTCCCTTCTCTGCTTTTGAAGACTCAGGTTTAGAAGGAAAAAACCCCAATTTCTTTCTTTTCTTAGCTAGTGCTATCTTTATATATGATATCTTTATATATGATAAAACAGTGTGTGCTTTTAAGCAAAAACCCTTCATATATAAATCAAAAATGTATAGTTAACTATATTTTTACAAATTATCATTTAATAACAGTATTTCATTTAAACTGCACTGAGAATAATGAAATTACCATTTGTTACCACGCTGGCTATAACAATCATGTTAAAGAGTTTCAGGTCAGTTATAGTTCTAACTGGATTTTTTAAAGTTTTATGTTAACATGAAACTTCCTTTTAAAATTATATATTTCTTTCTCTATTTGGTAAGATTGATGACTACTCATTACTTTACTTTGCAAATGATCAATTCACAGCTACATCCACAGAAAACAGCCCCTTTGTGTAGCAAGCAGTCAAATCTATCAGCATAGAGTATTATAAGCAAAAGAATTAAAAAACTAAACAGTAACAGTGAAACGTATTAGAAATGGAGATAAGAATATTGTCCCACAGTACTGATACTGTCCCTCATGTTAGAAACTCAAGCTGACTTCAGTGGGAACTACCATCATTGATTTCCATATACAATTAGACAAATTAAATTTAAATGTGGCATCAATTTTAATACTATTTATTTTAAAATACTTCAGAAAACATATGTTGCTCTTTCATAGAGAAAAATGCTAACGCATCTCTACAACAACTGCAGAGCCATCTGGAAGATCATGCTCCTGCTGTAAGCATGCACATCTACTGTTCATCTACTGCCTGATCTTTCCTTATATAGAGCTGCAGCTGCTTCACAACTGCTGAGGCAGCAGCTTCATCAGCGCACACAAGGTCCCCAGAGGTCTTCACCTGGTCTAATCTGTGTGGCATGTTTTATTTTAAAGCCTAGGGAGAATGCTGCTGGCCCCCACAGTGTTCCTTTCAGACTATCTTAGCTTCTACTTTCCATCACAGACATGAGAATGGAAAATTTTTTGGGACTTTCTAGTACAAAGCTGTAGAGAAGCCAATTGATTGCTGGTGCCATAAGCTGTGGCTTGCAAGGCTTGAGACCTGCTAACAATCCTCCTGAAATTGCACCGTTTATTCTCCTGCCTGCATCAACATGAACTTTAAAATATGGGGCATCTTGAATGCCTATGCCTCAATAACAACTTTATCAAATGTATTAAGTCTATGTTCCTAGTTCCAAAACAAAAAAGGAAAAAGGAAGCAAAAGCAATTTATTGACCTACATAAGTATAGGGGGTTATATACGATAGGTTTTAATGTACATGCTGGCTGCATTTCCTACGTATTATATCACACCAGGAAACACTTCTGTGTCTTCAGTTTATTCACCATACAGCTTTTATTTGCCGAAGGAAACCATCTTTTACATATGGTGCTGCCAATAACCACTGCTAATGGGAGGTCCAGGTCTGGGACAGGAGGCCAAGTGAGTTGAAGTTACATTGGAAACCTTCCCAAAATGCCAGGATGCTCACATGTAAGCCATCACTTCTCGGTGTTAACCATTTCATTTCCATTCAGTTAAACAACCAAAGTGGATGCATATACTGCATTTAAAAATTTTCTTTTCCATGCATGAATATAAAGAAGCCACTTACAAAATAATTCTCATTCATAATTCCAGCAGCTGAAGTCTTTATGATNGAATAATTCTCATTCTTTACAAAGGAAATACTGCAGCAGCTGAAGTCTTTATGATGATTGATTTCTTTTCAATATGTGAAACCCTCATCCACCATCCAGCACCCTTCAGACTTCCTCCTGAAAACCACCTTTGTCGTTCTTGCCTGGGATTCTTCATACAGCTCAGCTGAAAATCCATACTGTAGTTCTATAAAACTCTGCTGTGGTCTCTACAAGTGTCATACCAATGTGACAGCCAAGTCTAAGTTTAGATGAAGTGCCTGTTTCTAAACTGGATAGTAAAAGGTCTATGTTATTAGGTAAGGGGCTGTGAAAGCATTGCCTGTTCACTTCTCTTTCAAGTGACCATCATGTCACCTTACAATAAACTACTCAACACCAATATTAGTGTTTGGATTAAAAACATCTCTGGAATAAGAGGATTAAACTTTTAATTAGACATGAAAATCATAATCAGTTCCTGAATTGTTATTTATTACTGCACATTACTTAGTGGTTTAACAAATTACATCATTATATTTGCCCTCTGTTTTCTACATTTCATTACAGGGAGCACATAAAGTAACACCTTTATATGACAGTTTTGGGATCCTTTGGTATGAAAGGTGCTACCTAG
The DNA here is from genome assembly GCA_013397175.1 of Platysteira castanea. Lineage (NCBI taxonomy): Eukaryota > Metazoa > Chordata > Aves > Passeriformes > Platysteira > Platysteira castanea. The sequence continues at coordinate 54,086 of VYXC01008340.1, forward strand.
AGATCTGTAGTATCTAGAAAATAATTTATTGCAATGTATTTTATCACAAGTATTTATCAGCTTAAACTGACGTTAACTAGTATGACTGCCTTTCTTTTTTCTGTCTCAATCTGGATTTTAGAGTGCTGCCTATGGTGCTTTACCATTTAAGATGAAGTAGCAGAAGTATGTGTGATAAATCAGATATGTGATAAATCAGATATATGATAAATCAGACTGGGCAGGTTTTAGACAAAATCTGTTCTAAAATGGATATGGCAATGTTTTCTCTAATCTCCCTGTTAAGTGAAGGGGATAACCAGTTCATCCTAACTCCCACCACTTAATCCCAATTTAGTTCATTCAGCAGTAATATGAATGAGTAGATTGACTCACAAAACAGAGAAGAAAGGAAGAAACCATCAGGAGAGATTAAAGAATGTCTCATGGTATCTTCCCTGGATTAAGTGCAGACGAATAATGGCATCACAACAACAGTTTAGACTTGAATATACAATTGAAAATTTCAAAGATTCAGAATGAGCAAGTTTATCTCAATTTTTCCCCTGAAAATGCAAGAATGGAAGATGAGTTGAATAGCCAGGTAAATTTCCTGATTTAATACCATAAAACGTGACTTCATTTAAAAATTATTACAAGGAAAAAATTACAAGCCTTTGAAACTTTTAAAGTGTAGGTAAAATATTAGTACAGAAAGGAGAATACGAAGCCCTGGCACAGATTAAAAGAGACAATTAGTGGTTATGAAAAATAATTTTAATTATAAATTGAACACGGACAGAAGAAAAAATAAAGACTGCATTTAGTTCATGAAATAAAACCAAAAAATCTAGAGTGAAAATAAATGTGGAAGTCTGTTGATAACATAATTCAAAGTTAAGCACATTTAAGACTGCACTATACTGATATTAAATCATCACAAAAAAAGTTTAAAAACTTAAAACTTGAGTACTGAATCTTAATTGTTATAAAATCTTGTATGACACTGAAGCTTGATAATATACTAATATCCACAGAGTGTTGAGCAGCAACAGCCAACAAACAAGCCAATAAACATTTTCAAGTAAAAAATTTCAAGTGCTTACTGGAGACCTTTCCAATTTTGTCAGTATAATAAATCTATGTAGTCTCTTTGACCTGACAGACTGCTGATGAGTTATAACTAAAAAAAAACAACAAACCAAACCAAAAACCCAACCCAAACCTGAACACCTACAAAAAAACAACCCATAAATGTCAGGAAAGAACACAGCACAACTTGCTAAATCAAACAAACCTACCTTCCTATTAAACTTGATAGTTACAGAAGACTGATTCTAGTTACATTAGACAAAATGCAGAGCTTATCCTGTCACAGAATCACAGAATTATCTAGGTTGGAAAAGACCTTTGAGATCACCAGTCCAACCTATGACCTAACACCACACCGTCAACTAGACCATGGCACTGAGTGGCACATCCTGTCTAAAACAGCACCAGCGACGGTGACTCCACCACCTCCCTGCGCCACCCATTCCAATGCCCAATCACCCTTTCTCTGAAGAACAAACACACACACAGAGCCCAGCTAATTTTGGATTGTCTTACACGGTGAGATGACTTCCATATGTTACACAATAAGATGTCTTCCATATGCAGAAGCAAAGAGAACCAGAAATACTCCTGCAATTACAGATTATATGTTGCACAGATCTCTTGAAAGAGACTACATTTCACAGTGATCCCTAGTGCTCCCAAATCTGAATATATTCCCCATCAACAAAACCCAATATCACAGGTTATCAGCAATTCATCTTTGTGACTTGTCAGCTACAAATAACTTGCCATGAAATCCATACTAAAGATAATGAGGAACTATTTTGGGAACAAACTACAGGTATATCCAGCGGACAGCTATTCTCTTAGGACAATACCAAATGAAACAAATCTCAGAGATGTACCCAAGACTCCATTCACTGAGTTTGCAAAACCGGAAAGCAATTGTGTCAGTTAAGTTTATTAACAGTTGAACTGAAAACCAGTTGTACCTCCTGTACCCAGCCTCCCCATTTACCTTTACACAATCAGAAGCATGCTATAAGGGTCTTCTGCAGAAACCTAAAAACACCTAGTTTTACAATACAACAAAAAATGAAATCTGTGACAGATTAAGAGTGTGAACAGTCTCCTTTCTTTTTCCTACAGCCTCCTTTCCTGGTCTGCCTTTGAGACAAGGAGACCTGTTGGGAATGCCTTGTGCCTGCCTGAAAGGCTATTTCCTTAACTGCTCTTGGCATTGAGATGAGCTAAAGAGTTCATAATCTGAAGTGTCAAGTTTGAAATATTGCAGGGCATTTTCATTGCAAAGACCGTAATTATGTTTCTTCTTGGAGGCATGAATTAGTCTAAATTGTTATCTTTTTTTCCAATTCATTTTCTTTTATTCTGTAGCATGTAGATAAACCTGACATAATAATTCTTGTAGAGATTTGATAAAAGAGACAGGTACAAGAAAGGCACATTTAATTGCAGGTATAGTGAACACAAAAATTTGAGCCATCAGATAATATGTGGGGACCAAAAAGAAACATCATGTAAATCTCTGGATAAATGAGGAGCACCAACACAGTAGAAAATAACAGAAAATTTATGAAAGCAGTTGGAGCACTAAAATAAATAAGGTAATAAAATTATTGGGAGGACAAGTTAGCTTAGAGACAATTCTCTCTTGCTGTGAACCATTTACAAGAAAGTTAAAACTAGGCAAGGTGAAGTAAAAGGCAGAACATGATCAATTTCATTTCATTTCCACAAAGTGAAACAACATTTCAAATTGTCATAAACCACTTGTTGTTAATTGCCATTATTGATCACTTTAGTTGTGTGGCTTTGTTCCAGATAGTCTCTGCTACTCCGCTGTGCTGTAACATGAGACATGCTTTGATTCATGCATTCTTAAATTGAAACTGAGCCCCACATTTTCAATGTCTACGTACTATACCTAGCCCACAGTTAAGGTCTTCTTAGCCCAGCTACTTAGCTTCTCTTCACCCATCCTGAAAACATGTTGCCATCTCTATTTAGAATAACCCATCACTGAAAACAAGAAAAACCCACATTCAGTTCTCCCTTTCTCGGGGACATTCTGAAACACCCTGAAGATTGATGCCTACAGCAAAACAAGCTGACAAGTCAGTAATGACATTCATTTAAGAATGTCTTTCTTCATGGAAAGTTGCTTTGAATTTTTTGAATGATTTCACTTATTAATAAACAGTGGTGGAACTAGAAGGTTGTAATACATTTTTTCCTACTTGATTTCTAGAAGCAAAATAGACTCGGAGATGTCAGAAGTGCTGCACACTTTCAGGGTCTTTCTGAATACATTAGCACAAAACTAAGGCAAACCCTGGATTTCAAGATTTTTAAGAGATCATTCGGACAAACAAGAACTTACTGAGTTGAAATTTAGATATGCATTCAAATCTGAAACCTCTAACAAACATCTGGTAAAGCAAGCAGAACATACAGGATTCTTATGACTGAAGTAAAATTCACACCAAGTATGTTATCATTATACAGACCATGCTTGTGCAAATAGAGCACATAGCAGTGCCAGTTATGAAGATATTTAAATACATGCTGAGATACTGACAGAAATCCTGTCCTGGATTGCAGACAAAAAGCAGAGCAGGACCTATAAAAAGAGGCACTGAAACATGAGTAAAGGAACAGTTCCTAGGTGAGGTGCACATCCAATGTTAACCTACTGTGGTTACAAAGAAAATGCATTACAATTAGATCCCATCCTGCAAAACAAGAAAATGTCACTGGAGCTAACACTCAAGAGAATACAAATGACTGAATATTTTTTTCCTATGCAAAAGTTAAAATTTAGTGTAATTTTCAGTGATAAGACTGAAACTACAAAGAAAACAGAAAAAAAAGTATTTCATATATTTCAGTAAAAATACTGAGAATTAGACTGCTCTCAAATTCTAGCATTCTAGAGTATCTGAGGAGCAATATAAAAATTTTGAGTTGAGGACTTATAACCATTCTTAACAGGGAAAAAAATATTTTCTTTTCAAATATTTTGTAAAAATTGTTTCATGTTTCTCCACTGTACAAGAAAACATCCACCTGTCTAAGTCTGTAAGACATTTTTTATTTTGGGGTGGGTTGATTTTATGGCAAAGGCAAGTAAGTTTTGGTATAACTTTCCAGAGCAATTAAAAACATTACTCGCCCTAACAACATCTTCTCCCTTAAAATATCTCACCAACTGAGTCACATGGCTGTTGCACGCTAACAGGTGAAGAAAAATTACAGATTAGCGCTAACATGCTGGCGTACAAGGACAGCTTCTTCTTTGTGGCTCTACTGAATGGCAAACAGCTCACCAAGCTGAAGCAGACATAAGTTAAAGTTGGATATTTTGTACTAACATCACCAAAGTTGCTTTTGCCACAAGTAGCTGTACATTCCTAAGAGCCCAATGTCTCATCTCCAGCCTAATCTGTAACATATCAGAACTGCAGAATTTCAGCTCATGGTTCCAGAAATAACCAGAAATGCAAGGCTCTTTGAAGCATGAAACCTGACACAATGGAATGATATCTCTCCAGTAAAGTTAGGATTTCATGCAGAGGACTTCATCAGAACTAGGTTAGCCTACTCATTCTTTAAATTATCCTACTGCTATGCATGGAAAGAATATCGTTCCATGAAACTTATTCGTCTTCTTCAGTTTTACCTCAGCTTCCAAAAACCCTTAACATCAAGTATGGGCTTTAAACTTTAAATGTAAATGAATAAAGGTTGCTTACAAAGATGTGAGTCCCAACTTATACAAATAATTCTAATGAACTCATACATGAAGCATTTCTTTCTCACCTTTACACCTTTAACATCAAAGACAGTGTGAGTATGTGTTCAGGTTGTTTTCATCAGGGATCAGAACAACAGATATACCTTCTTCAACCACATTCTTTGTTATTTAGTAGCTTGACCTCAGGCTGGCATTTCCTCTTCTGCTTTCACTGTGTCACACAGAAAGCTGTATATGCAGTGAGCAGGCACACAGCAAAGCCAGCATCTTTAAACCGGCATGTTATTTTAATTCAGAAATATACTCCATTGAGTGAATGACTGCAGTTGTCTTCTCAATGTCTTCACTTTTTAGTGATGTCTAATGCACAAATATTTAATTCCATTTTTGATAGTTATAAGAACAAAATGTCATTGCTTCATTTGCTTTTCCAGAGTAAATGGAAATGTTGCCATACTACCAGAAAAATGTGTACATCTGTTTAGGACTTTGAAATAGCTGCAGAGATAAGAGAACTTATTGTGACAGCACTATGAGGACACCATTTACATGCAAGGGAAAATGCAATTTTCCAGCTAGTCAGTGTCAAACTGGTTTTTAAATTTAGTCATCTAAATCCAATGTTCCTCTATATGGAGATGTGAGAAATGTATCTTTTACTGGTAGCAGTGAATTTCAAAGCTTGTTTTCCAGGGTTTCAGGGTTTTTTACACATGAAAACAACCATGTCTCTCATTTTAAGAAGAAAATGAATTTTCACTCATGCTTCCTGTATAAGAATTTTTTTTAAGTTTTTCTTTTTAATGGAGACACACCAGTTACCAGACATAGAGCTGTAATACATGTTCTGAACTGATTTCTAGCTTTTCAAAAGAATAAGAAATATAAAATTTTCCCTAGTTTCCTGCTGTACTGCAAGTTCTCTTAAGAGCTGTTCCATAACAGGAAAGAACAAGGTTAAATTTCTCATTAAACATTAATTCAAGATTTAGCTGCTGAATAAAATAATTCCTGATTCTCTAGTAAATTTGTACAGTGCCCCTGAGGTACTGTAGCCCATTTAAACTAGAACTAGCACTAATAGCTTTATGTGCATATCTCCATATCTATATTAACACATTAAGGTCAAATTACAGTATATCAAGTGCTGTTAGTAATTAACCGTGGTCCTGATCCACCTCCTCTGAACTACATACAAGTCTTTGCTGATTTAAACAGGAAGTTGAGTGAAACAGCAAGTTTAGGATAGATATGCACCAAATGCGCAAAAATAAAACTCATTGTGCTTGAACAGATATGGGGATAGACTGTCACTGTAGTTACTCACTTTGCAGATACTGTATGAGTTTTCCTAAGATGTATTATTATTCAAATACAAAGGGCTCTACTTTTTATTTTCAAATTAAGAACCAGAATTATCAAACCAGAACTATCAAAGACACTGTAAGTCCCTATTTTAGTTTATACCTGTTCACTCAGCCTTAGCTGCACAATACTGCATAAAATCACTCTTCATATACACATCCTTATTTATACTGCCTTGTTTCTCTAGGGACTGTTCAATTTATGTGACCCATATGGCGCATTGCAAAGCTTCAATGTGCACACGGAATTTAAAAGATAAAGATGGGAACGGAGAGAAGTGGAAGAATAATGTATGTATGCATCTGTTTCCTGTCTGCAGGCAGAACTGGTGACATTTATGTATACTTTTTTCAATCAGGGTGACCTTAAATGTCCTAAAGTTGTGTTGTGCCCCTTTCTGTATGAACCTACAGGAAACAAACATCATTTTGGTTTTATAAATACCCACAAGAATGTAAATACCCACTCCACTAAGTGAGAATAAAGAGAAAACATTGTTAATGATAGGCTGAAGAAAATAAAAACCTATGTTGAAAAGGCACAGGAAACACCTTGTTATGCACATAAAAATAAATAAATTACAACAAATTTATATATGAAAAATATTGTTGCCCATCTTCCCAACTATCTGGTTTTCCCTTTTATTCTTCAACCCCTGTAGAACTGATACAGTGTCTCTTCACAGGAGTGAAAGAAAGTGATACACAGTAATTCTTACAAGAGAGTGTTTGACATACATAACTTCAAGACAATGATTTCTCACCTATTGTAATTTAAACAGGTCACAGTAAATTTCATCAATACTTTCGCATAAATATCACCCATTGCCATTTTAGCAGTCATATGTTCTAACCTCTAGCAAAGTGTCTCATATGAGTTGCATCATACCCACTCAGCCTGCAGGTGTACTAAATGCAGTAGGTGTGTGTAAGTGTACTAATCACTGTCTCACTAAATCACAAATGATAACAGACAAGTGTGAATGCAGCCAGACACTAGTTCTGTTCTGCATCAGCAACTCCTACCTTTCTTTTGACACTGAAGATGCTGGCGAGCCAAAACAATGCCTGAATCCATCATCCAGGCACTTTGCAAAGCTAGTGTGCTGATCCACTCAAACATTGCTTCACAACTGCACTTGCTGCCCATTCTCTTTTTGCATCTCTGGGAACACAATACCATTGCAGCACAAAAAGTAGGGGATCATGTCAGGCAGGCTTACAGGCATCCCAGAGAAAGAACAGTTAGCACATTTAGCCTGCTTTTCCAAGTTCAAAATCAACAGCATCTCATGTCTTCAGTGACTTGGAATGAATTCAACCTCTGTAACATTTACAAGACTGTGTATTGTATTTTCATTACTAACCACACTGAGCAATCGTGCATTTCAATACTTATGTGTTTACAGAACTGCAAAGACTCAGGTTCTTAATATAGAAAGTACTCAAGCTCAATTACTAATTTTAGTGTGTTTAGCTTACACACAATTCATTTTAAGGTCATTCTGAGAGGTTTGATGAAGATGGAGAATATCTGCCCCAAAAGCTTTTCCAGAGGCCCTTAATGTTGTGGTTTTATGGCTTATATTGGGTTTTGGGTTTCGTTTTGGTTTTTTTTGTGATAGAAGCCAGTTTAAAAGAAAGTAAAAAAAAAAATGAACTAACAAAAAGAAAAAAAAAAAGAAAAAGGGAAAAAAGAAAAAAAGAAGAAAAAATAGAAAAAAGAGAAAAAGGGAAAAAAAAGAAAAAAAGGTAACAGATGCAAGGTACCAGTACTGTTAATTATGGTCCAGTTGCCAAACGGTGGCTCACTACCAAGACGTTACACATCAGTGCTTAGAGGACCAGACCTAGGCATGTTTTATCTCAAACATTCTGACCATTGCTATGGGAAGGGATCCTACAGAGGTGGGGCTGGGCTGTTCTGAGCCAACTTCCTGCTCCACCTTGAGACTCACGCTCAGCTACCCCTTATCCCCCAGCTCAGCTCCTGGCGAAAGGTTGGCTCTGCATGCACAAACAAAACAGTGTGAAAAATCTACTTTACATAAGAGGAATGCACCAGAATAACAATAAAAACGAGTAGATTGGACCCCTTGCTTTTTTCTTTTTCTGGCTCTCTTTCTCCTCTTTCTATTCTTTTTCTCCTCTATCTTTCTTTTTGTTTGTCTTGCAACCTCAGCTCTGAATCATCCATGCAGCAGCACCATGTTTCTTCCCTTGTTTTGCCTGGGCAAAACAGAGATATCATATTCTACCCCATATCCTGTTTTGAAGCATTTGTGGGTTGCGAGAACCTTAAGTTGTGTGTTAATTAAGAACTTACTCAAGTTTATTGTCTACATTTAAGGGCTTGTTAGCCAACACCTTGTGAGTCTAAAGCAGTGGGCTGGCTGCCGCAGTTTTGGAGACTGTACAATAAAAGCCTAACATGTGTCTGGTGTCTTTGTTCAGCCTGGGGAGGATTCATAGCGAACATCATGTTGTCTACCAGTGAGTTGTGACAAATACTAATAAATCAGATAGACTTCCTTATTTCCTTAAAGGGAATGAAATTTACATCTCAGACTACCATGCTTTAACCAATTTATTACAAGTAATTTCAGGGCCATCAGATTAAAATATTTCATATAGAAATTCTTCTTGCTTGGCATTATATCTTTGTACACCATAAGGGAAGAGCATAGAGGTATTTGTGTGTCTGCAGATTGATGGGGTTTTAGGAGGTTTTTTTGTGTGTTCTTTTCTTTTCCTCTTAATGAATTTTTCCCCATGCTAAGGCATAATTGCTGGGTGCTTAAGAGAGGCAAAAAGACCTGGCCACAGGAGGAGGGGTCCAGCTGTTCTCTTTTCCTTGGGTTTTTTCTCAGGTGAGGGCGGAGATGCCGCAAGATTTGAACTGAGAGAAATGGGGTGGGTACAGTGCCTAGCACTCTTTGCTCTCCCGACGTTCGGAGGGGACGGAGAGGCTGCAGTCGCTGCAGGGTCCTGCTTCGGCTGNACCGAGGGGAAAGGGCCCGACAGCCGAGAAGGGGGCACTGGGGCCTGGTTCTGTTCGGTGTCACTGCCACAGGTATTGGGGTTTGTTTGCCTTGTTATACATATATATATATATAAGTAAAGAACTGTTATTCCTATTCCTCATATCTTTGCCTGACAGCCCCTTCATTTCAAAATTATAATAATTCGGAGGGAAGGGAGTTACATTTTGCATTCCAAGGGAGGCTTCTGCCTTCCTTAGTAAATACCTAACTTTCAAACCAGGACACAGATGTAAAAACATACATACATGCTACAAAAAATACCATACCATTTTGTGGCTCAGATTGTGTGCAATGTCACATACAGTGAGAGAGATGAACAAATATTCTACAGATTCTACAGACCAGTGGCAGTGAGGTGTAGGTTTGATTCCAACCCCTTATTGGTCCTAAGGGACCAAGGCAGAACAAGCAGTTACAGCATCTCATTTAGAGGAAGTGAGTTGGGTGTGGGTTTAAAGTCCACCAGGGGAAAAAAATAATCTAGTTTTCACTACTTACTGAGATTTTAAATCCTAAAATTAAATAAAAAGCAACAAAAAGAAAAAAAGCCCAACAGCAACCAAACAAAAACACAAACCAAAACCCCTTCCTTCCCAGTCTCACAAGTAGTATACAAACATAACTCTTCATCCTGTTTTCTTTCAATAAAACTCCTAAATGAGGAATGGAAAAAATTAATTCAGCTTGCTTTTGTTTCAATTCAGCAAACATGACAAACAAGAGTAACTGGCTTGCACTGAGTTGAAACTTATTTGATTCTCAAAATAGACCTAGTTATTACTCATATTGACCAAAAAAATGTATAATTAAGCTCATGTTAATACAGGAGGCTAAAATTAATTATCTATATGTTATGGAACAAATCTTTCTTTTTATCTGCAAGAAAACCATCTACAGCCATAATTTTTGTTTGTGCCTTCTCTCTGCAATAATTCCTTGATTAAACTCAAGGAATTGCATTGATTAAAACTAATTTTGAACACTGACTTTGTAATTCAAGGGTTTTTTGTCTGGATGGAAGTCCACATGGGAGGTTTGTTCTCTGAATGAATGACAGTAGCTTTGAGAATTGCAATCCCAAAGTGATTACTCCAATGTAGAAATGAGAAAATCATTTGTGAGAAAAGGCTGAATAATTTTTTATTTTCATTGTGTTTAAAAACAACACAAACAAAACAAAACAAAAAATCCAAACCAAACAAAATAGGAAATCCAAAAAAAGATAATGTGCATGGCACATTCTAATTTTAGAACATGTATCTGGAACATATACTGTTTCTTGTTCTGTTTCTTTAGTTTTTCCTGTTGTCTACAGCTTCAGAATACCTTGGGAAAAAATTCAGTCAGATGCAAACAGTCAATAATTTATTAAGGTACCTCAGCTCTACACTGTGAATGCTTCAAATCTGAAGCAGTGCAAAAAAAAAACCAACCCCAAGACTCTTGGAAAAATTACTATTTTTCTGCCCATCAACTGTCTGCACAGGGACTATATTTTTTTAATATATATTTTTCATCCTGGCATTGCATCTTGCTCTGAAAATACAGTTCAAGTTCACACTGAACTTTGTGAATCACCCGCATCCGTACAGCCCATTAAAACTACAGTTGAAATGATGCTACAAAATATCCTTTGCTTACAAACAGCTAACATAATGAGTTTATCTAATAAGGAAAAAGCAGGTGCATACTGGTAGATAGGAACTATGAGAGAGAAAGGAATGAATGTAGGTTTGTGGCAGGAGCATACCCCTGCCCCACAGCCAACACGGGGTAGCTGGGAGCTTCTCCCACATCTGGCACAGCCACTCTCAGCCAGCTCCAAAGTGGGCCTGCCACCAGCCAAGGCTGAGCTCATCGGTGACAGCGGTACTGGGATAACATATTTAAGAAGGGGAAGGAAGTTACCGGGCAAAAGCAGTTGCAGCCAGAGAAGAGAGGAGTGAGAACACGTGAGAGAAGCAGCTCTGCAGACACCAGGGTCAGTGCGGAATGAGGAGATGAGGTGCTCCAGCTGTTGGAGCAGATTGCCCTGAGGCTTGTGGTGAAGACTGTGGTGAGACAGGCTGTCCTCCTGCAGCCCATAGAGGTCCACAGTGGAGCAGAGATCCACCTACAGATCCTTGAAGACCCCACACTGGTGCAGGTGGATGCCCAAAGGAGGCAGTGACCCTGTGGGAAGCCAGCACTAGAGGAGGCTCCTGGGAGGATCTGTGGACCAATGGAAAGAGGACCTCACGCTGAAGTAGCTTTGCTGGCAAGACCTCTCTAAAGGGGACCCATGCAGAAGCAGTCTGCTGGACTGTGCCCTGTGGGAGAGACACATGCTGGAGCAGTTTGGGAACTTGTGCTGGTTTAGCAAAATTTAGAAATAGATATTCCAAGAGAAAGCAGGTTACAAACCACCCCTCCCCCACCAGGTTCAGGAAAAATAAACTTTTCTCCTCGAAGGAAAGTGAAAGAGATAAAATTATTTATTTAACAAACACATAGGAAAAGGATGATAATGCTACACAATAAGCCCCACTCGCTACAGAGAGAAAAACCTGGGAAAAAAATCCAAAGTTCTCCCGTAGGTCCAGTCTCTCTTCTGTCCAGAGCTGAAGTTTGGCGTGGGGGGCGGGGGTCCACCCCTGGGGCCTCAGCGAAAAGTTCTCCCAGATGAGGTGTTTGGTGTTGCTGCACAGTTCCAGAGGAAAAGAAGGAGAAGAAACCAAAATCCCAGGGAAACAAAGGAGTTTAACTCTCTGCCATTCTCTCCCAAGAGAAGAAGAAGAGGAAAAAAACTGCCAAGCCGGAGGATTGCTTCCTCGCTTCTCCCCAGCAGAAACAGCAACAACTTATCTCTGTCCTTGAATCATGAACTGTTTCTGAGTAGCTCGCTTGGTTTAAAGGCACAGAAAAACTCAGGAATCATCTCTGGGCATAGAGCGGTGATGTGGGATACAACATCATAAAGTCACCCCAAGACAGAACTGCAGTTCATGGGAAGGACCCATGTCAGAAAAGTTAATAGAGGAACTGTCTCCTGTGGGAGGGACCCCATGCTGGCATCGCTGACTGATGAATCGTTGATTTCCCTGTCCTCTCCTTTGCCAGGAAAGAAAAAACCAAAACAGATACACTCTTTTTGATTTTTCCTGTACTGCTGAACTTTCTCAGAATTGTTCTGATTGTCAGGGGTTCACGTGATAGTGCTACCTACACATTAAATTTTTAGTTTTATTAGCTACTAACCAAACTCATACAAAATACATTTTCTTCCTCAGGACATTACTCATGAAAAATGAAAAACATTGGCCTGATGTAATACCAGCTAAACTTTTCTTCATAATTAAAGTTAAAATTGGCTTATGCTGTGTAACGTACTGCAATAGAACATTTTTACCAACAAATTATTTGATCATGCAATCACAGTGGAAAAAAGCAATCTTGTTTTCAATTTGTAAGAGGACCTGCATAAACAAATTGGAGATGTTTACGTATGATTTTTTAAAAATTTGCTTGCATACTAAATAAAGTGACATCTTTATACAGTCAAAGATAGGCAATCTCCTGAGAACCATTAATGCAGGAAGGAATAAACTACTATAATGAATATGGGGTAGTTCGAATTCTGAGTTAAGCACCTCATAAATGACTGCAGTAGTGATGGTAATAGTAGCACCATAGTAGCACCAGCTTTGGCAGTGACATAGATTTAGACTGGCACAGAAAGCAGTAAATTCCAGTGTTCCTTAAGTAATTTTGGCACCAGTGACTGAAAAAATCAACCACTGCTGGCCTTACGATAGAGGAGATGAATATGACTCTATCTCTTTCCATATCGGACAAGTCTTTTTCCTCTGAAGGGAAATGTTGTTTTTAGGTCATTTTGTAATATACAAAGCAGCGACAGTAATTGAATATAATATGCAGTTCTTGTAAAATACAGTTTGAATATGTGTTTCTCTTTTTTTGTTTGCAAATGTGTTGGGTCCTTTAATTTGGAACAAAATGACCTGATAATATTGGTAAAAGGATTTTAAAACATTTAAAACAGATGTAACTTTGAAAGCAGTTCCACTTAGCTGAGACTTTTCAGTCAGATCAAGTCATCAATATTAAAAAATGTGACTGGCACGAGGATGCTTTCATAATCATTATCTTATGTATGATATGATGGTCATATGGTGGTCAGTAATGGCCAGTAATTTCCCTGTGCTAAATTACAGCGCAATGATACCATGATATTTAATATCAGTACTTGTTTAAAAGAACTGGACATCTACTGTACATGCACTAATATTCTGCAAATTAATAGAGAAAAGCGAACATACTGGATAAAAGAACACTCACATGAAGACTTGAAAACATATTACCATTATCAGTGTTTCATGGGGAGATATCAGGCTTGTACTTTCAAGGAATGGTATCCGAAGGGAAATTTTATTTTGCCCCTCTTAGTGCACCTTTCATTGTGTTTAATTACATTTCTATGTAGTACTTTATTAATCATGTTAATCACGGTCACAGTGTAGCAGAAAAACTTACAAGTAAATGTAATGATTACTGGTCTAATGAAGTGCCAGTGGTCAGGTAAGGTGAGAATACTGTAAAATGAACTTTGATAAGGATGAGCAGTGGTGGTGCCAAAAGGCTTTAATGGTGTGAATGTCCTATGAATGAGTTCCTAGGTATTTGGATGGAAAAGCTTTTCTAGGAAAAATATATTCTGAAAAGGTAGTTGACCAATGACTGATAAATTCTGCAGGATAGCAGCTGGAAAGTAGTGCCATGGAAAGGGACCTGGGGATCCTGGTTAATGGCAAGTTGAATATGAGTCAGCAGTGCCCTGGCAGCCAGGAGGACCAACCATGTCCTGGGGGGCATCAGGCACAGCATCGCCAGCTGGGCAAGGGAGGGGATTGTCCCGCTCTGCTCTGCACTGGGGCAGCCTCACCTCGAGTGCTGGGGGCAGTTTTGGGTGCCATGATATAAAAAATACACTAAGATATTACAGTGTCCCAAGGAGGGCAATGAGGATGGTGAAGGGCCTTGAGGGGAAGCTGTATGAGGAGCAGCTGAGGTCACTGGGTTCGTTCAGCCTGNAATTGTTGCTTCTACACATAACAATAATCTGGCACCGACAACCTGCAGAATCCCTAGAGGGCCACAGCACACCTGGTGCCAACAATAGGTTGAGTACTTCAGACCACATTGAGGATGGTAGTAGCTTCCATATGCAAATAAAGACTACAGGATTCGCTATACCTTTGATGAAATAAAAGTCTGATTAAGGGCCTTTATGAATATCTACCCTAGAAGCCACCAGTACCTACTGGGTCCAATTTAGCCTACTTCAGTCCAACAGTTTTCTTCCGAGGATGCAACTGGGGTTAATCTTTCAACTGTTGCCCCATTTGTTAATGTGTGAGCAAACATTTTAAGTGACTGCAGTGTGATTGGTGTTATTTATGACAGCTTGATTCTACTGAGAAGCAGTTTTGAAAATAAAAAATGTTCATAGAGTTATCAGTTGCAATCTCAACTCCCCCAACTGCTACTTCCTACACTATTAAGGAAATGTAGAAATAACAAAAAAAATTACACATATACATATATATATACACACACACATACATATATGTATGTATTTTTTTACCTTCTTATAAGTTCTGCAAAGAACTACCAGTGCCTATCTTATCCCACAGCTTATTTCAAGCACATATGGAAAGTTCAGAGCAAACTTCCAGTCTTGATGTCACTGCTCCTTTGGAACAGTGTTGTTTCCACTGGCTGCTGTTAGAACAGTTAAGTAGTTTTAGAGAATAGGAGATGTTGTTTATAACTGCACCCTGGGAATGACCTATCTGCCACAATAATTAACAACATACACCTATTTGAGCAGGAACTGTTCCTTGACTGTGGTTTGGGTAATAAAGTCTGGATTAATCTCAGGAACACAGAGTTGATAATCTCATTATTTTTACTCATGGCTTCAGGTGTTATCTTCTTCTTTAGATTTCTAGTATACGTTAATTTTCTTTTTATTTAATAATAACCTGACATTCCAAGTTCCACATACAAATTAAAACTGGATTATTTCAGGGGTTCTTTTTTGGTCTTTTTTTTTTGTCCTGCAAATGTGTAAAGAGAAAATTATTCCCCATCAGATCAGTTTAAAACATGGGAAGACAGCACAGACTCACACAGAATCACAGACGATACTAAGTTGGAAGGAAACCACAAGGATCACTGAGTCCAACTCCTGGCTCTGCACAGGAAAGCTCCAAGAGTCACACCATGTGCCTGCGAGCATTGTCCAAATGCTTCTTGAGCTCTGTCAGGCTTGGTGCTGTGACCACTTCTCTGGGGGGACTGTACCAGTGCCCAAACACCCTCTGGGTGAAAAACTTTTTCCTAATATCCAACCTNCTGGCTGAAAAACCTTTTCCTAATATCCAACCTCAACCTCCTCTGACTCAGCTTCAGGCTGTTCTCTCAGGTCTTGTTGCCAGTCACCACAGAGAAGAGATCAGTGTCTGCCCCTCCTCTCCACTTCATAAGGAAATTGTAGACCGCAATGGGGTCTCCCCTCAGTCTCCTCCAGGCTGAACAGACCCAGTGACCTCAGCTGGTCCTCATACAGCTTCCCCTCAAGGCCCTTCACCATCCTTATTGCCCTCCTTGGGACAGTCTCTGATAGTTTAATGTTTTTCTTACATTGTGGCACCCAAAGCTGCCCCCAGGACTCGAGGTGAGGCCGCCCCAGTGCAGAGCACAGCGGGACAATCCCCTCCCTTGCCCAGCTGGCGATGCTGTGCCTGATGCACCCCAGGACATGGTTGGTCCTCCTGGCTGCCAGGGCACTGCTGACTCATGTTCAACTTGGCATCAGCCAGGACCCCCAGGTCCCTTTCCATGGCACTACGCTGCAGCATCTCATCCCCCAATCTGCACATCTCACTGGTTACCCCTTTCGTGGTTCAGAATCCATCACTTTTCCTTGTTGAACTGTCTCAGTGATGACAAGAAGTGAGAGGTGGTGGACAGGGTCAAAGGGGAGCAGGGAGAAGACAAAATTAGTAGCTTTGTTAAATTTTCTCGTTAGCCACAGGCTAGATAAAATTAAAAGGAGCAATATGTTCCACAAAATAAGCTGAAGGAAGATACTCATTCCCTGTATAAATGGATAAACTAGAGACTGAATGAGATCAAATCTGTTTGTTGTCAAGTTTATTTCTGCCCTTTAATCAGAATTATCTGGTCTTATGTATTTCAGCCATTTACATGATGTTTTCTTTTTTGGGACTTGAGCATCTCACAGCAATAAATAAGTCTGTGCAAAAGTGATCTAAAATGTTGTAGTACTAATAACTGTATTTCACAATTTGAAAATTGTGGTTTACACAATTTCCTACAGACTCTATGCAAGCAGAACCGAGGACTGACCACCAAGTGCCAGATAACTGCATGATCAGCAGGGCACCCTTCCTCTGTATATTGCTAGAGACACATCCCTAAATGAATAAATATTTAAAGGCTAGCCTAAAGTGTCAGTGCACCATAGTCACTATCAATCTGATCCCATGCTTCTCACGAACTTGAAAAGGCCTTAACACAATCACAGCTCTCTGAGAAAACCCAAATCTTGATTCCCATCTTTCCAGCTGGTCCACGGGTTAGACCCATGTACTTTTGCCAAGCATGTACAGTGCAAGCCTTCAAGCATGGAACAGTGGCATGCCTATTTCACCCACAGCCAATTTAATTGTATTACCTTCATTTAAACATCTGTTGCCTTCTAATTAGAAATAAAGGAAATTGCATCAAGAATGAAAATATCCACAACATTTCATTAGATCTGAAAGGGTTGCTAACCTCCATCAAGCATGTCAGAGACACTTTCCATTTATCTTTTATGCAAAATGACTTGCAGGTAATTGCACTCTCTTCAACTAATATAAAAGTATTTTCACTAGAACTACCGATTGTGACAAGGGCGTCATTCTGAAAAATTATGTTTGACAGCAATTCAACATCACTTTGAGAAAGCAAATTTAAAATAATCCAGAGGCACTGGTAGAAAGACAGAGTTAGAAATACCTAATATGAAGCAGCCTAACATTCAACTATGAAGTATATGCTCAGGAAAGATAATCATGGAACAGATACACATTTTTTGTTTAAAGCTAGTGACAGTTTCTTTTTGACTTCAGTGAAAGAAAAACCAGATCAAAACCAGAGTCTTCATCAGCAATTTATTTGTATTGCACAAAACCAAGTCCCACAAAATTAGAAACTGATACAGAACCAAAAAGAAAGCAACATTTCAAGCACTGTTGAGAAAGTGAAGATAAAGTGTTCAGATCATGAACCAATAGATTCTTATACACAAACTCACCCTACTTGAGGGTACTTCCAGTAGGACCCTGGGATACAAGAGATTACTTGAGAATCAGTGGTGAAAGTTCAGTCTTGGCTTCATTTTTCAGAAGGTAGATAGTGTGTCATCACTGCATATCAGTAAATTTCAACACTGGCCAAAAAATGTTTAACAAATATTTAACAAATTCATCCTGTAGATTTTTAAGGTCAGTGAAGCTATGTCGGGTTTGAAATCCTCTCCAGGTACTGGGAAACAGTGAAAAAGCTAGGGAGATAACTTCCACAGATCTACTCTGTGGTGGTTCTGCCCCTATCACGTTACTAAAAATTCTCAGTTTGTTAACCCACATTCTCATGTGTTTTCTGGCCCCTGTTTTCCTACTGCAGCTTCTCTGTTTTATAATCCTCACTCTCAGCTTCATACTAGAGCATGCAAATGATGCAATTTTCTTTGTTTTTTTGTATTTCTCAGAAGGAGCTGCCTCACATAGTGGAAATTAAAATCTAGGGTTCATGTTGGTTGGGAGAGACAGCATTGGCAAATACTCCTTGTTCTTTAAAAACAGGACAAGTGCTGGATTTCACAAAAACTAAATTACAGCTTTTATTAGATGTTTAATAAACCACTAGGTTAAATTACTCTTGCAAGGAGACTAAGTTTTAAAACATCTATTAGCCTAGTTAATTTACAGTGAAAGCCAGCTGAGGTCAATAGAAATAGTCTTACTGATTCCAGTGGCCTTCGGCTCAGATCCATAGCATTTTTCTACTTTCTGAACTGTATACTGTTGTTTGGTTAAATAATTAATTAAATAAATCTTAGGGAAAAGAAGCATATTTTTCCTCTTTTTATGAAAAGTTTCCTTCTCTATTTTGATTTCACAGTTAACATATGAAAAGGTTGATTCATGTAAAAACAATTGATATTCTTACCGACAGCTTAGAAGAAGCCACAAAGTACAACTACTTACGATGTAGTTGAGTGGTTTCAGACTAGCAATTCATGTACAAAGGTACACGGCAAAGCAAACTAAATGGTGAAGCAAAATATAGTATCATACTAGGAAATTTTTTTCAGTTCAACTGAATAACCACTGAATACCTTTAAAATATTTTCTCTGTTTCACCTGAAGACTCCCTGATTGGTTTTAAGTCAAGATATGTTGACATTGTGTATAACCAACTACCTCATTAAAGTGCAGTGGAAGCAACAATTCTTCTGTTTCACTCTTCTCAACTGATCCTTCAACTGACTTCTAGTCCACTTATTTAAAATCTAACACTGACATTTTACAGGTAAACTTCAAATCAGGATTTTCTACTTTTTGAATACCATGCACTCAATTGTTTGGTGTTCTTATCACACATGGCTCTTTACATTCTAGTCAGATTAGATAGGTTTTAGGAATTTTTTTGGTTGGTTTGTTAGTTGGTTGGTTTGCAACAATTTGTTGACTCTAATCTGTGTCAAGGCAACTACAGTTTTGCAGTTCTTAAAATAGTGCAATAATCATAATTTTTTTGAAAAATCACCTTCCTACAGGTTTCTAAGATGTAAGCCTATCCCTCAGTTTCTCTTGTAATTTATGTGAGTGAAAAGAGACAATACCTTGCTAACATTTTCCTGCAAATAGGAAAAAACAGAAGTTGACACCTGTCTAAGCATTTAGGAAATTTTCTAGATAAATGTGACCTTTCATTCTTGTTATATACATTTTCCTCTTTATTCCACTCTAGAAACAATAATTTTTTGTTGCATTTTATCTGTCCTTAAAGTATGTGATGTCTTTCAGAGCAAAGAAATGAAAGTATAACAAAGGCTACAGTGCACTTCAGTGTGCCTTCATTTTTTACTGCACAGAAATTTCTCAGTAGGCATATTCCTGTCTTACTAGACGAAATACTAGATTCATTTAACAGCAGCTACTAGTACTACTTAATTTTGTGAGGCAAACATTGTCCTGGAGAAAAAAATCTGTTATGTTTTTAGAAAAAGCCATATGCATATATTATAGAGCCATAATAAATCTGGGTTTCAGGAGAGCTAAAAGTAAGCCCTTCAAGGCTCTTCTGAAAGAATCTCATGGGAACAGGCCCTGCAGGGAAGAGGGATCCAAGAAAGCTGGTTGATATTCAGGGATCACTTCCTTCAGACTCAAGAATGATGCATCCCTATGAGTTCAGTTCAAAAGAAACGTGGAGCTCCTGTAATGGGTCCGGTGGAGGGTGACAAAGATGTTTAAGGGAGGGGAATATCTCTCGTACAAAGGAAAGCTGAGGGAGCTGGGCCTGTTCACTTTGAGATGAGACAACAGAGAGAGAAGCTCATCAGTGACTACAAGAATCTGAAGGGAGATGTCAAGAGGATGGAGTCAGGCTCTTTGTGGTGCAGCCAAGCAGTAGCAAGAGTAGCAACAGGCAGAACCTGAAGCACAGGAGATTCCACTGGAATAAGAGAAAGAACTTTTTACTGTGCAGGTACCTGTGCACTGGAGCAGACTGCCCAGAGAGGTTGTGAACTCTCCCTCCCTGGAGATATTCAAGAACCATCTGGACACAATCCTGTGCCATGTGCTCTGGGATGACCCTGCTTGAGCAGGGAGGTTGGACCAGATGACACACTGGGGTCCATTCCAACCTTACCCAGTCTCATCAGCAATTTTTTCCATAAGTGAGTTTTGCATATACATGGAAAAGTACTTTTTTGACGTAGTTTGCATTCCATATCTAGATGTACATTATGATTATTCATTTATGAAATACAAAAATCAAAACTAAACTAAATTAGCCCACAACAGAAAGATTTGCTCATTTTTTCCCAAGAAACAAACAAAAACCCAAAAACATAATTACAGCTTCCAAACTTTTTAGAAGTTTGGATTTTTTGCCCAGCTCAGTATTAACACTGGGTATAAAATATGACAAAACACTACGATATTTACTTTTGGAGTTGATGGGAATGGCCACAATTTATCTTCAACAAGAAAATCAATGTTAACTTTTTCATAGTAAAAGGAAATCAGATAGAAAAAAAACATAGAGGAGAAGAGAGTTCTCCCTTCAGGCAGTTCAGAGTAGAACCATCTACCAGTCTGTTACTGTGACAGAAGAAATAGAATTCATTTTTCAGGCTCTGCTTGGATTTTATGTCAAGTACTAAATTTGCACCTGGTATACACATGAATAGAAGGCAAAAAGAATAACGCCTTGTCTTTAGTTTTAATTTTTTTTTTTTTACTCTCCTGTCCATAAAACTGGACCAGTTAACCATCTGCGGTATTACCTGAGGGAGAATAAACTAACATAAATTTCCAAAAGAAATCTTCTTTATTTCTGCTCCAAATCTCAAGTGTTCTTAGACTTAAGTTTTAAATGTGCTATCAGACTGAAGGTTGAATGAATGCCTATCCCTTGCATTCTCCTCCATTGCATAGTAATGATATCAAACTTGTATTTACTACAACCTACCACTTCTGGGTTTTACAGATTTCTTTCCTAAGAAGGGTTCTTTTCTGTTATCACAAAAAATTTTGTAGACTCATCCTGTTCAAGTCAAAACATTTCATCAAGGTTCAATATCAGTAACACTGTACATGGTTTTGTCTTGTGATACTGAATTCACTATGGAGAGATTTGCTGCTTTTTGCAATTTTCACCCTTGTAACTAGTGAAAAATTTGTAGGAAGTATTTGCTAACCTTAAGGATCAATGATGCTTAAAGGAGCACAGAATAAAAATGGGCTACATTGCAACACTTTTCAAATCATCATAACGTCCTTTCTGTTCTTCCTAAATACTCACATGAAAAGTCCAGCCACTTCTAGAAATATAAGCTCCAATATTTCTCCCTTATCTTTGGCAGACCTATTTTTGAATTATAAGAATCAGAGTAAGTATTTCAAAAAGTTGACTTTTCCCTTTCATCCAAAAAGACATGTAACTTTGAGAATTTCCATTACATGTTGCTCTGAAGTCAGGATCACTTATAAGGTACCTGGACATTGTCAGTATAATATTAATACAATGAAAGTTTAACTTCGGAATCCTGCTGAATTCATCTCTTTGTAACAGACTTCTTGAACTGAGTCAGCAAAAGTCGGTTAATTGTAGTAATTAGGAAGCTGTGACCCTTTAGCTCACGACATAGACTTAGTTGAGTCCCCAGAGAAGGTGAGCAATGAGGGAAAAAAAAAAAAAAGCAGATGACTATCACTTGGACCTCACATTCCTAAGAATTGTGCTTGAACTATAAGGCAGCAGTGAATTTTAAGAATTAATACCTTTATCTGTCAACAAGCATAAGTATCTTTTGAAGTTTTGATAAGAAATCAGCATTCACTGTCTCAAGTCTACTTCACTATTAATTTAGATTGTCCTCCTAATTTTTAAAAATTGCCTAAAATAGGTAATTTGGCATAGCACTCAAGAAACCACCACTGGGTTCTGTTATAGCAAGAGTACCTTACATTTAATCTGTTTTAATTATCTTTATTCAGACAGTGTGGTGGAGAAGAAAGCTCATTTTTTTATTTATTACATTAATTGTGCCCCAGGACAACAGCTTCTAGGTTAGTGGGAAAGCTGCAGTCACCCTGAGCATCTTTTTGAGCAGCTCAGTGACTGTGGCTGGAAGACCACTGCACACCAAGGAGTGGTGATCAAGGTACCATTTGAGTCGTCCCTGGCTCATGCTGTGCTACATGCACAGCCTGGCATTGAGGCCGTATTCCATGGTCACAATGTAAACTTCAGCTTTGATGATAACAGAGGAACCTGTTAGTACCAGTGATTCCATTTCCAGGTTAGCAACCTAACCCTGTTAGTACCAGTGATTCCATTTCCTGATGGGAAGCACAAGTTAAGGTTACCAGCATCTGAAGGGACATAAGATTATTGACACTGTTTTGTCTTTATAGTTTTTATCTCTAATAAATGTCATTTTAAGTAATGCTTTACAGAGCCTGAAAGCCTTTCCCACTTAGATGATCCCTGGAGATTATCTAGTCCAACCCCCTTGCCAAGGCAGGGTTACTAATAGCAGGTTACACAGAAAAGTGTCCAGGTGGGTTTTGAATGCCTCCAGAAAGGGAGATCACATCAAATGTCTATATGCTAATGGTATCAGACATGATATGAAGGATGGAAAAGAAGGGGTAACAGTCCTTTCTATTCCTTTCCCTTAATTTCATGTAAGAAAACCCTAGGTATAACAGTTTCATGTATGGACCAGTTTGTTTCTATTTTTGGAGGCATTTGGAGAAAAAAAAGGCACATGGGAGATGTAGTATTATTCAAGTCAGACCATAAAAGATATACTCATACTAACAGTATAATGGGGCTTAAAAAAAAAAACAAAAACCATAAAGGAAGATGTCACATGTTACCATGAAATTAATGATCACTAAGGATGGGACAGTGAAGACAAATATGACAGGAGTTTCAGTTTCACTCCTAATAACAACAGCAATAGGGGGGAAAAAAGCAGCAACAAACCCTTCCCCGCTGAACTTTGAAATAAAAGATTGATCTTGTCAGCAAAATTCCCATTACTGTTTATCTCACACAAATTCCCTCTTCCCTCCTATGAACACAATATCCGATTTCTCATTACCATTTTTCAAGCAGAAAGCTTAATCTAGGAGCTTTTCCCAGGGGCTGGGATGAGCACTGCTCCTTTCTCTGCCATGTAGTCTGACATCAGGCTGTTGCAGTCAGCCCCTGAGAGCAGACCTCGTTGCCCCCAGACTTTCACCGTGTAACCTGGCTGCTAAGAACTGATTTTTAGTGACTAACACCAATGACCTCTGATACAATGTTATTCATAAGTCTCAAATACAACTGTTCATAGACTGAATGAAAAATTAGGATTAAAATGCAAAACAACCCCAAAAACTCAACACAAACGTCTGCTAAGCAAGTGTTATCAACAAGACTCCAATGTGTGTTTTCAACATCAGTGTTCCAATGGATTTACTAGCTATTATTCTGCTTTAAAATATCAAAAATTATGGATGTCTTTCTTTCTGGCATTTCATAAAGCTGACAAAGTTTTATCATCAGTTTTGCAAAACTACATGCATATCTTTTCTCTTTTACAAAACCCAGCAAACATTTGTAAACAAGGTAATTGCAAGTACAAAACCCTCAAGTAATTTATTCTTTTTATTCAAGAATTGAAACACATGAATAGAAATTATTTCTTCCAAATATATTTAAATTCAGGATGAACGTAAATACTTGCACCAAAGCCTATTTAGCAGGACACATATTTTCACCTTACAAGCACATTGATATTCATAGACCCACTGAATACTAGAATGGCCTAGGTTAATAAAATATGCCTGTCAGGATCCTACATACTTTATCCATTCACTAGTTCAGATCTTGGGTCTTTGAAGATGCCACCCTGCCCTCTTCCTCACTAGTTAGTCTGGCTTGAAATTTTTCAGCAGGTCCTATCTCTGCTAGATATAGAATGGAGAACAAGGTCACATAGAAAATAGGTAGGAACACATTAGTGAAAAGGAGGACAGACTACAGTAGTCAGGCACAGGACTTGGCCCCACAAGCAAACTGATCAGTAGCTTGTTTCCAGCCAGCACTTTTTCTCTCTCATCTCCTCCCCTTTGCTTGCTCCTCTCTGATTCAACTCGGTCCCTACTTTTTCCTGCATTTGGCCCTTCTCCTAAAGATCCCATAGTAGTTCTCCACGTGCACACAGTGCCCTCAAAATATCCCTAGAAGTTTTACAAAATCCCACAAACATCCTCAAAATTCCCATAAAAACTCTTTCTCAGGAGGCCCAGTAATCATCTGGTGTCCCTTGTTTCTTCTCAACTGCAAAGTTTTGGTTTGTGTCTGGGAAAACACAATAAAGACACTCTCACACCTGCTAGGTTTAGCAGAAAGCAGCGAAAAGAGCAACTTTATTTACATATGTCATATCTTACAGAATTCTCAACTCCACAAGGGATTGGAGAGCATGTCACTTCCTCCTCAATCCCACTGGAGAAAAAAGATGCTCATCAAAGTTTTCTTATCACAAAAGGAATGAAAAACAGAATAGATGGTTAAATAAACATCGGCTATTGTTTACATGAAACTGTGAGAAAGAATTCTGACTCCAAGGTTAAAACAGAAGGCTTAGCAAAAAACCAGGGCAACACTGGTTGAACTTCTTCAAAGCTCAGTTCAAAGTGGTTCCTTCAGTTGTTCCTTGATCGGTGACCAGAGATTTGATCTTTGTTATTTTCTCTGTTATCTCCTCTCCCTTACGTTTTGGTTTATTTTGTCTGGGTATCTCATTTATTACTTATCCTGCCTCTTGTCTTTGCCTCTTATACTGATTAGCTATCAACTATGTATTCTGACAAACCCCATATCTTTACGTTATCTTCAACAGAATAAGTCAGCTTCACAGAGTCAGACTTGCACTATAAATATCACTACAAGATTATGAATTACAAAGTTTTTCTGACAAAAAAAAAAAAAGGTAATGATATATGAGTCAGTAAAGTACAAATCTGTAGGAATCAATTAAGTTTCACTTATGTAAGTATAACATAATACTTCTGCTTCACACTAAACATGCAAATGAAAGGTGCAGTCTACTGCTTTGTCAAACCTTGCTTTACTCACATGAAAAATTATTGTCAGTGCCAGGACAAGTGTAATTAAAGATGAAAAAATCTCACTGTTATTTCTATTGTGCAGCAGTGTGAGAAGGTAGAATGTTATCTTGCTCTTAGTCTAGATTCTCAAGTAAATTAAATATATAGGATTTTTAAGTTACTCAATAGTTTTTGATCCTTCAGTCAACTTTAAGGGTGGGCAGATAATTCAAATCCCAGAATTTGTTAGAAAAAATGCTTCGTAGTCATATATTGAAGAGAGATACAAATCACTGTCCTTACTGAGGAAAGACAGGAAAACCACAACTGTTTTATACTCTTAGTATCTGGCTAATGAGTTAGGACCTGGCAAACTGTCAGCCTGTCATAAACTACATGCTTAGCTCCTCAAAGGTCTCAGTCTTGTATCTTTTCCCTTGTGAGAACATCAAAAGACACATGGGGGACTTTGGAGTTGATACAGCACAGTATAGAGGTGAAGTGAAGTTAATATGCACCAAAAGAAGTTCCACTGGTTTTGCAGATCACAGAATTCATCTTCAGTTAATAGTCACACTGAGAAAAAAAGCAACCAAAAAAAAAAAAAAAACCAAAAAAACTCCCCAAAAAAACCCCAAAGCCAACCAAAAACCCCCAACAAACCAATGCACAAAGCAAAATAAACACAGCCTCCCCACCCCTCCCCCCAAAATAATTCTTCCTTTTTACATTTATCTCAAAGGTTTGTTTCCTTTAGCTTGGGACATGGGAGGGGATTTGTTGGTAAATGGTTAAATCACTCAAGATAAGTTACTGAATAGCTTATAAACCACAAATTAGTACAAGACAACGTAAGATCCATTTTCATCAACTTCATTATCACTCAGCCTCCAACATTCTGAGAGACAAACCCAACCATGTAACCCATCTGTGTCCATCTACAAAGGCATTGTTTCTGCTGTAGCATTACCACCTCCTTACCTTCAACTGCAGCAAACATAGAAGATAATAAAATAACAGTGACTTCTCACCATTACAAATACAGTTGTTTCTTTTGTATTTGTACTGAGATATGAAATAGGGGAAACAAAAATTCACTTATTATGTAGCTGGCACAATAAAGAATGCATTGTCTGGCGTGTCTAAGCACTAAAGGAATCAAACCCTAATTTTCCTTTTATCACCTGGAAAAAGAAAAAAGGGCCTGCTGTCATGAAGTATAAAATTCATTGTCTGATATGATCTAGGTTTTAAAAACCCAACAACACATTTCACAGTACAGCTCTCGGTTTATTCAGGAAAATCAGAACTAGAAAATGTAATATTTATTTGAGTGCATGCCCCGTCTCTTCTGCTTACAATGATGAAATGAGATCTAGATCTTTTCAGCAAATTTCCTTTTCCTGTTTAAACTGCCAATCTATAATGAAATGTAGAAGGCTTGAGCACAAAGTAAAGTTTGCTCGTAAAGAAACAAACCAGTATAATTTCTCTAGGTACACCAAGTTGAGAGACACTATGGTAAAACATGTTCCCACTTTGAATTTTTCAGGAAAACAAAGACATTTGAAATAATACAATTTATTACAGTTCTGCAGTCACATGTCCTAAAGCTATGTGAGACCAAGTTGTGCTTTTAAGAAGTGCTGGCTTAAGCAGCACTTGAGGATGTTTTCAGGATCATGTTTTGCAAGATCTTAAGGTACCTAATAAGGCATCCTCTTCTAGCTAGTGAGAATTTTTTGGTAATGCTTCTGTATTTTGGAATTAAGACTTTGAAGTATTTTGTTACGTTTTATGAAGTATACACATACTGAAATATAATTCAGTGGAGAAATAAAAAGAAAATTGTGAATTTTTCAGCAGACATTTATTAGGTGATGGATATTAAGTGATTGCAGCTGTTGGGGCACTGAGTCCAACAGACCTACACGAACTCCAAATCACCTCACGAGTTACTTTGCTCTATGTGGATTTATAGCACACAATTGTAACAAGGCAATTTGTAGTTTTGTGACATTTCTCACCATGCTAAACCCTCTCTCAAGAGGCTTGAGACATGGTCCACACTATGTCCTACATATTATATTTCCCTAGCTGACCTTTTCTAGACAAGCCCTTACTACTAATAGTGCCTGCTCACCTGAGGGAGCAGTCCCATCAGGACACACCACAAGCCAGTGGTATCCACTCTATTTATTGACACAAACTTAACCACACAATGCTCTTCTGTAATTAATCACAGATGCTCTCTGTGCAGAAAGCTGAAATGAAAGTGCACAGTAGAAGAAAAATAATGTTGGTTAGCAATTTGCAGCATTAAACAGATAAGTTAACCAGACAATATAGAAGTTTCAGTCAAAGCAGCAGGTTATATTAAAGCTCAGAATGGAAGGCACAAATTATCCTCACAGTTACACCTTTCATCACATCAAATGACCAGCTTCTGAAAATATTAACATTTAATCAGTGAAACATACAATAAGAGAAATGGTAACGTGTCCTATAACTGCCACATTTATAAGCTGGAGGAAGTCCCATCAGACCTGGCAAGTACACATTCTTCATTTACTTTCAATTTCATAGGATTTCCATTTTCACAGTGATTTTTGGCCCAATCTCAGTCCCTTGGAGCCTCTTGGTAATCCAAAATTGTTCCACAGACATTGAACAAAAGAGTGGGGACCGCTGCCATCACAATAACTCACGTGGCAGTACAGCAACTTAGTTCTGCTCTTCATCTTTCCAAGGAGTGTCTCCCAGAAGTAAAAAAAAAAAGTGTCACCTTCTATTTCCTGTATTTTTTCTAAGTGAAACAGACTTTTATGAGGTTGGACTGATCTTGCCAGTTACCTGTATGTAGGCTTAGGACTGCCTGTTGTGCTGTATTATATCTGATGGGTGTTGTAGCACAGAGAGACAACAAAACAATTACAAGACAGTACCAAAGAAATACAGTACAGTTAACAGAGAGGGACAGAAGCAGCACAACTGAAATTAAAACTGTAAAGCAACTGCAAGCATGAACACCATGTCTTGGGCACACCACTCCCAGAGAAGACTGAGAAGACCTGCTTAGAAACACAGCATCTCGGCAGGGACATACAGGAAATCAGGGGGAGATTAGCAGCTCAGGCCCAGCAGTATGTAGGTGCTGCAGGCAGCAGGGAAGGATTTCTGTACATGAGGAAGAGAATAGCTGCACAGTGACCTGAAACAGCATTTCAGCAAATGCCAAGGTGAAGTTTCAGCAAGGTAGCACACGACTGGGCTCAGCAAGGAGGAAAAGATATGTGGCATGTGGAAGAGCACAAGCAAGGCACCCTGTCAAGTGGTGGCATGTTATGCTCAAATGAGTACAGTAAGCAGCAGATCATGCTCTGTAAAGAAGACTCAGTTCTGATGTCCCTACCATATTTGTAAGAGAACCTTGCTTAATTTCCAGACACAGCTTACTGTTTCACACACTTTGACAAAAAGCATATAAATGACATATCTTACACAAGATAAATCTGGTGAGAAGAGAGGAAGAATTTTTTTCTAATTTTCTCTCTCTTTCTCCAGCCACCTATTACAACTAAGAAAGGTACCTTCTCCTAGCTAATTATTTCATATTTTGTTGATTAGAGTTTATGAGATTAAATAACCATATGTGCAAATGTGCAGATAGAAATGTTCCAGCTGATCAAATTGAACAATAAGAATAGTGTTTGGACATTTGAGCTGGTTTGGAATAAACCTAAATATTTAGAAAATAATAAAAAATTATGAATAACATTCTCTCGCTATTGAGAGCTTACTGTATCTAAAGCATCTTTCTATACTCCCAGTGCTTTCATTGAATGTTCTGTGTTTTATGGCCCTCCCCATCTTTAACTGGTATTACAGAAAGTAAATTACATTCTCTATATTATATTTCACTCTCTATTTTACAGTCATCGTCTCCAGTGGTTTTGAAGTTCTTTTGCATAATATGTGCTATAATTCATATCCGAACCACTTAAAACTCACAAATACAGCCATCTGCAGTCTCGGTTTTTCAAAGCACTACAAATATTTTTAAGCATATGTGCCAGCATTTCTGTATTTTTAAAACTGATAAATACACTACATTCAAAATGAAATTTTAAAAACCCAGCAAAAACCAAAAAGGCACATGCATATATGCTTTCAAGTTCTATAAATGATCTGCAGGATGTATTCGAGTAGCTTCTGCTCTTAATTCCTCTTTGTATCAACTATTAAACAAAAGCTAAAAAGTTATTTATCAGTTACTAATTAAAATACAAGTTTACATTAAAAAAATTATACTTGTTAATGTATTGTAAATGCATTGTATATATAAAAGCTCAGATATTTAAACTGCATTTAAATATGAACTTTAATAAAAATAAAACAGATTTTGTCACTCACAGAATTATGAGAACATTGCAGTAAGTTGGCAGAACCCACTAAATTTGTCTCACTGTGGAGCTATCAAATGTATAAGAACTTCTTCAGCCAAAGGAAGTCTGTATGTTTTATACAGAAACAAAATTCAGTGAGGAGCACACATGACCTCTTGCTGAGGAATGCCTTCAGTGCAGGTAGCTCCGGGTGGGAGCTGCAGGATGAGCTCTGGGTGGGAGCCCCGGGCAAGAAGCCATGAGGAGCCGACCCTTTGCACAACAAGGGGCCAAGAACCTGTGACCCATCCAGGGCACTGGACACTCGAGCCGAAGACCCAAAGAATTTCCCACCCTTGGACTGTGAGGGTATAAAAGCCCAGGCTCTTTGTTCTGAGTCCCTCCTCAGAGGCACCAGATCAAGCTGTTATTTTGCTATTTTGTTACTTAATTATTGGACCAAGATTAAATCATCTGAAGGATCTGGATCCCTGAGGCTCTGCTATTGGAATCTGGGGTCGAGCCATTAAGGAGCCCTGGTGTGACTGAGTGTGGGGTGTGTAGTTGTGAAGGGGTCTCGGGCCCAGCTCAGGTGGTGCGAGTGTGTCTGCCAGAGTGGCTCCTGGATGGTCAGACAGGAAAATTTCCTTAACACTTCAGTATATCCTAGAGCCAGCATTG
This sequence comes from Platysteira castanea, assembly GCA_013397175.1. Taxonomy (NCBI): domain Eukaryota; kingdom Metazoa; phylum Chordata; class Aves; order Passeriformes; genus Platysteira; species Platysteira castanea. Next base: position 84,350 of record VYXC01008340.1, read on the forward strand.
TATGGTTACATTTTTTTTTAACCCGGGAAAAGCTACCTCCTTGGTGTAACACTCAATTTTTTAAGCAGTTACCAATAAAAGCTCGAGGATATTCCATAATTTTTGTGTATCAGTAAGGGTGTAAACTTTGATTGAAATTTTCAGAAAAAAAAAAAATTCCTCCACACATAAAAACAAGCAAACAAGCAAAAACCCAACAAGAAACCCCAAAGAGTGTACTGATTATTATTTAACCAAAATGGAAAGAGCAGTGTTTTACTTAATATAAAAGCATTTATTTCAAGCCCAGTAAACTTTAGCTAGGAATTCTGTCTCAAGTGTGGATACCTTTCTGACTACATAGAGACAATTATCTGTCAAAGTCAGAGCAGAGACCATTCTGCTATAACCACTTTAAGCCCCCATAGCAGTGTGATTTTTGCAGACTGCATGGACTGAATACCAAGTGAGCCCTGATGCACTAGATACCATCAGCGTGGAACCAGAAATGGATTAGAATAACAAAGTAAAACCTTCTGGCATTCAGTACCAAATTTATTTTGCCCATGTGGCCACATATGGCTCCGTCACTGAATAAAATAGAGAAGTCAATCCAATAATAATGTTAAAATTACTGTCATGCATGCTACTGAATAGGTAGGAATAATGTATCCATTTTAAACTTCTGGTGTTTCCCGACCAAATTACTCCTCTTTGTATTTTAGGACCAGTGAAACAAAGGGCATAAATAGGTGACAAACATTTTTAGACATAACATCACTTCTGAGCAGCACGTGTACTACGTTGCCTACAATCTGTACTCCTTAAAAGGTGTGGTACAAGCATACTAAAAGTGACTGATACACTTCTTTTGTGCTCAGTACACTGAAATATGTCCTTTACAATAGCTTCAAGAGGTAAATCCCAGAGTTGCAAAATTGTACTGCCAGACTTCACTTTGGGTGAACTTTCTGCTTGGGTGAAACTATTATAAATAATTTCAGTAGATTTTTATACTCCTACCCAACCCTTGTTAGACATAAGGAAACAAAAGCATTATCACTAGGTCAAGGGCGAATATTTTAGATTGTCGTTTAATAATATAATACACATGGAAAAACTGGAAATAAATGTATTGTTTTGGAAAAATAAGGAGATATGTTTCAAGTAGTCTGTGGTTATGAATATGATTTTTGGTTGGAGGTGGTAAAATAAAGTGTTAGGAACAAATTATTTTAGTTAAAATTACTCTGAAGTCATTACAGTGGCACAAGTGCATGAGATGTTGAAATGGTAATGCCAACAATGATTTAAAGCCTTCCAGTGGAGAGAAACCTGAGGTTGCCCCAGGACTAAACACTGTGATAGTGTGTATCCCCTGAACTTTAAAGACGCAGCAACTTTGAAATATGTTGGCAAGAGGTTAAAATATATAGGTTAAAAATAAGGGTAAAACATCATACATGGAATTTTTTACCAGTTGGACCATGTTTGAGCAAATTCCTCTGTTTTGCAAGGCAGGAATTTTCCCTGAGATACGGCAGCTATTCATGCTGATAAACACATTATGAAAGATGAGTCCTCCAGAAATGATTGCTAGTTTTAGGAAGAGTTTTCCAACTCTCAAGGCTAAAATATAAAATATTGTGAAATGCCTCTTTTCTTGTTTCACAGATATTTTAAAAAGTGTTCACTAAAAACTGGAGAAGACGGAAGTGGGGTGGAGGGGCACATTAACAGATTGGTGAGGTAAAGCCCTGTTAGACTTCGCTCTGCCTTTAAGGAAGCCCACTGAACAGTCGCCACCTGGTCCAAAATAGTCCTTTTGAAACCTTCCACCTGAGAGAACATCTTGCTCAGTCAGAACTAAAGGCTTCCACCAACCACTCGTGTGAGACACCCGGCAATTGATGAAGTGTTTACAAAAGGCTAAATCATTTTCAAGGAAGATTATGGCCAATAACAAGTCCAACTTTTCCATCTTATTTGAGCCCTACACCAAATGACGTGGTTTAAATAAATCATAATCAACTGAATTAAAAAGGAAATGAGACTTGCAAAGGTATTTCAGATTCTTAAATTCACAAAGGGAATAATCTCAAAAGAACAACTCTCCTCTTTGTTGACTTTGTAGTATATTATTTAAATACCTGAAATATAGTTGAAGTACTAATTGATGTGTTTCAATTCTGAAGTAAACAACTGGTTTGATACAAATAATCTTTTATTTATCCCAGATGAAAAAAAATGAGAAAAACTTACATTATATTTTGACTTCTCTTTTGACTAAATGTTCACATCCTGATGTCATGTTGGATAATTCCTCTCAAGTCATATCTTACCAGCTGAGAAACAGCATAAAAGGCTGCACAGTGAAAGGAATTTTCTAAATTTACAAATATCCAAACATACAGAAAAAAATTAAGTAGATGGGATGGGAACAAGTTTTAAGATTGAGTAGTTTTTCAACATATTTTTAAAATGAAGAGCAAAGAAAGTTAAGAAAACTGTGTAGTGATTATAAAGTAAAGAACCTATCTGCCTGACAAGAACCTGGGATAATGAACAGGTCAATGCTAAAATGGTACTACTTGATAAAACCGTGTCAAGAAGAGCAAAAAGCCCTCTCTGAAGAAAAGTGGCAAAACCAGTCTCAGCATAAAAGTTAACATTACTTTTGTTTCACCCCTGAAATGTATGTTTCCTCCTGTCTTCAGACATATTTATCTTGGAAAAGACCAGGAAAATAAAAAGATCGTCAAAGAAAGATAAATATTGACCACGTAGCCATAGGTATTGTTGACTATTGATATCATTTGTAAGTACAGAATTTGAGATATATTTTTGCTTAATTTAAAAAAATATATCTAGTTGAATTCACACAGTAATAATTTAATACATTAATATTTTCAGCTGTTATTATCTTGTTAAATTTTGCTGTACATTTATGTATTATCAGTCCTTGGAAATCATTTCATTCAACTAAGCATAAATGTTCAGAACACTTTCATCCAAACTAACAACCAAACTAGTTTCAGTTAAAATTGAAGAAGTTCTACTTCCTGCTGTTCTCTCCCTTGTTTGCAAACTAGTATGAAAGATAGACTAATATTCCCTAAAAAGGCTTGCTTCATTCTTTGAGACTTTGTATTATATTTTCTTCAATAGGAGTGACAACTTGCATGAAGCACAATGTAGCAGAGAAGACACCACGTAAACAAGCTACTTTAGATGCCCTTGAGGTTTTTGTTTTTTTGTAGACCTTTCAATGAGTCCTGGCCTTCCATGATGCCCTCCAGTTTTCATGCTTAAATTTTTTTCAGAGAGATGGTAGGGAAGAGAGGCAGGAGGTGATGATTTTCAGCTTTTTTCCCAACATGCTGGGACAAAGTCAAGCTCACCAACCGGAGCATACTCCCCAGAGTGAGAGTCTAGATATATGGAGACACAGTCTGGGACGACAACATTAAAAGTTGCTTATGACTTCCAGGAAACCATCATGTGGCCTTCTTCTACCAACTGCTCTGAAAAATAAGTGTCATTTTTCATGTGGTAACTGTAAGGCTAGTGAGCTATTCATTATATGTTTATAGGAAAGAATTGTAATCACCAAAGAGCATACCTAAAATTTTCAGGTTTTTTGGGGTTCTTTTTTTTTGTTTTTTTTTTTTTGTTTTTTTTTTATTGGGTTGATGATCATTTACTAAGGGCTTGGGTGAAGGAAATACACTCCTAATAATTTTATTGAGGTCTCCAAATAGTATAAATGTCATGTGTATACACAGTACTCTTTTTCTAAGTAATTATCTTTCATTCAGTACCAGACCAAGAGGGAATGTACATAGGCAGTGCCTAAGCACAACTGTGTATTCTGCTTGCAAGGAGTATAATCATCTTTCATTTACAAGTGACATGGCTACTCCTTGTCTAACCATATAACAGGAATTTATTCCATGTAGTTTACTCTATTGCAGATGAGTGGTTAAACAGCAAAAATCATGATTATTTTAATTCTATGTTGGAGAATTTGGGTTTTGTTGGTAGCCTAAAATCTCTTCGCTGTCTCAAAGTTCTTGAAAAACTATTCTAAACAGCAGCTGTGGTATTTAGCTGCGTTTGGTTTACTGAGTCACGTGGCACTGGTTCTCTTTCCTAATTCATCAAAGCACTTACAGTTTCCACTTCAATGACAGGACTCATTTGCTTAAAGTAGTCAAGCTGTTAATTGCTAAATATCCAGCTTTCCATGTAATATAAACTACATAAATGTCCATTTTTTATACATATTATACTGACATGAATAAAAGGAAGATCCCAAAAAGGTGGCCCTGCTACTGAAGGAGGGTAACCACATGGAAAAGGCTGAGCTACTCACTGCTTTTTTTGCCTCAGTTTTCAATGCCACATTTTCCTCAGGTCCCCCAGGTTACTACACCAGGACACTGAGGTCCAAGTGTTAAAAAAAAAAAAATATTGAGCAGGCTAGCTAACCTTTTGGTGTTTCTTCCCACCCAGATTATTCTGTGATTGGAAACTTCTGTCATTATAACACACAGGGTTCTAAAGTATACACCCGAACTCTGAAACGAAATCCATAACAGCAGTGGTAATTGTATGCACGTCTTCTGCTATAAATGACCATGGTATAAAGTGTAGTACTTATTATGAATTAGGAGAGTATCCTTACTGAAAGAGCTGAGCTTTCATTAATGTCGGTCTGACATTTGCAAAATTGATTTGTTTTGACATTTAGAGCACTTCTGTTGTAGTGTGGGCTCATGTCTGACATTAAGCAAACTAAATTACGGTGGTTTTGCTTAAAAGTTTCCCATAAAACACTGTTATTTTACAATGCAGATGACATCTGTTCTAGCATAAGCAGTCATGTTTTACAAAAACATAGCAGGTATACTGACTTATGTGGAAAGAAAATCCTTAAATGAAGAATATTCAAAGCATTAAATGTTGGCCACTGAAAATAAATGAATGTTCACACAACTTGTATGTTTAATCATAAAACTTGGAATCCAATTAAAAGTTTGAGGTAATACATCAGAAACCTTATCTGCATTTTTATCTTAAGAGAAAAAAAATGTTTTCATTTTAAGAAGAAATAGGAATAACCTGAGAGGGTGTGGAATAGACTAGTTCAGACATTAGAACTCTTATTTTAGCAGTAATGCAGGTCTTTTACTCATATGCATAAACAGATCAAGTTAAAAAGAGATGGCTGATTTCCTTCTGAGTGAATCACATCTAAATGCTCACTGATTATTAAATTTAATTCCTTTTTTTCTGATGCATTATATTAATTCAAATGTTATTTTGGATTCAGTTTTCTTCTTCATAACCACAGTGTATAACAAATGACTGGGATCTTCTGGGATTTATGTCTGAAATGTACACAACACAGGATCTAAAATGGTAATCCACAGTGTTATATGCTTTTTTTTTAACAGATTAAAACTCCATAAACTAAGTTCAAGTAAACTTCATCATTAATTATACATGCATGGAATATTTCAACAAAGCAGAACTGTTCCAGCATGCCTTCTTTTTACCCATTTTTATCCTCTCATGGTAAAGGCGGATGATGGCATAGAAGCACAACTGCTGCTAACAGGAACCACTTGGGGAACCCCTGCCTCTACTAAGCACAGCCAGTTTCTGTTTATTGGGTACCTCTGCAGGTCACATTCTCTATTCACACAAAGCAACATACTCCATCCTACCTTTCTGTCAGCTCGGGAGTGACAACAAAGCCAGATGGAGCCTTTCACCTCATTTGCTTTCTGTATTCTCTTCTATATTATGATACTTGGCTTGTTTGTCAGTTACCTGGGATTTCCAGATGGTCTCCCAGGACTCTGCCAGACAGATCCAAAATTGCTTAATTTCCATGATCAATTGAAATCAAATCAATGTGGCCAATATAGATAGTGCAAATGTAGGTGTTAAATGGCTTCCCTTGTTCCTTTCCTAAAGTTTTGGCTCAACAATGTCAATCCCACAGAACTCCATGAAGAATTGTGCCAAGCTGGAAATGCATTTTGGTCTACTTCCTTTGCCAAGCTAAACATAGTGAATGCCTGTGTGCATGGTATTCTTACACATGATGATCTTTTCCACGTCTTATAACTTATCTCTGTTACAAAATGTACTCATTTTATATCTCAAAATGGGTTTTGACATTAACATGGTATTCAAGGTGAAGTCCTGTCATCAGGTCCATGACATTTACTTTCACAGCTGCTTTCCAAAATGTTGTCTTTAATCTAGTATTTCTTGTCTGCCCCTTTCACTGAACTGTCTGCTTTGACATACAGCTCTTTTGCATAATTATTACAATTAAATTTAAGTAACGACTTAAATATAAATATAATTAACTGAAATTATTTTTTCTGGAGCAAGCTGCACACTACTTGTCAATCCTCTTCATAGCCACCAGACTTTTCTCTTCCCTGGATCAGCTTTTCCCCTAATCTTTTCCAAACTTAATGAAATCAATGCACTTTTTTGAGAGCTATGACTTCTCCCCTCTTAGCCCATTCTCTTTCTGTTTGCAGTCTCATAAAGGGATATGTAATATTAAGCTTGTGAGAACATAAATGTCATGTATTTTATTCTGATGGACATTTCTGGAACCTGCATTATCTATAGTCTTGGTAAATGAGAGAGAAACATCCTAACAGTATGTCCTCATCTATCAGACTTGCCATAGTTTCATGTCAGTTCATTTGCAGGAATGTACACATATTTTAAAAGTGTACAAAACCACAAAATTTAAAAAAAGGAAATACCTGTCCTATTAAAAATTGAATTTAAGCCCACAATTAAACTATTTTTTTCCATTAATTTTACTTAAATAAAAACATGTTTTGAGCTTTAAAATATACATTAAATAAATTATATTTTAAGCAGTGTCGAACCTGAAAAGCAAACAAGCTTGGTCAGGTTACTCCTAGGTGACTGAGTATTGGTTTTAATACCTTGTAGAGTATTAAGATTTTTTTTTATTATTATTGTTATTTATTTTAAAGATGGACTGAAACAGCTCAAGGGCTAAAATACATGAATTTGCATTTTAATGCATTTCTGCAGATTGATATGTCAAGCCAAGGACATGGTACGTTTACTTAGGCAGAGTGAACCAACATTTATGTATGAAATTTCAGTTTTAGAGGGAAAGGACTTCTATCAAAGCTGTGTTATGTACTCTTAGTTGATATTTTTCACTACTAGTGATGTGAAAATAACTGAAGTTCAGGGACAGTTGGAAACTCGAAGCAACATTATTAAGTATCATTAGACAACTCTATTAAATTTACAATTAACTGTGTCAACAGTAGTTTAATAAAAAACTTTGTGGTTTTTTTCTTTTTAACCTGCAGTTTTCATCACACACTAATGAAGATATAAGAAATCAGTAATCTCAGCATCATTTCCAACAGTGCTAAATCATTGTCCTTGAGAAGGCAATTATTGTAGTAATTAATACGTGCCTCTACTGATCTGAGAGAGTAATACTGCTTATATTTTCTAATCATGCTAAGAAATCCATAAACATTTAAAATGTTCCAGATTTTGCACTATTGGTTTCCTTGCCATTTTCACTTCCAGTGACTAATGAATATCAAAAGCAAAGCAATAATTTGAAAGTCCACAGGTAATTACTGGAAAGTAAACTGGAATATTAGTCTATTAGACTTCTACACTTTTACACCACTCATGATTGCCATTGTTATTCAACACCTGTAGCTGCCTTTTCACAGAATCAATGGGAATATGCAGTCTATCAAAATGGGGAAATTTTGGTACTCTGATACCATATAAAATGTGTATCAGTAATCTAGAAATTATATATAATTCTGTTTAGTGAAGTAGCACATTTACATGCTGTTTAATAAACGCACAATATCTTCAGGTTACTGAACCTAACATGCTGGACTGTAATCCTAATTTCAGTGTCTATTGTCATCAGATGTATTTGCACTTCATTCTTAAAGTCTTTGTTCAGAACGAAATGTTATTGTTTCTAGATCTTAGAAAAGGAACAAAGGGTCTTCTAAGTATTTGCCATTCCCTAAACTCAAACAGTTCTAGGAAGTGTCTCAAATCTAGTGGTGCAAATACATCTGAAGTGAACTTCATATCAGCAGAATTTATAGCGAACGTCTTACCATAAATGAACATCTGTGGTACTTCCAGGAAATAAAACAAAAAAGCTGAGTTTAGCCTTTGCTTATATTTGCCATCACTCTGGTACCGCCTCATAAAGCAATCCTGAAAAACACCAGATGCCTGTTTCAAGTGTGTGTATACACTTTCCACATCAAAATCCCACTGGTTTAGGCTCGTGTACACCGTATCGATAAAGACTGTGTCAGAAAGAGGAAGTGGCATTACAGTGTACATCAAACTCTGCAGACCAACACCATAAGCTAGTGCATGTTTTTGTATTCACCATGGTTATTGTATTAACTGCAGAGGCCTTTGCCAAGTTGCTTTAGAGCAGCTGATCTCCATAAGCACAAAGAACACAAAGCACAGCAACAGGCTGAGGAACTTCAGTAACCCTGTCAAAGCAACCAGATGCCCTTTACCTTTACCTGGCTTTTCAGGGCTATCAGAGAAGGATTAATTGACAAATTGTCCTGCAGCAACTCACAATGGAAAAGGCTCTTCACAGACCAAGTATTGTTCCTGTCTACCACTTTTCAAATAAAAGACAGCTTTGCTAGTAATTTTTCTTTTTTTTTTTCTTTTCTTTCCCCCTTTCCTCAGATTTTAAAAATGCCAATATTACTTAATTCAAGAAAAACTACAAATCATCTGACAGGATGATAGTCATGATAAAATTCTGCTTGAAAGTGTGTTTCTGTTGAAAAGCAAAAGTTTGACAAAATAAATTTACCAAATTCAGAATGTGGGGATTTTTCAATTAGCTTTGGCACAAATAACAGTTTTTTATTATTCCATATCATAAAATCATCATATTAACGCATTATATTTTCATTTTTTCATTTTCCCATTACCTTTGCCAATAAGTATACTTGGCTGTAATGGAATAGCTTCCAAACTTCTAGAGATGCTAATCTTTCAGCTAAAACATGTCTGTAACCAGAAGCCATACTAAAGATTGTCTTGGAGGGATTACCACAAGTTAGTAATCTCTGAATATACACAGGAGAAGCACACATGGATCAATGCAGGGTCCACATATTTATCCCGCTTGAGTTCATGGACTCCTTTTCAATTTGTTTGGAAAAGGGAAGGTAAATTGAAGTATCTCCAAGTGAAGAATCTGATAAGAAAACAAGCCCCCCAAATCACTACCAACACTACTAGTCACAGTATTGTCTCTGGAAAATGTTAGCAAGTCTCTCAGCTCTCCACATCCACTGGCAGGATTCACATTAAGTTACTTCTTATCAAAACGTAGCTTAATCATAAAATGCCAACTCAGTATCTTAAAAGATCATACAGTCAATAGAGACAATTTAATATCATAAAGATGTTCCAAAAAAATTATATAAATTACTCCAGACACACACTAATAGAGTGGAGGAAATAGACAGGCAAGCTCACATTCTCACCATATGAGCAGGTCATCCACTAAATACATGTATAGATAAAGTAAGAATTTTCAGTGTTATAAAAGCTGAATGCAAATGATGATAGAATTCAAAAGGATTAGTACTCTCTACACAGTTTCAAAAATATCTATTTTTTCTTAATGCTTCTTCTGAATGCATAAGAAGTAACATTTTCAGTACCAGAGGAGAAGTTAACTATAAAAAAGGTAAGAATATAAGAAGAGGCATGATGAATCAGTAACCAGATGTACTTCATGATTATCTATCTTGCTGTGTAGTATAAAACCTAGAGTCAGGGACTCTGCAAAATCCAATAGAAGAAAAAAAGATTTAAAATAGCTAATAAAAACCCCTTTTGGAACAAAATTATATTCTATTCCATTGTGATTATTTCTTACTATTTCTTACAAGAAACAAAGGCAATGTGTTTTATTTACAACGAAAGTTAGAATAAAACCACAAGTCTTGTTTCTCATGTACTTCCCTTTGACAGCCATGTGAACCACTAAAACTGTCACCCAAAATCTTGCAAGAAAAGCTGCCAATTATGATTACTAGGTTTACTAAACACCAGGCATGTATAAATGAAGTTTTGTAGAATAAAAAAAGCAGACAGGAAAAGGTCCTCTGGGTTGCCCAAAAGAAAAGCAGTGGCAGCAGCTGAGGACAGTTAGTACAAAGTATAACAAGTCCTTCAATAAAAGGACTAGAGAAGCCACAGTAGGCACCTTTCTGACAACTAAAGGGCTTGGGTTCATTATCAGCTCTGCAGGACAATGTAGTCTTAACAGAGTTCAGGTATGACTTCTCACAACCAACAACTTCTTTCACTGATGGACTTCAACAACTTAAAAAGCAAGCAAACAATACCTGCAAAACCAAACAAAAACAAGTAAACAAAGAAAAACAAGTAAACAAAGAAACAAAAACAAACTCAAAAAACCCCCATCACCCCACACATTACGCTACCGTTACATTTCTAGGAACAAGCCAAAATTATTCTTTTGCATTTTGACTCCATCGGATCATTTCTGCTTCCTTGGCACAAGAATGGCAATCAAACAAAATAATCCTATCAACTCCGTATGACCAAAGTTCTCCTACTCTCATGTTGAATTTCAGTGTCAGCACAATCAAGACAATGAAGTTCAAATCCCATATTCTTTTCATGCTTATTTTCTTGCCTGAAAATGTCTGCTAAGATGCCAACTAATGAGTATCTCGTACTGAATTTTATCATAAAGACATCTTTGTTTTAGAGGGTGTCCTAAGATAACAGAGAGATTATTTGTTACATGATGGAGATGCATGGAGAGGAAAGTAATTCTCTTTCCCTAGAGAAAGAGATAAGTCAATATTACAGCAGGTAAAACTGTTATAATGAATTATAAAATTTCAATACTTTGTACAATTCAGCATAAGAACTGACAGTTATATGCTTTACTTAAAAGGAAGATATATTGATATGTACATAATGTACTGGGGGAGAATACTGACCTATATTTAAAATGTGCACATTCAGTTTCCAAGAATTTGAAAAACCAAGTGAAGTAAAAGGTTTTCACATTACTATATACATGCAAAATCATGACCTTTGGAATAAACTAATCTGATTCAAGCCTACAGAGTTTTTCATCCTACTCTGAAACAATTCATACAAATGCACTTAATTTAATACATGATATTAGAAGAGCACTAAAAATTCAGATTACTCTGTCAGAAAAACAATGACCAAAATATGTAATCAAGCAAATTATTCTAATGGGTTACTATGGACTGATACAGAAATAAAATGAAAGAGAGATATGGAAAAAATAATACATACCCAGAGAATCAGGGCTGGTTCAAAGCACATGGAAACAGAGAAATTACTATTATGGGAATTCTTGTTTGCCACATAAGAAATCCACTCCAAGTGTGATTTTTTTTTTTTTTTCTAGTACATTTCCTGAATAAATCAACCATCTACAAATCAGCTTTGGACTACAGCCACACTCTCACTTATTTGCTGACTTTTCATACTCAGCACTTCAGTAAGACTTAATGTCTGTTTGCATTACATGAATTTAAAAAGATGGACAGATATTTAAAAAGTCACTCAAGAAAAATAGTACAATCTTTAATGAAAAGTAAGATTGCTCTAAAGTCAATGTAAAATGACTGACACTAGGAGCCAGATTCAAAGCCCACTGCTGTCAAAGCAAAGGTCAGTCTTTTAAATCTGGTTTTTATCTCTTTAAACCTCAAAATACAGATGTCTCTTAATATCTGACTGGATACATAAGATTTTAATCCACTTATCAAAACTAAAAACATATTTTGATGAAGATAATTACACAGCAAAAAGAAATAAATTTGCTAAGATTTTTATGTATATAAATTGAAAAAAAAATATTTATATAAACAGCTGAAGCACAGATTTCTAGAGACAGAGGAATGGTTAAAAGAACCAAAGAAGCTGTAGACTAGAAGTCTGAGAGACCACTGAGTAAGACAACAACCAAGAAAAGACTCTCGGTCCAGCATCCCTTTTAGACCCTTCAGGGAGGGCTACAGAGCTGTCTTCTCAGACTCTTAGGAAGATTTGTTTGTTTTTCTCTGCTCCCATTCCAAGCTAGCGGGAAGAACACCAGCCAACCCTCCTCTAAAAAACATGTACTCAAAGCTACTGAGACATCAAGGCACAGAAAATATAGTTTCTCTTTCAAGGGCAGTGGCATATCTCCAGTAATCCTTCAGATCAGCTAAATCTAAGCAAACATGATAGCTGCTTCCATTAAGCCAATGGGTACAAATTCCAAGTACGTATGAACAGACTGTGATGTATCTGATATCTCATTATGTATCCCTTTCCTAAATTCCTTATTGCTAAGTGTATGGGAGACTGGGATTTTGAAAACTTGTTTGATTATAAAGTCAAAATTTCTCATCACCGAAGGCAAGCATGCCCTACACAAAAGGAAATTTCATGCTCTCCCAATAGCTAAACACAAATCTGATGAACCTTTTATAATATAAGGAAGTCTTATGGTGCTTCTGAAGCTCATTAAATTGAAACTCCTACAGAGAACAACCTCTGCGTATGTTGGCTAAATTGTATAGGTTTTAACTGTGTTTCTTCCTGAAGTGTCAAAAGTTACTTCCATAACACTCCTATTACTTAAAAAACCCCCAAAACAAACTATCAAAGTCACAACCCCAAATAAGCAAACAAAAAAATAAAAGCCAAAACACAAATAAAACAGAAACCCACTGTAGCCTCAGCAGAACAGCTAGTTTTCCTTGCCTTCCCTGTATGCATCATGCATCCTCGCAGAATAATGGATGCACTCAGAGCTGCTGGTGTTAGGACACATTGTTAACTGTTGCCAATTATCTTCATTTCCACTAGAGGGAATGGGAGTTGAAAGAAGCTGACACTGCAAAAGACTGAAACTTTAAATTAGGCATAAATTGCAATGCAGTAGACAGAAATTGCCGTCCTAACAGTCTTAATAAATACTGGCATGTATTGAAGTGCTTGCTACCCACTGCCTTCCACAACGCAAACAGCCTGGCACTCCCTGGTTGTCATGGAAACCACAGGATGCTCCCATTTTAAATTCTGCTGCAGTGCTGAGGCATCATTTCCACTGCACAACGACACATGTTTATTATCGAAGAATTCTGCCACCATATCATCACATTGCAAGGTCACAAAAATAAGGAAATTTACAGCACACAAAAATTCTGTTCAATTTTCAAGTGTCTGCATTACAGATACTAATGTTAGACACAGAGTCCTATGAATAGAAAAAGTGCCACCAACATTCTAGATGAAAAAAACCCCCACATATCATTCCTTCTTTGCTTTTCTGTGGGGAAGGAAAAGCTATTTTCAGTTGTTTAATACATAAAATAAGATTTTATGAACTTAAATGTTCTATACTGCCTGTACAGTGTCGTTCTTGCACATTTGGAAGAAAACCAACAAGCTAATACACAAAATACTTTGCACTAAGTTACTAAAAGTGGTATTGCAAAAAAAGAACATATGCTTACTCTATGAGACCTGTGAAACCCAGATATGCAATAGCCAGCTTGTCACCTATTCTGTGGTCATGAACTGCTGTGTCTGTGACTGCTTAAACAGAAAGGTTGAGCTCCAACCATAATATCATCCTAACATGGCAAAACAGAGATCTGTGTTCAGTGTACACCTTCTTGCCATCAAGTGTACATCATCTTGCCAGCATACACCATTCATCAGCCATCTCAGAATTAATATGATTTTCTACAGCAAATTCAGGCCACATTCAATTGCAATAATGATTTAGCATGAAAAAGGCATGCTTTTCTCTGGAACTATTTCTAAAGTGTCATGCTTTGTTATTTCTAGTCTTACATAATTGCACAATCCACTTCTACTACTGAGGGCTAAAATCTCCCTTGCTCTTTTAAACAAAAATATAAATATGTGTGAGGATGTGATTATAGCTTTATCAGGGCTTTAATTACTTGAATGAGTAGACTGCAATACATAGCATGAATACAACCTTGGATAACAAAAGCACTGCAGATTCTCTTAGTCCTCCTCAATGGTTTTATTTCTCAACATTTCAATTTACAGATTAGATACATAAAATTCATATTTACTAACTGTTTCCAATCTATCAGTCTACTACTAGTGGGACTTTAACTCCCCAAAACAGTATAATTGAACTCAAAACATCAAGTATTACTAATTTTTACTGATTTGACATGTTTTGTCATCCCTGCAACTTCCAGGATACCTCAGGTGCTTGCTGCTTCTCTTGAGTTCTTGTGATGTCCCATGTTAGAAGCCACTTTATATTATAACTCTTTGATGATGTTCCTCAGAGATTAGGAAAAAATCCCCAGACACTATCTACTTAAGCCACCTCACTGAAAAATCTAGCATCAGTCTTTTATACCAAAAATGCAGCATGATTTAAAAAAAAAATCAAGAAAAAAATTGGCTCATTTTGATTACCTTCTCGGTGCATGAAAAGAGTTAAATTTGTCAGAACAGCAACCAAAAAACAAACAAACAAACAAAACTTAAAAAAAAAAAAATAAATGGGGATGCTATTTTCACATTGCTAGTAAAGCATGAAGCAAACGGATGTGAGTCCTAAAACAGTCCCATCTTCAGAAGCTTGTTGCCTCCAAACACAGACTTAAATCCTCCTTTCTGAAAAGACATTTTAAAATTCATTCAGAAGCTGTTATACAGAGGTTGATATGCTTACTCAAACGGTAAAAATTCTGGATTCAGATCCAGTCTTCAAAGAGATTTTAACAAAGTAGATATTCTACCCCAACATCTAAGGGAAGAGTTTTTACTTGGACATGATATTTGCTGTGGTGAGAGTTCTTTTTACTCTGTGATTCATTCATATGTGACAGAGATAGAATTTTTTGAGCAGGACTCACTAAACAGAGGTCTCTCAGTATTGTTACTGTTCATTTGCACAGGATTATCTGAAAATTATAGCATAATCCAAAGACAACCATCTTTACACAACCAGTGATTCAATGTAAATTTTTAAAAAAAGTTCAGCCTTACCTATCCCAGTTCTGAAAAGGCATAAATGCACAAGCAAAGAAATAAAATCTCCCATCTCCTGTGGAGGTGGTTGATAGGACAGAACACTGTATCACAAGTTCAAATACTGGATTTTCTGCTAATCGCTGCAATATACAAGGACTGCCACAGCTCAATCAAATGCAGTTTGAAAAGTTATCAAAACTGCTTGCCCATCACCAAATGACTCACCAAATGCCAAGGGTCTGAAAACCAATCTGCAATCAGCAAAAGATTATGTACACAGGCTCACCTGTTACATGTATAGCAGGGACAGAAGGGTCTCCCAGGAAAACTGTTGCGGTGCCCAGCCCACTCCTGGGCTGTGGCAGTCTAATGTCAGTCAGACACGGGCCACCAAGTGGGTGGCTTTCCCTGCCCAGGACAGTGAATCCGAGGGCAGGTCGATGGGCATCACCAAACTATAAGCCGTATCCCCCTGGGTGGCACCCCGGCCTAAGCTGCCTCCCCCTAGTCTGGAAAGTTCTTTTTTGCTCAGTTCTTTATTGGCTCCCTGTTGCAACTCCTGCCCCTCTGTTATTCCTACAGGTTACTGTCAAGTTGTATCCTCCCCTTCACTTGTATGTTATTGGTTATTTCCCTTCACTCTGCCCTAATCCACCCCCCTGTAAAATTCCCTGCACAGTCCCTCACCTTGCGTTTTGGTCCCCGGACGCTCTGTGGAATAAGCCTGTTGGAACCCACACCAAAGGCCCCTCTCTTTCTTCTTCACCTCTGGGTGATGCGAGCCAGATCAGCAGGCTACCTGACGTGCCTCCTCCGACGAGGAGCCAGCATTCGTGCCCAGCCAGCGCTCATTCCCCGCTGAAGACGCTTCCCAGAGAAGGACGTCTGTGGGAAGGACGCTGCGTCCCCTCAGACCAAGGGCGCTTCAAGACACAGCGTCAGATAACAGCTCCATTTCTCCTCACTGTCCTCTTCCCAATACACTCACTCACACCAAAGCACTCTGGCCATTTGTCAAGTAAGTGTAAGAAAAAGTTGGTTTTCAGAGTAGAAAAGCCTCACTTGTTTCTCCAATGTGGAAGATTTAAAGTTATGGTTCAAAATTGTCCATTCCAATCACTGTGTGACTGAATACTGAATATTAAGAAATAAGGATAATTTCCAGTAAAAAGTAACTTAAATAAGCATGGAACAGAGATTAGCCTCCTAATGTTCTACAATGCATCCCTTTTTTGATCAGTTACTACATCCTTAGTATACTACATATTTTTTTACTATTAAAAACATGCTAGAACCTGAAAATATGTTCCAACAATAGTTGGGTTCTGACACCCAAGACAAAGTACTTTCCCTGACATTTTCTAAAGCAAACAACAGTAAGAGTGATTCTGTAGTCACTGCTCATGGCATAATTTCTATAAAAGGACTGCTAAAAGATTATGTTCTTCTATGACTGTAAATGTATTTGGTTATATATGCTCTAATTATTTTAAAAATGCTGCAGAAGAATGTCGTGTTCATAGCTTTAAATGGGGAAAAACACTCAAAACTTATAATGAATTCAGTGTTGGCTGTTCACTAAAACATGAAGATGTGCCTGCTAATCTCAAACCTCTGAATGATCTTTGACATGTTATGTAAAATACTCACTGGTACTAAATCAACATCTCAATTGATCACTGTTTTTATTGTGAGATTTCAAGTGTAAATAATTCCCTTAAAGGCTAGCTACAGGTTTACTTTTTCTACATGCTTTTGTCTGTAAGGATAAAATACAAACAATTTGAAAACAGAATGCACTTCAGAGTGCCTTCTGAAGGCCTTTATCTTCAATTATTAAATAGCAAGGCAAAGACCAAAAAAAGAGAACATATCTATGCAAGTGAAAATTTCCTACTGAACCACTCCTCTAATGTATATGTGGTTCCAAGAGTTAGAAACCAGTTATCTAATTAGGTAATCACCTATCTAGCAGTTTATCTTAATTTAAAGCTGCTCCTTGTCAGTCTCTTAAATTTACATACCTTCAAGAACTTCTACATAAAAAGCACATCATACCTTCAGAGACTCTGCAAGTAGCTGCCTGCTAGCAAGACATCAATAAGAACAATTTTGCATGCATTCCAGGCTACTTGAGAAACAGCACAATGATTTCAAAAGTTTAGGAATGCCAGAATATATATATCTAGTATTTTTAGCTGAGACAATAGGCATTGTCAGGAATTTTTAGGTTTTATTCCTTTGTTTCGAAACCACTCGTCCTCACACTAAGGTTTCTATAGCACCATTGTTATCACATAATAGAGAGCAAGTATACTCTGATCCCTCAAATCATTCCTCCATATATTTTTCTGTAAAACAGTGTGAAAGAAGCAGACAAACTGATGCTCTTCAGTTTATCCTTAGCTTCTCTTTCAATGGACGAGAGTGTTTCTCTAAAGGTGCCAGATGCATGGCACCAATCCTGCTACGAATGTGGGCCACTGTGGAAGCAGAACAGCCTAAGACAGCTTTCACTTACCCTAACTGTCAGCCCTCAGAACTGTATCAAACTCAACAGTCACGTTCAGAGACAGAGAGATAATCTGAAGTAAACTTTAATACCTTCAGCTTCTCAATTTTAATTCACTTGGCCATTCAGCAAAACCCTGCATGAGCTACCAAAATCTAGGGCATAGAATTGGCCTGGGACTGGTCAGCTTCACAGATCTCTTCTGCCTCTGCAACCTGTGCACACTCTCCATTGCAATCTAATACTGGCTAGCCATACCTCCCTAATACTTCATCTGCTTTCCTCAGCCAAAATGTCCTATCTCTACTGTCCAGAAAGAGGGGAAATGTAAAAAACCCCCACTTCCTAGAAGAACTTTGACTCCCATAGGAAACAGATGGAGAAGGAAATCTAGATGTGAGCTCTGACCATAATTGTAGCAAAGTGTTAAGTTTCATTATGCAGAATCCTGCACAGAATTTACCAGCCTTTATTGATCAAAGGTTTTATAGGACCTATACACAAATTTCCTCTCACAAAGAAAGAAATAATCATTCAGTATCTCCTGTTTCACAGAAAATAATTTCCCAGAGAAAAGATTTCTTCCCTCAGCTGTGTAGGTCTCCTCAAAGCCAACAACACAGGCCAAAGAGGATCATAAGGTCTCAACTGCATAGTCACCTCCCACTGGAAGAACTAGCTTAATTTTTACACCAGAACAAAAGTATGTAATCAATTTTCAAATAAGAATTGGAGATTATGTACATGTATTGTACAATAACAAGCATTAGTGTGCCCAAGATAAATATTTAAATATCTTATGGTGAAAATTACTACATGAAATCAATGGTACATTATAATCCTGTGGAAGAAGGTGGTACAAATTCATTGCCATATGCAACTTATTAAATCATGTCCCATCAAAACCCCAAAATCTTTTTTCAGATTGTGGCTAGTGTGACTCTGTACGTCACTCAAGCCAAAGTTATACAAAAAGAATCCATTGCTTTGTTCTTCTTCTTCCTTCTAAAACAATATTTAACTATAATGATTTGTACATTTTACAAAAATTTGCCAAATATGTACTTATCTGTTCTGCATTCTTTTCTAAAAATCACTGTGAAGTAAAAGTCTATTTAAAAGGTCTTAACAATTTATCTTCCATAAATAAAACAAACATCCTGTACTTTGATAGATCTGCATGCAGAGTTGTATATAAATATTAAAAAACAACTGTCAATTTTTCTATTACACATAAACAATGACTGAAAAATCCCATGAAATAATGAGGTAGGTCAGTTTGGATGGCATCACAACAGAAGTTGCAATATTTATAGGAAAAATAATCCTTAGAGTTCATAAATATTTTAAATATTCCAAATAACTTTCAAGTAAATAAGAAATAATGCAATAATTATTAATTCAGTGATAAGAAGGTTAATTTCATAGACTTTGATGTCAGTCATGGTAAACAGTTGTTATTTACTAAGACTAAAACAATAATATTAAGATCTGTGCCTTCAAATTATAACAGTGTGAATTTTTGCAGAATTAAGATTTCCAATACATCAGTACAATAGCTACAAGAAAAAATTAATATAAAAAGTAGGTTCTGTAACTCCAAATAGCAGACTGCTGATGAAACTAATACTGGATGCTGTCAACAACAAACTATATTTCTCTTTGAAAATTGCTTCCATGCTGTATCATACACTGCATAGTAATGGGCTGAGTTCTAAGTGAGAATGCAGAGATGTAGAAACAGCTTGAAGTTCTTTTCTTAACCAAAGAAATTGTGATTACCATTACTGAGGAAGAAAATAAAAGACTGGCAGAATTCAATATTAAAAGGCATGTTGCACTCTAAAACTGTTGCATAGTGTACAATCATTCATATATAGGTATTGTTCAGAATATTTTAAAATACATATGCAAAGGGAAAATTAAAAAATTTAACCATTTTTTTAAAATGCACCTGTTGTCTCAGTCGTATCACTTTGCATCTATGCTCAGTATAAAGAGAGACAATATTTGACTTGCAATTCTACATATGATTCATTTGGTCCAAAAGTAGGTTATGGGGAAATGATCAGTAAATACATTTTGAAAAGTAGCAAAACCACCTGGGAGTATGATTGCAAGCAAACAGAACGTTTCAGGTATGGATTTTTGGCCAATCTCACTGGTAAAGATGTTCATCTGGTTTCCTAGCTCCTTCTCCAACACTATAAAACTCACAGTACAGCCATGTCTTCCAGAGACAAAATGTAGGCAATAAAAATTCACCAATGAACTTAAATTTTAATTTTAGCATGACTGCTTTAACATTGGGTTTGTGCTCTAATTTGTTTAAAATTAGATATCTGTGTTCCCATATACAGCGTTAGATACTGCAGTAAGTTTACTTACTGGAAAATTGATGCCAAAGATGCATTACAACACTTCAGTACCTGCTTCCCAAATATGCAAAGAAACAATGGGAATACTCTGAGTAAAACAAGGCACAGGTCAGCAGCGAAATGCACGATCTAGCTAGTCAACAGAATTTTCATAATTTCCAGAAATAAAGAAAATCCCATACCTTATAATAAAAGCTTTTAAGTTCTCATACTGGCTGTCCTGTTCTTCTTGTCAGTCAGAGTAAGACAAATTTCTCATTTTTCTTCCTTTTGCCTTTTTACCTAAATAATAGCTAAGTGCATAACTGTTGCATGGTGTACAATCATTCATAGATAGCTACCTACTGTTCAGAATATTTTAAAATACACATGCAAAGGAAAAATTTAAATATTTAATCATTTTTTTAAAATGCAACTATTGCTTCTGTCTTATTGTTTTGCATCTATGCTCAGTAAAAAAGAGGGAGAAGGTTTGACTTGAAATTCTGCATACAATTCATTTTTTCCAAAACTAGCTTGTGGGGAAAAGATCAATAAATTGCATAAGTGTAATTATGATGCAATTCTGCATATGACTAGAATAATATTTTAAATGTTCCTAAACGCCTGACATTATATATTAAAGAAACAAACAAAAACACTGACAAACTTCATAGCTAAAAAACAGCAGTAGGTTTCAGCAGTTCTGCAAAAATATTAGAGAATTCTGATGTAGTTAAATTTTTATAAGGTGGTAAGAAATGCCCTTCTGTTCCTGTTATGATTTACTCTGCTCTCCTGCTGTTGTGTCCTCTTATTCATTTCTCTCACATCTTTACAATTGTTTCTCCTTTCCTTTCCGCCATGGCTTATTTCAAGCTATTAGAGCATCCTTCTCCTCCTGTATCACCATTGACAGTTCTTGTAGAGTCTTCAATTAGTACATTATTTTTAAAAGTCTGAAATAGTTTAACAGGAATTTAGATTTTCTTGTTTTAATTATTCAACTGTGATAAATGCAAAAATACTTCAAGATATTATCCTTCAAGAATACAAAAACCTCATACGCACTGCATTTCTTATTTGGAGTTTATTTTAAAGTAAAACTGTCCTTAAGAAGCCCTTTTTACTTCTACTTATTATGACTTAAAAGTTACTAGAGATATGACTTCCAATATCAACAATGAATGAATTATTGACAAACGTACAGAAGCTCAAAATGGGGAGGCTGTTTTCATCTGTTTCAGGCAGTAGCGAAAGGCATCACCATGCTGGAAAGTGAACACAATTGCTAAAGGGGTTTCAGTATTACAGCATCAGATTTCAGTCTTCCTGAAAACTAACTTTTCATTTGGTTTAAAAAAAAAACCCAGCCAAACAAAAAACCAGCAGTACATAAAAAAGCAAGGGGAAAAAAACCCATTATCCAAAAAAGCAAACTTAGGAAGGAACCAGATGTGCTGGTTTTGGCTGAGGCTGAGTTAATTTTCTTCACAGTAGCTTGTATGGGGTCCCGTTTTGGTATTGTGCTGAACACAATGTTGATACTACAGAGGTGTTTTTGTTATTTCTGAGCAGAACTTATACAAAGCCAAGGCCTTTTCTTCCCCCCACAGCACCCCACCAGTGAGGAGACTGGGGGAGCACAAGAAGTTGGGGGAGTGACACAGCCTGGACAACTGATCCCAACTGATCCAAGGGATATTCCAGACCACACAGTGTCATGCTGTGTATGTAAAGCTGGGGAAAAGAAGGAGGAATGGGGGACATTTGGAGTGATGGTGTTTGTCTTGCCAAGTGACTACATGTGAAGGGGCCCTGCTCCCCTGGAGATGGCTAAACACTGCCTGCCCTTGGGAAATGGTAGCCCATGGCTTTTGATTTACTTATTAAACTGTCTACAGAAGGGGAAGAATTTGTGGGTTGAGATACTCTTCTGATTCTTTCCCTGATCCTGCTTGTGCGGGCGTGAGTGAGCAGCTGCGTGGCACTTGGTCACTGTCTGGGGTTAAACCATGATACCTGATCAAGTGCTTCATTATCTATTACAGCTCCTAGCTGATCTCAGTGCAATATTTGCCTTGAGTTTAACAGGGCTACTTTTCCCCTGAAAGTCACAAAGAGTAACACACAGAAAATCTGAGAAAATTTTAGGAAATCTAAATCTATTGAATCTCATAAACTATGACCCTACACTTTTCTAGCTAACCTTTTTTTGGTACATTTGTAATTCTGCATAAAAATAGGCCTTTTGATGCCCAGGAAAGCCTCAACTAGCTTTAAAAAAAAAAAACACAAAAAAACCCCAAAAACCAAAAAAAAACAAACAAAAAAACCCGAACCAAACCAAACCAAACCAAAACAAAACAAAAAAACCCACAAAAACCTCCAAAAAACAACAAAAAAACCCCCACCAAATTTGTTGGATTTATCAGACTCTTGTAACAGAAAACAACATAATGATAAACTGCATCATTCTTAATCATAGCATGCTGAAAAGTACCATACTCTTTTGGGAACTATTCACAAACCTACAATACAAACAAAAGACAGGCTTATTGCAGTAAAACAATGGAACATATCCTAATGTAGTTCATCGTTTATCTTAATAAAGATCCTTCTAAACTGTTTTGGGTTACAAAAATACCAACACATTCAAAAACCATCATCTCTGGACATACATCAAACCCATTAGTACGACAGCCACACAGCATCTTCCATCCAAGGCTCTCATTACCGATGCCCATGTGAAACAGACAATTTTTCTATTCCTATCCCATTACTTGATATATACAAAATCCAAAATCATCTGAGTGATGAGGGAAAACCCAGAAGCCCTGACCACCAGTTGTGGAAGTTAATCAAAAGATATTCTTCTCCCAAATCAGTTATACTTCAAGTAGTTTCTCACATTCTTTATACATCAAGTAACAAAAATTTTTCATTTCAAAAATAAATAACTATAGAAAAAAATAAAGAAGCCATAAGTGGAAAAGCAATTTTTACATTTCTGTGTTTTAACCCATAAATTTAAGTTTCAAGTGTCTTTCCAACTTTTTTCTTGAGCAGAGAAAAACTAGTCTTCATCTAATTACACCTCAGCTATTCAAAAGAAAAAAAAACACTGCAAACATTAAAAAGAAACCATTTTATTGTTGATTAAAAAAAAAAAAAACAAACATCAAAACTTGTTAGTTTAAATTACTTAAAGATTTAATGTTGTATTAACAGGCCTAATGTCACACTGCAGTGGCAGAAGATCAAGAGCCTAATATATCTTCAGAGCCACTAACTTAAAGCAGCTAAGCTGATTTCTTATCATTCCCTTTAAATTTTTCATCTAATTTGAGAAATCTTGTAGAGAAAATGCAGGGGATAGAAGGAAGAAAAGGCTGCTCCAGCTTTGGACTGCCAAGCATAATACATATGATTAACTAGAAAACAGATTTCCATATTCTGACATTCCAAAAGCCCCCTTTAAAGAGGAAAAAAAAAAGGCAGAACAAAACCTTATTTATACAAAACCAGAAACCTTTTTTTAAAGAACTATTCTATGAAATGTCTTTCACAAAGCTTGCTGAAGTTGTCCTCAAATCACCACTGAGAGCCCTAACATGTCAAGATATGCCACCTCACAAAAATGTGTGTGTGTCCTTGTTGGGGATTGCTTGACATAGCCGAGCACATTCTCACACAGTTTAATGTAGGACACACCCAAGTAAGATATACATCATCTGCTAATCTAGAGAATTTCCACACTAGCGTATTTCCTGAGCAACTTAGAGTCAATCACTTATTTTTTCAACTGGAAAGGGAGTTTCATAAACTGGAAAGCTATTGACTTCTAAGGGATCTCATGTTCCTCAATAATTTCATGTTTTCACGTGGTTGAACAAGACTTTCAGAAATCTGAGGTTTTGTCTGGAGTTGCCTCTAGCTGCGAAACATCTTAAAAAGCTGTCTTATTGCTACAATTACTAATTTTATTTGGAACAATTAAATTGTGTACTTTAGAGATAGTAGATTTATGGTAACAAATGTGATGTGGTGCACAAGTTATATGTGATTATAGCATAATTATGGTATAGTAATTGTTCCTTCCATCTAAGATACTACTAGCTTTTTACAGTCTGTACTAAGGAAAAGATTGTTCCCTTGAGCTCTGGACTATATTATTTGCTGGTAAAACTTCACTTTTACAAACAGTCACAGTGGTTACCACATAGCTGTACACATAAATATTCAATTATGCCTCTAGAGTGGATAAAATGAAAAGTAAATCCTTTACAGACCTTCTTCCCTTCAGCTAAATCTTCCAGGTCTCGAATAGATTTAAATACTTCATCTGATTCTAGTTAGGCAGACTCTTCACTTGAAAACATTTAGGGAAAAGAAGTCACACAATGATGACTTGATTTGTCAAAATCTTTTCCTCAGAGAAATTCAGAGAATTAATACTTGACAGCATTAGTGAAACCTTTCAACAAAAACAAGCAAACCCTAATCCTTATGCTGATTCAGTGGCTATTAATGGTTTCCAAACCCATTAGAGCACATTATGATATTTTAATGCTGCAGGGCCTGAAGCAAGTCTTTCCTGAATTGTTTTCACTGGGCAATGTTGCACTTGACCTTTTGTGTCCTACCATATAAAACTTTTATTTTTAGCCCTTCAAATTCTACAGAAAATTTTTCTTGTTCATGTTATTAGAACTGTGTACTATTAAAATCCTTTTATAGTGAACTCGAGATTTTATCCTTTATGGTCATTAAAAAACCAGATATTCTTAAAGCACACTTCTACATATGCAAGGAGTCATACTTCTCCCTTCTATTATAGTGATTTAGAAAGTGCGCCCAAGAAGTAGAGAATTTTTTTTTTATTTTGTAAAAACTTTCACTTTACATCCAATTGTGTAATTTCTTTTGACTTGGCATTAAATGATCAAATTTTAATTTTTCAAGAGTTCCAAAAACATGTCAAGTTATCAGTGTTGGAGTACACAATCTATTCATAAAGCAGGGAAGTTCAGAAAAACTTCAAAGGACTTTGAATTCCATGTGAACGGGAAGAAACAGCTTTTTGTACATTTGTACTTCACAATTCTGAAAGATCATGACATACGGGTTACTGTCATATACAATATCAAGAACTGGTAACAGATTATGTAGTCATTGGATCTATGCAGAAGATACCAATTGTGATTTTTCTGCATCTCTAAGCCACCATAATTCAGTTAATGCCAACAAATATATATCCAATATCAAACACTTAACAAAATCTACTTTCTACTATTTGCATAACTGATATTTTAATGATTAAAGGCATTTTGTAATATATTATGCTCTGAAAATGTGATAATCTTCTGAAACAGGTGTTTAAGAAGGAAAAGAGCAACTACTGAACTATAGAGTTTACATGACTGAGCTTACATGAGTCAAACTCTTCTGAATATTATTTCAACATCCAATACAGAGCGTATTCAAGTATGACAAGAACAAAAGGTTGTCAATCATATTGAAAAGAAACAAGTTTCCAGCACACACACAGCTTCATGGATCTGTATAGATTTTCTTCAATCCTTTCTCTTTCAGTCTATCCATACATATATATTTGTGCCTTCACTGACATGGAAAGGAATGGGAAGAATAGCTCTCCTTATTGTAAAACAGTTTGAATTGAAGAACAGCTTCCAAGACTCCTATGGACTAACATTGTTTTAGGCATTATGCTACAAGCTGACCAATGTCTGTAAAAGACTTTTCAGCTTCTTACCAAGAGATTATACCCCCTTCCTTGAAACCACACAGAAATTCTTTTCTTTCCCAATATCAAGTTTATTAGATTGAAATTATTACACCATTTTCAACCTTCATGCTTCAGTCTTGGGCTGAAGATAACGCAGATAAATACCTGGGTACAGTGAGCTGTAATACCTGGGTTTGGCCAGCCAAAGAAGAAAGGGTGTGCACAGTGACCTAAGACCTCTGCCACAGCTGGAAGAGATCAATTTGTGTCAAGCTGCCATTTTGGGTTTGATGTTAGATGGCTGCTTCCACTGCTGCACTCTACATATAACACATCTGGTATCAAAACAGAATGAAGTGTAGCAGTCTAGAAATACATAAAATAGAAGAACTTAAAGCACAACATCATTCTCTGACTTAATTCTAATACATAGCCTACTTCACCATTATAACAGATGACAGCTGATGTTGACATTGCTGCCTATTTTTTTAATAAGCAGGACCAATTTTATAAAAATATTTCTTTTACACTGCTGTTCGTTGTTTCTTGTTCTCATGATTTAGAAACAAAAGACAAGAAGAAGTGTTTATTCTTTTATAATACACCAAAATATTTTTTATATTGGGAGGACGCCAAGTGTCAGAAATTAAACAGTGTTAGATGAGAGTTTAACACATGCCCAACAAGAACAGTTGCTTTACAATCCAAACTTCCTTCTCTAATTACCTCCCTTGATGAATAAACTGATAAAACTATCCTTAGTAACTAAGCATCAGCCTAATGGGAAGCCTACAGGGTTAAGGAATAGTCTTCTCCTTGGGTTATCATATCATAAACTCATCTGAATTCATGTTGCCATTCTGACAGACCAGTGGAGAGCTGATGGTGTGGGACTTGAGGTACTGCTAAAAAAGTATTCTCATTTGACTGCAGAGAGGGATGGGGCATAATTCCAATTGAGGCACACTGCAAAAGTTTTCAGATTAGTAAAAGAAAACCAAATCCACAAAGAGCAAACAAACAAAACCTCCATATCTCCTGATGATTCCTGGGTATTCAATGAGCTTCAAAAACAGTGTACTGCATTATACTTCCAGTACTCACAATGTGGAACATCATTATCTTGAAGTAAATGTGAATTTGTTTTCGTTAAGTTCCTACAATTTTCTATGGCATAGTGAAACCACATATGAAAACAACTCAGAATTCCTCCAGAAAATTTCAGGAATAAATAAAGGAAGCATTACACTACCTAGAGACCACAGTGAATACCAATTACCTCAACATTTCTTTAATTTGATAAGAAATATTAACAGGATGTACACAGACAGTTTACTGGGGAGCTCTGAAAGAGAACAACATATGCAAAAAAAGTTCTTTTTTACTAACAGGAGATTGTTAGGGCTTCCAAAACAGTTCTAAACAGGAATAGTATTTGATATTTAATGGGCAAAAAAAAATTTATACTGGGTCTTCCATTTTCCTGCCTGTGAAGGGACAAGAAGGTGGCCAATGAGGAAAAAGGGTTGGGAGAAGGCAAATCACTCAGAGACGAGCAGGTACAAACCAAGGGTGAAGTTCATGTTTGCTGTCTACCTCTAATAAGAGCAGTATTTCTTTGAAGACTTTTCTTTCTTCCTAGGACTAAACCTTTGGAAAGGGACATCAGTTTTGTGCTGGACTGTTATAACAGGCTTGTGGTCTCATTGCCAGGAAAAATGAAACAAAGATCCAAATACCAGTAAATGGCATCAATTTTGGAGCTGTGCCCCACCTCACATGGTAAACTAATTGCTTGGTTTATAATTATTCAAGACAAGGTCTTGGATTTCAAAGGATTCAAATTCCTGGAAAATAGTCTAGGGAAATAATTCAGTCATATTTCAAATGATGAAAATGAACACAGAGAATGGTCATTTTGTTGCTTTTCTTCTTATCTATAATAACAAATGATAGTGGACTCTTCCAGCATGATATGGACTACATCTCTCTCATCTCTTCTTTCATTGTATTGCTGCTGCTTACAATGAAAATAACTATAATAAGACAGTGCCTGGAAACTGAAGGATGCACAAACAACTGTCACCCTGGTTTTTGTAAGCCTTCTGTTTTTAACCTTGGAGTCAGATTCTTTCTCACACAGTTTTATGTAAATAATAGCCAGTGTTTACTTAACGATATTTTCTGTTTTTCATTCCTTTTGTAATATAACAACTTTGATGAGCACCTTTCTTCTCCAGTGGGATTGAGAAGGAAGTGACATGCTCTCCAATCTCTTGTGGAGTTGGGACGTGTATAAAAATGAGATAATGTAAATAAATCCATCCATTTTTCCTCCTTGCTGCTGAACCTGGCAGGTGTAAGAGCCTCTTTATTGTGTCTCCGCAGACACAAACAACTGCAATCATTTTTTTACAAGTCAAGTTTTTTACAACTTTCCTTTGTTCAAGTTAATATTGTCACTGCACTTACTATGGAAAAGGAGATGAAGAGGAGGTGAAGAGAACCATGCAGAAGAGTAAAATTAACTGGAGATGAATTAACTGGAGAAATTAGTTTTTCATAACTTACAAAGACGACAGACATTCTTTACCTCAGAAGGATGCTAGTTTCATAGAATTTGCAAATACTTCACAACCATTTTGAAAAAAGACAACTAACTATATGTGAAATGCTATGTCTGCTGCTGCTTAAGAAGAAGAGAAAGATGTTCTAGCAGACAGAAATATGACAACTAACAGTAAAGACAAAAATAGTGTCTTTGAGCAGAATGATTGGGCAGGAGGGTTTTTTTTCCATTTTGGCACATGCATGAATATGCTCTTAAAAATATAATAATGAAACAAATAAGTGGATTACTTGGTTCTCCAAGATAGCATTGGCCAGCTAAGCCACAGAAAACACCTCACAGATACATTAGAAACCAAAGACAGTCTTAAAATTTAGCATTAAATTAGCTGGCATTGTAAGAAAGTAGAGGCAACAGGGAGAAAGACTCTGACAAATTGTCCTTGAGACATTTGCTGACAAGTTTCAACAGCAAAAAAGTTTCCTTGGTTCTTGTAAAAGTGCTAACTGTATTTGTATACTTCCTGCCTCCAACCCGATTAACAGTAGCACCTGTGATTTATCTGTATTAGGGTAAACCAACCCAAAGGCTGGATTTTCTTTGTTGTGGGGTTCTGTTCTGTTTTTAAAGGGTTTTCAGTTGGGCGTAAAAGGGTTTTTGGTTGGAGGGGGGGAGAAGGTGTTAAGATGGTGGTTATCAAATACCATTACCAGCACAACAGTTTTTTAGTATTTACATGTATTTTTAAGGACATATATATATTTAATGACCTCTTTTTTCCCTCCAATATGCAGAAAATTACTTCTTCTAGAAGTTCTGCTATTCATTGATGTAAGTTCCACATGGCAAAATAACTCTTAGGTCAAAGCTTAATTCAGTTATGTAAAGCAAATTAAAAAAATAAGAACAGCAATCTTTTCAAATGAATGAAAAACAAGAGCAGAATGGCTTCTGTCATCTAGAGAAAAGTATAAAATTCTATTTGCCTT
The DNA here is from genome assembly GCA_013397175.1 of Platysteira castanea. Taxonomy (NCBI): domain Eukaryota; kingdom Metazoa; phylum Chordata; class Aves; order Passeriformes; genus Platysteira; species Platysteira castanea. Next base: position 113,655 of record VYXC01008340.1, read on the forward strand.
CAAACTTACACATTACATACAAAGAATAATTTATGCAACTTAATAATTTACGGCACAATAATGATTTGTAAAACTGAATCATTGATGAAAGAATGCTAGTCTTTAAAGGAATACTAAATAAGAACATTCGCTCCTGCATGCAGCAGTTTCACCTTATTTACAGAATTAATACTAGAATCAAACCTCCTTCTTAGACAGTAATTACCCCAGGAGAAGGCTCTTCTCAATAAATAAGAGGCTGTAACTGCCTGTAAAATAATGTCTACTTACACAACAAAATATATACAACGTACTATCGGTGTTTTCTTTATCCTACTCCCCACTGTTCGCCTCCTTCAATTGTTACCATTGATGCTTTGTTTTCAGATTTGCTTTTTACACTTCACTCCATGCATTCAGACAGTCTTTAATGAAAGTATAATTTACCCTACTTTAGAAAAATAAGTTTTCTTATGGGTTACTTGTGACTCAGTTTGCGACAAAATCATATGCATCAAAAGCAGCAGAATATAAAAATTCACTCGGGAGCATGGGCAAAATGTACATGTTGGCTTATATAGTCATGGCACCATGAACTTTATCTTTGATAAACAAACAATAAAGTATAAAACATGCCCTGTTCTGGAATCACCATCCCGGGGAGTGTTCAAAAAATATGGTGTAGCAGTGAACGAGACTGTGCTGGGTTAATGATTGGACTTGATAATCTTAGAGGTCTTTTCCAACCTTAACAATTCCATGGTTCTATGATTTGAAGCCAACCTATTGGTTTCAAAATTTCTCTTAATTCTTGCTATGTATTCATTTACATGGATGAGAAAATGATAATCTAGTCATCAGCTGATACACCTCCCCCTATCTAAGGAATGGAAAGATAAACAAGCAAAAAACTCCTTCAGAATAGGATCTCTGTGTGTTTCATCCATTCTGTCCATTCTGTTTGGTTTTGTTTGTTCATTTGAGGGAACACTACAAAGAGAAACTTAAAGGCAGTTGTTGCAATCCAGTTTAAACCCAAAAGAGCAAAAATTAGGTCTCTGTGTATAAACCAGAAAGAACTTTGAAGGTTCAAAATATACCCAAAAACAAGACTAAAACCAAATGAGGTTAGATGGTGCTGCCAAAAAATTGGTATTTTTTTTCAATAGTAAAAGAGGCAAAGAGAAGGAAAGACAAAAGAAAGACATAGAGAAAGAAGTGTGTGGGGGGGGTGGGGGACAGGGAGAGGTGACAGGAGTTATGTGGAACCATATCACCTGTCCAAGGGTCCCAACAACGTCTCATTGCTCCCCTCTATCTNTGGATGCAGCTTCTCTCCGGGTGAAGGGGCCTCCCTGGTCTGCATGGTGGAGTGGTCACTGCACCTCTCACCAGAGGTTTTTCCAACACACACCCAAAGCTTCTCTCCCCCAACCCTTTGGCTCGAGGGTCTGTGCAAGCCTGACAGCTGATAGTCCTGGGGCTGTGGTTTCCACCCTGGAGGTGTTAAGCTGCTTTGTGAATTTCCCCAGCCCCGAGTTGTTACTTTATCTTATCTTCATCAGCAAGCAGGTCCAGGGCCTCTCAGAGCCCCATTCAGGGTGTGGTAGTCTTCTCTGCAGCTTTTGTAATACAGCTTTGCTATAAGTCCTTCATGAAAATGTTTAAGTCATAAACTAGAACGTTTCAGTCTCTGACAGCAGTATTCACAGATTTCCCAACACTGTCAAGTCACAAAAAAATAAATACAGGATGTATCCATGATGATACATCTTTTGCATATGCAAGCTTGCTTGATCCTAAGTGGCTGGGCTCATAGCTTTCTTGCAGAACTACATTACAGTAAATAAGCACTGGCCATTTTTCTGAGATTTTTCAGGAAAGTATCTATATGCTAATGAAAAGAGAAATGAGGGAGTGTGGTAGAATCTGGTTAAAACAACACATGAAAACATAAAACTACATACTGAATCTTGAACAAGGTTATAGCAGAAAAGGTGTCTGAGGTCAAGGATGTGCGAATTAGGGCATTTAGTTAAAAAATATTCATTAGGTAGATGGAAACAAACTTACCTTCCCACATGCTATTACATGGTGCCCAATCATAGTAACTAAAAATAAACCAGATTGCTGAATTCTATTTTTTGACAGCACTGAAGTTTAATTTACTCTCTCACCCTTCTTATTGAGCAAAGATAGTCCATTTAAAGAAAATATATGAAAAAATTATCCCCATGTAATCAAAACTTACATTTATAGTTAACTACAGGAGTCATTCTGAAGTGTTTTGTATTTATGTAACTCCTCCATTTCTGCTTTTAAAGAAATGCGTTAATTTAATCTTTAATACAGCTGGATGAGGATGTTAACTCCAAATGACTCCTGATTTAGTTTTTTTTCTCTCCCAGAGTGAAAATCCTTGGCGACTGGGCCAGTGGAACATAAACTATTGTTCAGGTCCCCAGTAAATTATCTGAGTATTCAGAGAATACACAGCATAGCCCAGTAAAAATCAGCCTGCTTTGAAATCTGACATCAAGCAGGCCCCAAAAGGAAGAAGAATCTTTCAGGAAGCTATCACTTGAAGTGACTTGTCCTTCACCATTTCTGTTACCCAGTTCCTACCTAGGATTGAAGAACTGAGTAGGAATGAAACAGAATTAACATTTGAAAGAATACCTGATATAGTCATTATATTCATCATAAACATCATCCCAAAGTGTCAGTATTAAAACACATCTCCACAGATGTGTTTCCACACACATGATGTACTTTCAAATGAATTCTTTTGACCAAATATTTTCCCACAAAAAATTCTTCACTGAATCAACCAGTTACAGCCAGCTCTACAAAGGGTGAAGTTACAGCCTTCCTTTATGCTCTCACCACTGATTTTCCCCTGAAGCATGCAACCCTGAGTGCATCAAGCCCAGGGAAGCAGCACCACATAGCAGCCTATCATATCATGCAAATGTAAGAAAGCTGATGATTAAACAGCATGCCCTCTCACAATAAAAATACATGAAAGAGTAGAATAAGCATAATATTTTCTCTGCCTCAATGATTTATAATTGGAAGCAATAGAAAAAGAAACTTCATTTTGTAACCATTATTTGGCAGTTTACAGAAATCACGCACTACACTGGCAAAATTAATTCACCATTTTCTATGAAAAGACATCTTCCCTAGTGGTTCTGAGCAAGGTGGTAATATACAATATAATGAGGAACAACTAATTTCAGGTAGTTCTGAAAGGAACACTCTTCTTTCCCTTCCTAACCCAGTTTTTACCATTCAAAGGATATTCAAACCAAAATGGTATAAGCTGCTGGTTTCACCTTGGACATGGAGAGTATACTAGAAGTTACTGGTGAATATTAACACATTGATTTGTAATGTAGCTAAAAAAATTGCAGTCCTTATGAGAACATAAAGTATGAGCACCATCTCAACTTTACAACACAAATTCAAAAGTAAAAGGAACTGACCTATTCTGAATACCTTTGCACATTTCACAGTATTGTAGAATCAGGAAAGGCTTGGGTTGGAAGAGATCTTAAAGATCATCTTGTTCTAACCCCCCTGCTAGATCAGGTAGCTCAGGGTGGCATCTCTGCTGGATGACATAATTGGATTTAGAAAGAAAATGATGACACAAAAGAGACACAGACATAGCTGACACCTCTGATGGCATTGTCTGCTATAATATATTTACTTAGTGTATAATTTAGCAACTAATCATTTACATACAGAATTAGATTATGGGTATTCTTGGGAAAGATAATAAACTGAAGTTGCACAGAAAACCATTTAGTAAAGCACATAATTTACAAATCTGACACATTATAAGCTATTTTAAAACCCTGCTCTTAAAATTAACACATCAAAATCTGCTCAAGCTGACCAACCAGAAAATAGATTAGAAGCTAAGCATTACAAATTTTGAAACTTGAATCTGACAGCCACATATTACAACTATTCTGTCAATTCAACTGCAACCAGGCTTTTTATTTAAGCAACCTTAGTAATCTACACAAAATAATGTCTATAATTTTGTTAATAGCATTTCCAACATACAAATGAAGACTCACAGTCACATGAATTTCCAGATGGTTGGTAATCACACAAAACTGAGAGGTGTGACTGATCAGCCAGACGTCATGTTGCTATCCAAAGGGACCTGGACAGGCTAGAGAACTGGGCTGACATAAACCAAATGAAGTCCAACAAAAGAAAGTTCAACAAGACATTCATCTGGAGAGGAACCCTGTACAGCAGCATACGCTGGGGGACATCCAACTGGAAAATAGCTTGGCAGAAAGAAGGACCTGAAGGTGCTTTTGTACGTACAAGTTGAACAAGACCTAGCAGCATGTCCTTTTGGCAAATCAGGCCAGTGGCATCCTGGGCTGCAGTGGGAAGAATGTTGTTCCTAGGCTAAGCTGATCCTTCACCTATACTCTGCATTGCAGAGGCTGCATCTGGAGCCCTGTGGCCACTTCATAGAATCACAGACTGTTCTGGCTTAGAAGGACCCTCCAGGTTCTCCCTAGTACAGCAAGGACATGGACAAACTGGAAAGAATCAAATGAAGGTTCACAGACGACAAAGGGGCTGGAACATCTCACTTGAACAACATGCAGTGATTAGGCCTAGTAACTTTGCAGACTTAAGACTACTGAAAATCATAATACTAAATATTTTAATATTCAAAGTAAAATAAACATTAACTACATTATAAATATATGTAATAGATGTTCATGCAATTGCAGATATTTACATCTTGATAATGCACTCAAAACTTGTATTAAATGTCAGATAATCTTGAAATGTAGCATAAACTTCCAAAAATGGAAAGAAACAGTGGTATTGATCTTGTTTCTAACTACAAGTGACTTGCTATTTTGCTCAAAATAGCTTGTCTTTTCTAAAAACACATCAGCTATTCCAGATGCAGACAGCAAGACTGAGTTGATACATTTTGAGGATACATTCTTAATACAGCCCTTAATCTTGAGAAAAGGTGCTGTCATTTTGCAATCTATGACCAGCCAAGAGCTTCCATGTCTGCAGCAGAAAAAAGCCTTTCCTATTGCTTCATCGAGAATTGTCTCAACTCATTGTTTTCACATTTCATCCTTTTCCTTTGAGATTTGAAACATGAAAAACAACTGATCATGGTATGCAACTTACATAAGTTATTTGACATGTTCTTAATAGATACTCTGATGTTCCTGAAGTTGCTTGTTAAACAAAGTCACGGACTCTTAATTTACAAGGCTTCTTTCCCTAAGAGATTCCTTCACAATTCAGGTCCTACTTAGGCAAATTTTACTCTGTCCGAATACCACAAATTTCAGTAACCCAAAGCTACAATGAAAATCAGATTTTATTAGCACTCTTTTTTTATTTCTCCCCTCAGGGGGCAGCCATAGAACTATGGCATTCACTGTGTGGTCCTTGATCACAGATAACAGAAACTGCATACTGTGCTAAGAAAATGCATGAGAAAGAACCAGTGTGCTGTTTCCTCCAGCTCTTTGATCGTTTCGATAGATTTCAGAATTTAATAAAAGTGTTTGGAAAAAGTCATTGCTAACTCCAAACACATTTAACTGACTTCATTAGCCAAATAGTGACTATTTAAGGAAACACATTAGAAACATGAACAGCAAAAAACAAGAAAGAAAAATTCTATCAAAAAAAAAAGTTATAAAACCTAGGAAAGAAAAAAGAAAATTCCTGTTTCCTTGGGTTTTGGGGTGGGTTTTCGTTTTGGTGTTGTTTGGTTTTTGCTTGTTTTAACTTAAACTATGATTTACCACCTCTATTACCTAAGAGTATTGCAATTCATTATTTCTGTTCATGGTTAAATTTAATAAAAAACATACTGCTCTAAAGGAAGAAACAAGATTTAACACTGCATTAAAATAGCCATGCTTAAGAATTTCTCTTAAGGACTGTTGCTCTTTACAAGTTTTCTTTTATCTACTTCGAATGGAAAGACAAACAAAAATAAACCAAGATCCTGTATGTTCCTTTCTTCAATGCCAAGGATCCTATTCTTCACATGTCCTATCCCAAAACACATCAGGTCCCAATATATGAGGAACTTGCAATTAATTCATCCAAACATTTGTTTAATCTATTCGTACCTATACTTTGAGAGAACCAATTATTTTATCAGAGACATACGCACACACACACACACAATATAGAAAAGGTCTTGCTGGGTATATATGTTTTAAATGTAGAAATATGCACTGCTGCAATTTTTGAAAACAGCAACTTATTTCTAGATATGTTCACAGTCAACATCTTCATGCAGTTCCCTAAATATTTTATCAAAAACTCTTTTGCTATTACCCCTACCTGCCTGAGTGACTTCTGAGCTTTTTCTTTCTCAGCTTCTCGATTATAGATGAGCTCAAAGAAACAGACTGCTATTCATGCTTTAGATAAGGTCTGGGTATGGTTCAACTGTTTACAAAATGCACGCAATCTTGTGAAAGGCTGTATTTTCTTTTCCATAGTTTTTTTCCCTGTTTCTCAAAGGGATTGCTATTTCTTTCTGGGACATAATGTACAGCAGTTACAGCAGCTGTATTTCAGATGCTACTGAAGAAAATACCTGTTCTATTATTCCCCATATTCAAATTAATATTTACAGGGTTTAAACCATTTATTTGAGATTCATTAGAGCCTTTGAATTGAAGCACTGCACCTTTCATTTCACTGGCCTGAAACATGAAAAATCCTAATTTGTACATGAGTTAAGAATACCTTCTTACATAGAAGTCTACCAAAGTGAATGCCTTATAAAACAGTTTAGTGTGAATTCACAATTCCACTCATATGGACTAAGCCAATTGATTTTCACCAACACTAATATAAAATTAGACTTTATACTTTTCATGCCTGTGCCTCACAACAGGCTTGGGAAATCACTGAAACAATCATAAACATATAACCTTAGGTGGTGGCACATTTTCTTCTGAGTACAGGGCATTACATATCCTCTACTCTATGTCATCCCATAACTATATGTTCAAATATCACAGCCTTTGGTTCCTTATTTGATTTCTAGACACCTTTATAATGTGTCAACTGGCATTCCTGGTTTGATGTTCCTCTTTTCAGCAACAGGAAAATCTGCTCCCTTGCCGTATGCCAGTAGTGTAGGTAACCTATAAATTTTGGTATTTCTTGTCTAAGTAAATTTGGTTTTGGATAAAAGCAGAAATTAACCCAGACTCTGACAGTAAAATTCCACTGTGTAAACACTGAATTGCTTAATGTTCTGTAGAAGTAATCTACTGTTTCCACACTACTCTTTACCTTAACTCCTCATGGAAGATCTCATATAATATAATCAAGTTAAACTTCAATTTAGCTTTAATATCAGCTCTTATTATATTTCCCACCAAATTTAGTACTAATTGATGTTTAGATGTTTAGAAGGAAAGATTACTGTCTTTTACTAAAGGCTTTTTATTTCCCTGCTTACATTTATTCAACTACTTGTAATAAGGAAAAAAATCTCTTCTAACTAACAAAAAAAAAAAACTCCAGAACTTTCAGTTATAGAGTTTGTGCACTGAGCTGCAATACTGTAGCAAAGACCTGGACTAGTAAATTAGGCATTTTGTGACACCATAAGTCTGAGTAGATGTCACATCTCTTTAATAATAAATTACTACAGCTTGATAACATATGAAATTGATTCTTTTTAGTCAATTTCACAGCCTATTCTTGCCATCATAAAAATCACAAGACTGGGTTTAAGACACCCCAGACAGACGGAAGAGTGGGAGATGAAGAAAATGAAAATTGGAGGTGGGCAAAGAAGAACAAAATAGGACCAGGAAGGGGAAGGAAAGAAAAAACCAGTGTGGGGGAGGTGAAGAAATAAGGCTATGCTCATTCGTGATCTCCATTCTTATACTTTACCTTGTAAACTTTAAGTTATTTAATTTTATAAAAAAATGGGTAGGTGGGATCTATTTGCTCCATCTATTCCATGTTAAGTAATCTAGTGTGAACCTCGAGTTTGGTTGTTTTACGGGGTTTTTTTGGGTTTTGTTTGTTTGTTGTTTGTTTTGTTTGGCTTCTTTTTTTTCTTTTTCTCCCTCTTTTTTTTGGCCACAACATGCAGGTTTCAGGGAAAGTTTCGTTATAGTTAACATAAATTCAAGAGGAACAAAGCAGGAGAAATACTTCAGGAAACAGCCACTCACCAATACCCGGGGTATTCACACAGTTCACAGAACTGGTGTTGTCTCAAGCCAAAATTAGAACAGGACAGGTTCCAATAAATAATTTTGAGCTAACAAAGTCACAGTAATCCAACACTTTACCTTTCTTCCCTGAAAAACATGAGGAGTTGTATCATCCTATTAGTTTGCAAGGCATCTGGAAATTCACAGAACTTCTGTAAAGTGGAAGAAATATTTTCCATCTTGAAATGTTTTTATTCCTCAAGACCAGCTCAATCAAGTACACCTAAGAGATGCAAATGGACTTGGAAAGTAAAGCCATAGCTTTATCCCTAGTTCTCTTTGCTGTCATGTCCACTGACGTTCACTATGTCTTTCTTAGTGAATAGTTTATCAAACATAACCAAAATTGAAAACAAAAAAAAGAAAATCAAACTACTTTCACTGATAGACATTGACTTTGAGCAGTCTACAGGCTTTGAGGGGTGTAAATGATAGCATTCATTTTACAGAGTAACAGCAGATTGATAGTATTGCAAATCAAAACTGGAAAATTCTACACTACCAGATTTTTTCTTCATATTAAATACTTTATCTTTCCTGCCATGCTTAATATGTGGGGTGTTGCAAATATGAAACCTTTTCCAATCATCACTGAAAACCCTGGCTCATCTGCTTTTTTTAGTCATAAATAATAAGCCAGTTTGCATGATTAATACAGGAAGAAGACTTTGTACAAGCTGCATAGTTTAATTGAAGCATAAATCATGCAGCTGGTTATAACTTAGAACTATTATAATAATAAATGATTATATTTTCTCTACTTGCTTTGCATGCTTAATATAAAACTAAATTAATGCTCATCTGGTAGCCACTACATACTCGTGGTTGTAATCAGCTGCCAAGACGCTATTAATCTAGCTGACAGGTGGTTCAGAAAGTTGAAATACCTATGCTTTTTAGAAATAATTATTAGTGAAAATCCACAGGGAACTCCATGTTCAGTGAATAATTTAAAGTCTGTGGTTAATTCTAAACATAAAGGTACTCCTACTGTTTCGGCACTGACCCACACTGCTAATTCCCTCCCTCCATATGCTTGGAACTGTTGTTTAATGATTTGGCAAAAAAACCACTGACTTACTCTTGAAATTCAGTTTTTGGAATCAGCTATATTCGATTCCAATCTGTATTCTTGATCCAGAAACTACCACAAGGTATGTTTCAAAATAGGCCCTACTTTCTGACAGTTTCATGGGGCTTTTTTAAAAATTAAAAAAAAAACCAAACCAACCACAAACAAATCAATATCAAATTGTCTGCTCTGGGAATTCTTAAAGCAGGAAATTCTTGAAATTCGCTCACTTAAGTGTCCAGTCACTATGTAACTTTTTATTTTCTGCCTTCATCAAAGTAACACCAACTATACTGGACAGGAAAAACCTGAGAATTTTAGAAGAATTCCCCAAATTTTCCCCCTTCAAGAGGACAGATAAGTGAAATAACAACTGTGGTATATTAACCTTGACTGGACACCAAATGCCCAGCAAGCCACCCTATTGCTCACGTCCTCAGCAGGATATTGGGTTGGAGGTGGGAGAAAATAAGATGGAAAAAACCTCTTGTGGATCAAGATAAAGGCAGTTAACTAAACAATGGTCACGTGTATGCAAAAAAAAAAACAAAAAGAAAAATTTTTCTCTATTTCATTCCAGCAACCAATGCTCATCCACTTCCTGGGAAGCATAGCTTCAGAATGTGTAGCAGTTGATCTGGAAGGCAACTATTGTAAATATTGAATGCCCCACTTCCTCCTCCTTTCTCTTAACTTTTGTATTTGAGCTGACATCATATACGCTGGAATATCTGGTCTGACTGGGTCAGCTGACCTGGTTGTGTCCTTGCCCAAGATCTTGTCCATCCCCCAGACTACTGGTGAAGAGACAGTGCTGGTGCTGTGCCAGCACTGCGCAGCAGAAGGCAAAACAGAGGCATTCATCAAAACATTTCTAGCTATTAACACACAGCACTGTGAGGGATCCCATGGGAAAAATAACTCCAAAGTCATATACCTGTGTTAGTAACAATACTCAATTGAATTAAAAGTCTTAAGTCCTATTTAAAGGGCATAGGAAGAAATTCAAAATTCTACAACTACTAAAACATTGAAACACATGCTACATTAATTTTGAGGACTTGCTCTCCTTTTCTAAGATTCAAGTTAGGTTGGACTGCAAAGGTTAAGTAAGACCAATTCAAACTTAAACACCATTACTTATTAATTGCATTAAAATGCCACCACAAATAACACCTATTATTATTGCTAACACCTAATTATATATTGCTAACATCAGCTTAGCAATATTTTGCATGATTTCTGCAAAGCTCATTCCTCAGTTTTTGTCCAGTCCCATCAAAATAAGCTGAGGAAGAGTGGGTGGCTAGCCCTTCCTTTTAGCTTTTTGCTTAAGGTACTTCAGAAAAAAATCTGCTCCTTTAAAGAGAGCAGCCTTTTTTTTCAAGAAGCATTAAGAAATGTCAGGAGTTCACCTCAGGATGTCTTACAAGGATACCACTGCTAGCTAGCACTGAGTTGTCAAATAATATATATATGTGCTGCATATACCCCTCCTTTCAAGGAAAAGAAAATAAAATTAAGATCCAAAAACATTAAAAATCTAGAGTATATCTACTTCACCACACAAATCTTATTAAGTCAGAGGTGAAAAAGGTTTTTCTTCCAATATTTTTAGCATCAAGCACAAGCTTCCCTGTGACATTTCTCACATTTCTGTCAAGGGTAAGGGGTTATGTTAACTATCCCTCTTACAGGATCACTAAGGACCATTCATAGGGCAACTGTCCACAAGGAGCAAGCAAACCTTATAACTCTCACTTGGAGCCTTCTTTCCTCATAAGCCTAATGCACACAAATCTTAAATAAAACAGATTTCATTGACCTTTTCAAGTCCTTTCTAACCTCATCTCCAGATTATTATTACTTGAGAAGTGCTACTGAGTGAAAGAACTACCTAACTTAAGCTTAGTGATTCAAGACTACTAAAAATCCCCAGCAATAAAAACAAACACAAACAAACAGAGTTGTTTTCCAAACCTTCCTATGACTACATTTCCTTTTTTGAAGGTTTCTTTGGTGAACTATAAGGACTTCATTCTACTGATTTTTATTATTTTTTATCAAAGTTAAATAAAATAGTAACATGAAATTGCTAAAATAAACTAAGATTCAAGAGTGGGACAAATAACACTCTACACACAGGTCAAAAATATCTACCAAATGATAACACAATTGGATAGAACTAAAATTCCTTTGTTAAAGTCACATTCTTCAGATATCAGGATTATAATGTTGCCTACAATCCACTTCCTAGATCATTACATCATTTAAATATAAGAGACATAAAGGAATATTTGATGAGTGGATTGAAATACTAATAGAAATACTGTAGACTTTTTTATGTACTTATAAAATAGAGTCAATAACCAAGGGGATGATTTCACAAATAAAGTCATTATCATTATTAACTTATTAACTTCTAGAAACACTGAAAGACTACCATAACTGATGAATGTGGGAAGTTTCCAGAACTTATTTCCAGAATAAATTACTTTCTATAGCTACTTTCTGTTATAGGGGCAGGAAGACTTTCAACTTTCATCTAATTTTTTCCAAACTTTCTCACATCATATATCTATTGACTGAATAATATCTAAATTGTAATTACAAATTTTCAGGCTCTGATGTCAACTTTTCTGCAACATTCACTGGCATAATATCATTTTCAAAAATATATATTTAACCATACTTTCTTCAAAAAGCTAAAAAAATCCCTGCAAGTTTTTAAATTTATGTGTGACTAGAATAAACTTTTTTCCAGTTTATGTACATGGAGTTGCCTAAAGTGCATAATAAACAATGTCCCCATATTCTCAAAACCCAATTTATTGTGCTATGGATAAAATTTGTTGAACTTGCAAGTGAATGTTGTATGTGTAAACCTTCATATCAGAGTTTGTGTGCATGAACTTTTGCATGTATTGTCACTTGATATATCCTTCTTAAGCATCATTCACAAGGAATATGGCAACATTTTCATAGTTCCTAACATCAGATCAACTTGCATATATACTACAAATAAGTAAGATTTCTCCAAATTAGCTATTGATCAAGTTGTGATATATCTAGAATATCCCAGAATATCAGAAAGTAATTAATTTGGTTTTACTATTTCCAGAGCAACAGCATTTACTTTAAGTTGTCCCAGTCTTTATTAACTCAGGTAGTCTAGAGGAGTGCCAGGGGCACTGTATGTCATACTGTGACCTTCTAAGTGCATGAATAGAACCAGGCAGGGTCCAACACAGTTTAGATTATATTCTAAACCTCACAGCATTGTGAAACATACATTAATTATGTCACACATCAAGTTGTATTGATTGTCTAATCACTTAACACTGTAAACCTGTGCCAAATTCATGTTAACAAATTATTGTCAAAAAGGTCAATCTTGTATAGCAAATTAAGTGATATTCCCTGTAAGTGGCACTACTTAACCAAATTCACGTGGATGGATATATATTTACAGGCTCCTATATTAGGAAACTAAGTGGTCTAATTTTTATTGAAAGTCCCTAGAAGATGACGACTTGTACAATTAGACTGCTTCTTTGGGCAGTTAAACTTGAACTTGGATGTTAACTTTTCGAATGTCACTTTGAAACAACCTGGTTTGCATGCAAGACCTTGTTGGGCTGAGTCAAACTGACAGGTTATCAGATAGTGAGAAGAAGTGGAATTTTAGATATAGACTTTACCTTTTCAAAAGCAGTGCTCCCAGTTCTTTTTCTGAGAATGCCAGCATTGACAACAACCTCTTTTTCTTCTGGATAACAAAGCCTGAGTAAATTTCTGCCAAGTAAGGCTCTGCAAACACTGAATGGTGTTCCTAACATCCAAGAAGAAAAAAAAGGGGAGCCAGAATTGCTCAAAAAGTATTTGCAAAATCTTAGCAAGATGAGGTAGAATTTACTAACATGAAATATCTGTGGAGAGGTAGGAGGAGAAAAAAAGTTTCTCTTATACTATAGAGAAAGAGAAAACAATAACAAAAGTCAATACAACACAAAAAGTTTTCACTTCCTTATAAAAATTAATTTAAGTTCCTCTGAAGCATGTTACATACAATAATGCTGATTAATGAAGGCTATGAAACTCTTAGGACATATTTCAAAAACAAATTTCTGCTGGAGGAATAAATCTGCATTCACCGATACAATAATTTTTATAAAGTGTCTTTATAAGTGAGTATATTAAAAAATTAGAAGTTATAATAAGGACTCTACAGTTAGATAATACCTTTGTTCATTCATTTAAGTATTAAAAGTTTGATCAATACTACATGAAGAGAAATATAGTTTCAAAAACATTGTATTTCGTTCAAGAGACAAGGCCGTACCAAAAAGTTACCACTCCCAAACCCCATTTTCTTCTGAAAAATAGCGGCTGCAATATGTTGGAAATAGGGATAATTCAGGGTATTCTGAAAGAGTTTGATAAGCTGATTAAAAGTACATGAAATCATCCTTTTGAAGTACAGAAATCAATGCTTACTTTTCAATGAAAGATTCTACTTCAGCATAAACCCAAATTTTGTGAAGCAGTAGCTGTAATGGACAATAACTTTTTAATGGAATTGTGACTTATTTCCCGAAATTTATCCAGGTATCTAAATCATTATTATTTGTATAATTAAAAGCTCTCTTTGTTTTGTAATAAAAGCTGCAGAAAAAACAGGGTATTAATAAAATAAAATAATGTAATAATTGTAATAACATTGTGAAGAAGGACAAGAACAAATTTTCACCATAATTTGATTGTGTAAGTAAATTAGATTAGCACATAAAATGTACTTGCAGGCAGAGCAATTCTGTACCAAAGAAATCAAAGCATTTGGTTGTTGGCTGGAGCAATTCTTCTAAGAAGAAAGGCTGAAAGAGGAAAAGTTCTGTTTGGAGAAGAGAAGGCCTCAGCGAGACCTTATTGTGACCTTTGAGTCGTATAAGTGGGGCTTGTGATAAAGACACAGACACCTTTTATCAAGGCCTGTAGAAACAGTACAAAAGGCAACAGTTCTAATCAATTTATATTGGACATGAGGAAGAAAATCTTTTAAGATAAAGGTGGTGATAACCTGGGGTGTGTTGCCCAGAGAAACTGTGTTCAGGACCAGCCTGGATGGGGCTATGAGCAAACTGGTCTAACAGAGCATGTCCTTGCCCATGGCAGGGAGTTGGAACTGAGTGCTCTTTACAGGGTCATTCTCACTCAAGTCATTCAACTATTCTATGACTTCTTGTAGTAAAGAAGTGATTTATTTGATTTTCATAGCTAAAGATTAAAAGAATATGAAAAATGAGCTTTCTTAAACAGAGTAACTTACACAGATATCCTTTTAAGGATATCCTTAAACAGAATTCCATTTTAAGGAAGCACCAAGGAAATTTGTAACATATACAGGGTTACACACAAGACTTCAGAACTCATAAGATATTTTTTCTTCTTTAGTCCTAGAACATGATTAATTAAAAAAACAAGTCATAATCATTCTCTAGACACATTCTGTGGTAATTGGTATGTAAATCACAATTCTGTTTTTCCTGTTAATATACACTCTAATTGATTTTTAAAAATTAGAAACGTAATAAGCTATAATCAATCTAAAAGGTTTTATTTCTATTTATGTCTGTGGTAGATTGACTTTGGCAGACCACCAGGCCCAACCTACCTACTCTCTTACTCTTCCACCTCAACAAAGGAGGGGAGAAAATAAAACCAAAAAGCTTGTGGTTCTCAATAAAAACAGAAAGATCACTTACTGATTACCATCACAACCAAAACCAAAGCAACTTGAGGCAAATTAATTTAATTTACTGGCAACTAAAAGTAAAGTAGGATGCAGAGAAAGAAAAGAAAAACTAAACCACATTTTCTCCCACTTCTCTCCTTCCCCCCCACCAAGCAGCACAAGGGGATGGAGAAACCCCTGGGTGACTGAGGTTGGACGGGACCTCCTCAGATCATCTGGTGCAGCCCTACTCTGCTCAGACAGGGACACCTGTAGCTGATTGCACAGAATCGTGTCCAGGCAGCTTTGAATATATCCAGTGATAGACTTGATACAACCTCTGCGGGAAACCTGCGCTGTCATCCTCACAACAAAACATGTTTCCTGTTCAGAGAAAACCTTCTGTGCTGTATACTGTGCATGTTGCCTCTAGTCACCGCCAAAGAGAGAACCAGTCTCCGCTGCCTTTGTAGCCTCACCTCAGGTATTTCATGCATGTTGATGAGATCTCATGGAGTCTGCTCTTCTTCAGCCTCAACAGTCCCAGCTCTCTCAACCTTTCTTTGTAGGCAAGATGCTCCAGTCCTTTTGTCAACCTTGTGACCCTTCCCTGTGACCCTTCCCAATTTGTTCATGTCCTTGCTGTTCTCGGGAGCATTGAAGTGAACTCGAGGTGTAGCCTCACCAGTGCTGAGTAGATGGGAAAGATCACCCCCTTTTACTCAGGGACAACACTCCTCTTACTGCAGCCAAGGATGCACAAGTTACACATTCAGCATTTAAAGTGCATTTGTGAAAAATACAAAGCCAAAGGTCAACCTCTCGGTTTTTAGCAAGCTGTATGGATGAGGGCATATGTGCTTAATGTAGCATCTTATCCAGAGTAATGACAGAAAAACCATTGGGGCATGAAGCCATAACCTGTAGAGAGTTAATCACAATCATTAATCACTGCACCACATTCTATGTTTTGTTTTGTTCTTTCCAATATGGAAGTGCTGACAGAAACAAATTTCATTGTTTTTTTACTGCATAAATTAAGTTCAAAACACCATCACACTTTGTTGGTGAAGAAAAGGTAAATAGTTGATTTTACTTAAAGAGTGAATGTCTCATGAATCTGTGTTTCACAAGATAAAAGAGCATCTCAACTCAAGGTTGCTGGTTGACAGCCAGATTAGACCAGCTAGCACCCAAATTTATCATTATTCCATTCTTCTGAAGTAAGACTGGTGATGAATATCCAGGTCATAACAGAAAGATGTTCTAGTTGACAAACACATTCTTTAACTTCCTTAGTATTCTTACAATCAGCAGCAGAGGACAAGGAAGAATAAAAGTGGAAGTCTCAACATTCTCCTTGATAGGGGTGAACTGACTGTACAGAGACACTAAATTGTCACTACTCTTGCTATCCTGTTTTCAGAATAACAATAGGAATTAACTGCATGCTATGTTTGCATGGCAGAAAAAGAACCCCAACCTAAACTTGAAATTTCTCATCTCTGCCAATCATCTCCTAGAACAAAAATTTACTTTAAAAAAAAGAAAGTATGCACAGTTCTAAGTAGTAAAAAGATCTTTGTATAAATAATTTTTTAAAAAAGATAATGTAATATTGTATGATCACACAGTTTAAAAATATGTTCCCTTTTAATATTAACTTTAAAAGATTTTATTTTATGCAGCGTGTAGTGGAACTTACAAAACAGGAGAAGGGGAGATTTATTTTCTTCTATGCATAAAGATGATTGTTAACTGCATTGCATGAATGGTGCTGTGAACACCTTCAGGAAGGGGTGTGGGGGGTGTGTGTGCAGGAATTATGGAGTGTGTTTATTGCTTGGTTTCTGGTTTTTTGGGTTTTTTTCCCAGCTGGTGCACAGAGCTAAATAACCAAATAACCATCTAGAAACATTTTATATGCTAGGAAAATATGTTTGGATAATGGCTTTGCCTAGAAGCATGTCCTCAGTCTACCATTGTGCCTGTGTTTCAGATAAACAAATGAATTTCAGGTCAGGCCTTGGAATCAGCAGCACTACTGTTTTTAAGTGAAGAATGAGATACTGTAATACCACTTAGAACACTTTTCTTTCTCTCAAAATGCCACAAATATTTCACTCCCAAATTCCACTTGTCTTGGTAGAGCTGTCTGTCTCTATGTCCCTAAAGTTAGAGCACACTTTCCTAGAAGATCAACTTGGTCTGACTATTGTTTTCTTACTAAGCATCCTTAAGACAGTAGCTGAAGGAGGATTCAAAATAAATTTTCAAGGTGAATTTTAGCATTAGTGCTTCTGTTGACAGCTAGCTAGGAAGTAAAAACTCCAGTGTTTAGATATTCAGAAGTGAGCCTAAAGTTTTTGCCTTTATAAAAGTAAACTACAGTGAATTATCGCAGAAGACATTAATCACTACTTCTTTAATAGATTTATCAGCCTATTCGCACTGGACAGCACTTTTTTCTCCCAGTACATAGCGGTCATTCATGAATTGGCTCAAGACTCTGCAAGACTAAGGTGACTGCAGCCCTCTTCACTTTTTCAGACCTTTCTTAAAGGTCAGCTATAAACAGAGAAAGGACAAAACACTTCTTGGATCTATAGTTTCTATGGAGTTCAAGCCCTCATATAAATCAATAACGATTTACACCACTTAGTATCAAAAGTCATGCATTAATTATAACATCTTCAATATATTTAGCTTTTTGCAATGTTTATATGAGGTCTGAAGAGAGATTACAATTGTGCAAACACATTACATCTATGGCTATTTTGTCATTTAATACTTAGAATAAAAAGGAGAAGATTTCTGTTTCCTCAAGTTCCTTAATTGTTATTTCAATTCCTATATTTTTTTTTTATTTCTAACTTAGAAAAAAAAGATTTAGCATCTTTTTCCTCAACATTGAATTGTACTGCTCCATTTTGGTACTGTTTCAGTCTCAGTTGGGGAGTGGGGAAGGGAAGCTGCATGGGGTAAAGAAAAACAAACAAAAAATTCAGAATTCCTGCTACATCACTGAAATCTTAGTCTAATTAATGTGTAAAGCATGTACAGAGGATAAAAAAGGACATACATAATTAAAGACAGATTCAACCCAGGCCGTTTGAGATGCCAATGATATCTGTTTCTAATTCTGAAGGACTTTCACAGAAAGAGGAAATTTGATATTATTTAAGAATGCACATATAAGTTTTCCACATGGAAATGTTTATGTCAGTTGAGAATTCTACTGAGCAACAGGTAAATATGAGCTTAAAGGAATTTTTTTGCACTTTATTTCAAATTTAGAAGTGACATCTCTGACATCTCTGACATCCCATAATCTGCGAAAACAAGAATTCTGAAGTGGGTTTCTAAGGACTTTCCAGTAACTGCATGTGTCACAAAACACATTCCAGAAAACAAAGTTTAGATTTGCAAGACAAGATTCAAGTGACAGGTATCAAAATACCTTGATTATTAAGGATGTTCTTTCTTATAGGATTCAAAACTGAATAGGCTTACTGTTTCTTTGAAATCATCTTAAACATACATGGTACCATTGGACATTTGCAAAGGTAGGGCATGGGTGTGAGTTTTTCAACACAAAATACATCAATGATTTGAGCTCTAAGTGCTTTTCCAAACCATTTTCCCAACATTTTCAAGATTACAGTAGCTAGGGACCAAATGAGGATAATGTAAGAACATGCCATTGCAACAGAAATGTTGAACTGTTGCCAAAGTTTATATATAAACTTTAGATGATTTGATAAATATTTATCTATAGTCTATGATTAGACTTGTTATCAGATTAAACATTAGGAAGAAACATTCCCCCAAAATGTAACTGTGTGTTTTAAGCATTTTTCATTTTCATCAGTACCACAAATGTCCTGCAATTGTCTAAGATTTTTATCCAAGACAGGGATATGCAGTGTTTTGAGCTCTGCTACAAAGTACTAGAGCTGCCCTTTATAGTACCTTCCTTTTGACTTACACTTTGCTGCAGAGCATTCCAAAGCATTCAGTGATCATTCATTAACTCTGTTAGACTGAGCACCTCTTGCATCCTTGCTTGTGGTACCACAGGACAGGATGAGGCAGCAAGGCCCATATGACAGCTAAGATGTGATCAGAAACTCCAGAGGACTAGTTTGTAACAAAGGAAACAAGCCATCTGGGGATTTTCCAGTTTTTTGTTCTCTGTATCCTCCTATGTCAGAGCTATGTCAAGCTCTAAGTGATAGATTTTTGAGAGAAACTGGAACAGTATCTTGTAATTTTTCATGTTTATATGCTAATTAAGGCAGAAGTGTAAACAAGAAATCATTACAGAGTTCCTTGTCACTAGAACACTATTAATTGATATTCACATTAGCCACTTTTAACCCTCCAGGCACCACAGTGCCTTGCTCTGAAAAATGGAACCCCAGCACCACAATACTGATTTTGCAACAAAGATATTCGTTTCAGCAAAATTGTTAATTAAGCACAAATAAGAAATTTTATTTGGTTTCAGGGAGTTACAGTTCTTATTTTAGTGTCCATCTTCTGCTTTCCTTAATATGTAGAAAGAAGGAAGTAACTGCGCAGGGTCTGCAAGTGAAAGCTGAAAAGATAGGTTATAAGGTACAGGTCTACAGCACTTTTCATACTCCCTCCCTTTTTTTCTCATCTCCTAGCCGTGCTAGTCCCTTTCCACACTATTGCCCTGACACCACAAGTCACCTTTCCATATGTGTACATGTGCATGAAGCATTTATCAAGCCCTTCCCAGAAAAAGTTCCACCCTTAACAAGAGAAGCCAAGATTCACAAACATGGGGGAGTAGAGAAACAGCTATTGCAGCTGGTCCTCTGCCACAATAGGACTCTATTTAGTTTTTATTTCTTCTCTTGTCTTCCAATTTCCTTTTGTCACCTGGGGCCAACTTTCCTCTAACAATTTTCTGCATTTCCAGACTTTTGATATATCAAGACTTGTCCCTATGAAAAGAAAACTGTCCAGGGAATATGTAATCCCAGACTTGTAAAAGCTGCAACTGTCGCTTTATGGTGTAGATACAATTTGCTGTACAAAAGTAGTAAAATGTCTTTGAAATGGAAGCAAATAAAAGCTATGGAATAGTTCAGGGATCATAAACACAGGGACAGCTTACTCACCTACCGTGTGTGATTCATTTTGTTGAGAGCTAACAACATAACCTGAAAAGAAACCTTTTCCCTTGCAACAGTTGCTGTAGCAAACCTGTTGCGTTCATAAAATATACAAATGCTCAGTTATACACGTAAAATAGTTACAGCACAAAGCCGTATAGATAACTTTAGGCTTTTGTTTCTTTGAGCACAACTCTATTGTTTGCTCTTAATTACTTCTGATGGTGCAAGTGTCCACAACCATAAAAAATATCAGGCAGGAAACACACAACATCACATTTATGAATAGGCTGCTGCACTCGAATGCATCTTGCAAGTTTTCCTCCATGTGTTGTAATTTCTGGTGGCATAAACACACCTGAGATGGAGAAGTGCTTCAAAGAAAGCCTACTGAGTCTACCAAGGGCATCTGGAACAACTCATGTTCTTCTTCACCCTAGAGATTAAAATAGGGCATCATCCTGTCTGCCTTCTACATAATTATAAATATACTTTTCTGCCTGTCTCTTAATGATCACCTTAAATTTATCACAACATTCAGGCAAAATTCATGTCTAGCTTAACAGCAGAACCACCCTCCCCCCCCATATTTTGCGTATTGAAATCCAATATATACCAGCTACGTCAATGATACCTGTCATACAAAGACAATTATTTTATGGTGTACTCTCAAAACTTGTCTAGATTTGAAAAACTCCTGAAAGAAAAATCAGCTCAATATATTTTTTCCAGGCAAAATATTTTTTTTTCCCCTGGCAAAAAAAAAGTATTTTTCCTGTCAAATACTTGATGTCTGCTAATGTTAAACTGCACAGAAGTATCTTTGTAAACTACAGTTTTCACAAGAAGTCCTTCAAATATCAAGAAATATTATTTCCCAAATATTCTCATTATTTAGAAGAAAATCTGAATAAAAATTTTGCTCACTACATCAAAGAATTTCTTTAAAGTACAAACAAGTACAAGTCTACTTTCAGAAAGGACTCGGTGATCCTTGTGAAACCCTTCCAACTCACAATATTCTGTGATTCTGTGAAGGGAGCTTTGCACATTATTGTAACACTAATTGGTATAACATAATGTTATGGTATAACATAATGATATTGCAAGTACATTGCATTACCTACCTTCTATGAAAACAGAACTCATGGGGAATGGAGGAGTAACAGTTGTGTTTTTGCTGTCTACAGAGATATTCAAGGGCTTGTATATTCTAGAAAAGTGTTTTAAGGCTGTATTACCCTAGAATGTTTATCTTCACATCTTATACCCCAAATTTTGGCATGTTAAATGCACAGTGTAGGCACCTATGTTTATTTTCCTCATCCAGAAAAATAGACATGATAAAAAAAAAAAAAAATCAACATTTGACAAATACTTTAAGCTACCTATCAATTTGGAATCCCCACTCAAGCTTCCTGATTTTGAAATGTGTACTTCATTTGTTGATAATATATCTTGTTCCTTTCTTCAGGCAGTAAAAAACTGATACAAGCAGCTGAAGAGTATTAGAATATCTTTGAAAATTTTATCTGATCCAATGATGCTTTAAGAAAAATCCTGACTGACATAAGGCTGAGATATGGCATAAAAAAAGCATTAAAAAACATCACAGGGTCTGATCTATGAAGACACGAGAATAAGTATTATTTCCCAAAAAAATTAGTGAACCAAGAGGAAGACAGAGAAGATCATCATGATTAACTTGACTGATCCTCTTCCATAGCATAGAACCAAAAACCCCAAACAAACCAACAAGCAAACAAACAAAAAATCAGAGGACTTAATCTATTCTTTCTGCACGCATCATACAATATTTACCTAAACTGTAATATTAAACTTGAAAGGTACTCAGACTTTATATAAAATCGGCATGTGATGAATAGTCCTTCACCTTAGAAAAGTGGATTAATTTTAATTAATAGTAATTAGTGTTATAGTTTCAGTATACATGTTTCCATATTTGTATTCCACATACAGCTCAGACAAGGTTTGTGCCTAAGGAGTAATGTGACTCTACATGTCACTAATCGTGATACCAGTGACACAATAGTGCAGTTTTGCCTCAGAATCGATGTTAATTTGTCAATTTTTCAATCCTTTCTGATAAAGGGAAGTTTTGCAATGCAAACTGGCAAATGTCAAAAGCTTACCATGTCAATATTAATTCAAAAATCAGCATCTACTCAAGATCCCCTAATTCATGTAGCATAATTCATTAACTATATTATACTCCGATATAGATTAGAATTTAAATACTAGGTCTGCACCCTCTTGTAGTTTGTACTATATCAGAATAACTCCACTAGTTGTAGAAAATTGTAGGTTATTATCTGATGGATGTACAATAGACTATTCCACAAGCACAGACAGAAAGTTTTAAGAGCATGTAAAATAAAAAAGAATCAGATTCACTGAGGGAATTTTTCTAAATAACAACTGCTCTTCCTTATTGTTCCTACATGTTCATATTTCCTACAAACTTGTAAAGAAATCCTTTGTTCATCCTCCACAAAGATTTCTAGGCTTGCAATTCAGGATTCTTTCTTGTTGACTGCCACATGTATTCCAGAAAGGAAAACAACACCTGGGGTGCAGTCTTACCGAGATACGCTGCGATTTAGCTGGGAGAAAAAAGAAAGTATTCTATGACAAGACAAATGTATGGATAAGAGTTCAGGCCAGAAGAAAATTATAACAATGGGCAGCTGTATAAAATAAGACATAATACGCATGAGTAACAGGTCCTACACTGATCATGCCCCACTTGCAATTTTCATGGCAGAGCTCTATGTGTTCCACCAGCATTTGGAAATAATTCACAAGCTAATTAAAAAAATTATCATTTGAGTACTTGGTTATTATATTAAAATCCAGTAGGAAAATTAAATGCTCTTAAGAATAAAATCCTTTATCATTTGGCTTACAGAAATCTCCTAGACTATTTGATTTTTGAATTCAGTGAATGGCTGCATATAATAGCACTTGTTAGTGAAAAAAATACCAAACCCTTCCAAATATTTTGACAACCTGTAAACAATCCCACAATGCAGTAAAAGCTCTGCTCTCACTTTTCAAATAAAAACCTAAGAGTCACAATTTATATTTTAAGTTATGGGCCCTTTAATATAAGAAGTTGAACTGAAGAAGTATCTTCAGATAGCGGACTTTTCATTTGGACCAAGGTGAGAGATGACACAAGCTCTGAAATTTCATCTTGTTTTTGGTTTTGGGTATTCTTTGATTAGGTTTGGATTTTTTGTCCTTAGAACAAAGCAAGGAATTTATCGTCTTTGATTTAGCTAAATCATGCTGCTTTCTACTAATCTAAAATAAAACAATTATAGAAAATTATCCATTTGCATGTATACTTGAAGAAACCTACAAAACATACACCTCAATGGCAGCAGAGTGAAGAGATTGTGCTTTTTCTAGAAACCACCAACATCCTTTTTCACAGTCCCACCACAAAAAGCCATCTTTTTTTTTTTTTTAAAGATTGCTTTATAAGGCCTTTCTGAAAAAAATGGAGAACTCCAGTGAGCCAGAAAAAAATTTAGAGATTTTAAATCTTACATATATTTATGACTCAATAAAGACAGAGAGCAAGGAGAAGTGGAATATATTTTGTGTATGTTTTAAGTGGTTTCATCACCAGTCCATAAATCTCCAGTCAGAGGGAAACATGACAAAACTGTATTTTCCCAGTGAAATAATCTTAAATTCCACTGAAAACCATCCCTGGCTTTTTTTTTTTTTTTTTTTTTTTTTTTTTTTTTTTTTTTCTCATTTTAACATTTGATAGAGAAAAGGGCAGAATTTGTACCATGAGTGAAAGCTTACATCTAATATAGTTTCTTTGTTTTTCCAGTTACCACAGTTTAGCTGATGTCACTCAGTATTATTAAGCAATCATTTGAATAAAATACAGAAATTAACTAACCACTTGAGTGTGAGTCTTAGGCACTAGATTTAGGGATTGAGAACATAAAGAATGTTGTTTTCATTCTCATTATACAATTTAGTAAACAGTATTTTCACAACAGTTCAAATGGCACCAGTTATGAGTCCATTAATTCATTAGCCGCCTTCCTGGATCCTCCCCCCGAACCTGGGATTTGCAGGAAAGCTCTTACTCCAGTACAGTATAACCTTTTTTGTGATCACTATGACATATTGTGCTTGAAAGATGGGGCAAAATTAATCTCTGAATGTGAGCCTATGCCACAAAGTCATTGTCATTTCATGGACTGCCTATCATTTTTCTACATTTTTGTAAGAGACTGACAGCTTGAATAAAAAACAATTTTGGAAGACCAAAGACTTCTGAAACAAGAAGGTCATGGATAGTTACCAAAGTGCTATGGGAATTGCCGGCAACAGGTCTGGCAGCTATGAGGAATGACAGCTTGTTACAGGGTTACTCTGGCCACTGTCAATGGGATGGCAAGATTAAGTAAGGCAAGGGCCAGAGATTCTCTCCATCTGCCGGCAGCCTGGCTGAATTAACTCAGCACATGAGTCTGTGAAACACGCATCAGCTGCACATCTCTCTGAGGCTCTCTTGATGTTGTTTCGTTTGGATTTGCACACTGAACAAATAGCACTCCAAGTCTGAAAACACTCAGATTAGACTGGTTTAGCAGCAACATAGGAGAGTGTCATTCAACATGATTTAGTATTTTGGTAAAAAGAGGGAAGTGAAACTAAACACAACCCACACAACCCCAGTCTTCAGAGCTGAATACTTCTTACTTCTTTATCTTACCAGCATCCAGAAGTGTCCAAGATATAATACAGCCCTCAAGCCAAGGATCCACAACAGGGCCCTATTTTGCAAATAGTACTGCCATCTACAACTCTTACACTACAAGTCTGGTCCTCTACCACTCCTGCATTCACCACTTTCAGGGTCTGCCACTACCTCTTCCTCTTTTCTCCTAAACTACTTCTTGCCTAAAAGAATTTAGCCTGAGAGACTGGCATCTTATCCACCACAAACAGGTCTTTGTTGCAGTTTCTCACACGAGCTTCCCTGAAATTTAACTCCCTGGTTCTGCAAAAACTTCACTCTTGGCCCCTCCAAGCCTGGCTGCCTCCTCAGCAAATGCAGCCAGGACCACCAAAATACTCCTCCTACAGCAAATCCAGCAGCAAACTGAGCCCTCCACTCTGGCGCCAGAGTGAGTGATACAAACAAGACAGTACATGGCCACGGCACAGGCCTCTACAGGGAGGGCCCCACAAAAGAGTAGAAAGCAAAACAGGTGACTCTCAGGGCTCGCCCCACCTCTCCACAAGCCAACTCCTTGCCACTCCCTTCCCCCACGGGCCAGGAGATGGCTCCCACCGCCACACCATGGCACAAGACTGCCCTCCATCACCCCTGCCCCTGCCCAGCTGTGCTTCCTGGCCCCCAGCTGTCCTGTGGGTGGCACAAGTAGCTCCTTCCCACACTAGCAGCTATTTTCCAGGAGGTTCTATAGAAGCACCAGCCTCGACCTCCGGCCCCAGCCTCCAGTCCCAGCCCTGGCCCTGGCCTTCAGCCATGTCAGGGTGTTACTTGCCCCACAGAGGGAGCCTTGGCAGGGGGCCCAAACAAAGCGACCCTTCCTTTGTACGCCCCCAAGGGACATTCAGCTACAGTCAGTAGAAACGTGAGACATGTCCGTATTTTGCTTTCTGTTTCAGTGGAATGGTGGCCATCAGTCTGTGCATTGCCTCCAACACATTTAAGGGAAGTCGTTTTCCCTAGCTTGAAGCCACCCTAACATCAGCTTCTTGTATCATTAAACCAATTATGTTATTGATGAACACATCTATCAGAGTCTCATAGGTTAAAAAGAGATGTTTTTTCTTATTAAGCTGTATTCAAGCACAGTCAGTTTCAACTACAGCCTCTCACTTCTTTGTAAAAAGAAAATGTTAGAGAGGCTGGTGGATTTTCTGTTTATTTGGTGAATATTTATCAACAGGGGAACAGATTTCCTCAGCTAGAAGCAAACAGTAATGACTAGTTCATCCCCTTGTTCACCCAGAAGGGTGATCATTATAAATTACTTTATTGACTGATGGCTCTGCTCAGCACCCTGTGCTTCAGTGGACTGAGTAATCAACATGCTAAATGCAGGTAAGGGGGTCATTCACAGCAAAATACTGCTACTGGACAAGCAAACTGTCTTATGCCGATGCACTGTTTGTTTCCATTTCAGTCTTCTTGGTGGATAAATTTTAATTTTTAGAGTCCTGGAGCATTGGGACTTTTCGATTTTCAAACAGAATCTTCTGAGTTGTGGTTATATGGTTATATATACTGATATCTACAACTGTAGACATCTATATGCACTTGTTTGTGATTACTTGTAAACAAATTGTAGCTGTAATTCCCATGGAGGTTGAATCTTTGCATGTCAAATGCAATTCTCAGGCTAGCTAATGCATAGGAAAATAGGCAAAGTTTAAATTAAGGCACCTAGAAAATTTATTTGAATTTGATCAATATTTTTATTCTCGCAATACATGAAGGGGACTATTATCTAGGTAATTCTAAAAATACCCTTGAATCGTTCATTCTATAATTGGCAAAATCACCAATATTCAAATGAAATTTAAAACCAGTCTTCAGGTTTTACTCTCAGCAATTTTTAATGTAAGTCACTACACTGCGAAACCAATGCTTCATGATAAAAGGGGAACATAATTATCCCTACATTATTCCAAAGTTCAAATTTAGACCTTGAATGTTTTGTTGGTTGATTTAATCCATACTTGGTAGTATGAAATAAATCACTCATCTCTGATGGCATAGATACATTAAAGATTATTTCACATCCTGCAAGTTGTACACTGTTGTACAACATTTTCAACAGTGTTTTGGGTCTTCCTGAATTTTATGAGTTACATCTAGAAGAATTATATTTACACCTTTTCTCTAAAAGCATAATACCTCTAGGACTATTTTGTCCCAGAGAACAGAATGGGAGAAAGAGGGTAGAAATCTCAATTAATGCAAAAGAATAACATGTAGATTTGTCAGAAAATATAACAGGGATTGAAAGGTGGCTTATTTCTTTGGTCCTTGTCAAGATTAACAATCCTATATATATGGCTTGTGTTAATGAATAATTTGTTATTTGAGAAAGAATTGTAAGATCAAACAACAATAAAAATCAGGGCCTTCTTTACATCTTGCTTTTTATTTCCTAAACAAGGAACTTTATAGAGAGAATTTTTCATTATTTGTTAAAAACTTGTTCAGAATTGTTAGGAATATATATCTTTTTATATCTAATATTATGAATACTGCACAGTGTTAGGTACAAGGAACAGCACTTGTGTTCACAATAATAAAAGACACTGCAAACACTGGTATGGTACAAAATCACAAAATTAAATTACTGCTGGCTTCAATACTTTAAAATATAATGAAATAAGAATAATTAAAAGTTGTGGAAATTACTATGACAACATATCATCTGACATATGGTACATTAGCTAAAATTTATATGCTTCTTTATGCCAGAAGAGTTTTATAGCTCAGAGGAAATAACCATTCTGATTCTTGGAACATTGGAGGCAAATGATATTTAGGATCTGATTTCAAGAGAAGTAGTGATTTCCTTAAGTTATTTAATCAATGACTTTGATTATTCATGTTATTTTTTGGTCATAGGGATGAAATTTCCAGCATACCCTGCATTTTATCTGAAATAAAACTAAGAGTGGTGGATCTAATGATTGTTTGAGATCTCAAAAGGAAATCAGGTAGTCAGTCAGTTGTGCATACATATGCATCTATAATGAAAGAGAGATTTTAAAGTGTCGAATAAAACAACAGCTCTATATCTTATTTAGGTTCAAGATAATACTACCAAGACAACATTATTTGTTAAATATGCTATAGTTTTGCCTGCTGCTATTTTTTTAGAAAGGTAATTTAAATTTTATAAATAGAACTTCATAATCTCCCAGTTCAATCACTAGCTATAATTTGAATTTAGTTGGGTTTTTTTATTCCCTAAAGGTTATACTTCAATGTCCATAACATTTCACATACTGTATTTCCAGATACTATTATCATTACTGAGAGTAGGGCACCTTATGTTATGTTGAATTTTCCTTGTTGACACATATTTAGAAAGTGCAAAAGTGCAGCTAAATCCAGAGTGCTTCACACATCATCTACAATAAAAGCATGCTACAGGGTGACCTAATTATACTTAATTTCATACCCAAGTAGATGATTTATTGAAGGGTGTAGAAATTAAACAAATTCATTAATAAAGTAACACTCTTTCAAAAGGCAGAACAGCATATTCTGCCCACATGAGATATTTATCTAATCAGTGTAGAGCACCTATCACTTTAGTGACTAGAGATTTATCAACTAAAAAATCAACCAATAAAAAAAACTTTCCAGAAACAAATAAAACCAAACCCCTCAAATTCTTCAACATTCTTATCCCCAAAAATATGAACTCCCAAACTGCTACAGACTTCCATGTCTGACCTTATATTCTTTTCCTAATAAAAAATACTACCTGTTACCTGCTCTGCCCACTCTAGCCAACCACCTTCCCCCAAAACAAGAAAGAAAAAAAGAAAAAAAAAAACCCATTGAAAAGAAGGGAAAACCTGAGAAAAGTGGTACAGACTTTGATAAACAAAATAAAAAAAGGAAAGGGAAAGAAAAGGAAAAGGAAAAGGAAAAGGAAAAGGAAAAGGAAAAGGAAAAGGAAAAGGAAAAGGAAAAGGAAAAGGAAAAGGAAAAGGATGTAATTTTACACAGCTTTCTGGTCCTGGATACAGGAGACTTGCAAAGAGGTTTTAGTTTTAAAATAGGTGTCTACATCACAGAACACTTGAAACTGCGCCATCTAAGAAAATGCCAATTTTTTTCAGCACAAATTCTAGACTTGCAAAATTGTGTCAAATCAATGGCAACAGTATCGGGGACCCATATACCATGCAGGTTGAAATAGTTGATGCTATCAGAGTCAGGTAGGTTTATTTTTCACTTTCAGATACATACACATTTGCTACACAAAATACTTTCACATACTGTACAGCATTTCTCTCTGGATTTTAGCATAAATCTAAAGCATCTGCAGCTATCTTATGGAAGTGAAGATGATGAATAGTTATAGAAGTAGGAAAGACTGTAATGATATTCCTCAGATATGCATAGATAGTAAGATTGGTCTACAAATCACTGTCTGGAAAATGTTCATGGCTAAGGTATTCTTTGATTCCTCTTGAGAAAGTTGATCTATGACAGAGTCAAAGAAAATACATGATGGTAAACCAGAATGGAGATTCACAGAATATAATTTATTTCTTGGTAAATGTCTACACGCATACTCTTATGCCAAGGTTTATATGAAGTAATGAAAGATACCTCTCCTCGATGAAAGGAGTTTAAACTCTTTTGCATTATAAAAGCTTGTGGATGAGTTAATCTTGACGTCCTGTGAATCTTGACACTTACTACTCCAACACACTAGTGTGTATCAACCACACAAAGTGACAGCAGTTCTTGCAGTAGGGTTTCTCCAAAATTTTTAGGCAGGAACACTTTGTCATAAAAACAGGTGAAGAAGTTAATGAGTTTCAGATACATGTATATATATATGAACAACAAAAAAAAATGTAGAAATCTAGATGCCTGAGAGAATTATAGAATCATCAGACAAAGGATTTTGGTTTAGATTGATATGTAATATAGGTTTCATGCATATTTTTCTCTCTATGTGACATCATTCCATTTAACTCTTTAAAGTTATTAAGAAGTTTGATATGTCCCAGGCATGTTGCATTTACTGCACTAGGGCAAGAAACTGAAAATATGAGCTAGAGTGGGAGGAGATTGCACTTCACATTGGAGGCACACATGTATAATTATTTAGTTGTTCCCCTGGAAAGCAAAGCCACTAAACTGTGCCATTTTAGAGTAAGGTACAACTCCAGTTTGAAGGATTTTCCTAAACAGTACAAAAACTGTGACAAGAACTACTAATTTTGTATCTGCATCATTTCACTTATGTTGTCTTCCTGCTCCCATGTGTCTGAGAGCTAATCCAGTCAGAGCTGTAAGCCTTTCTCCAAGGTCTTAGAGACGTTGGGGCAGTCAAACAATATATGGATATAGAGTGCAAAAGAAACATCTTTTCCCAGAGTGTTCCCTCTGATCTTCAGAATAACATCTGCATGACACATCTGCTTGATCATGTTCCTGGTCATGCAATTCAAGGATGATTTTCCATTTTTGATGGACACTTTCACACTTTACTCCAGCTTTGCTGGTGATAAACCACATCATAACACCTGTAATCCTGGGCACTGATATTTGTTTAACTGGCATAAATTAATAAAGATCACGTACTGATGACATTGCTGTAATTTTGCTAGTTAGATTCTGTACATATATACTGGTGTGTGACAGTGCCTAGAATTAATGGGCAAACATCCAAGAATAAGTCCCTTGAATATTCTCCAAGCTTACCTGAAGGTGCTTCAAATTTCCTGTGTCTCAAAATAGGGCAGGAAACTTGAAAATACATTTCCCCTACAGAAATTAATTATGATTTCATTGAAGAAGATAGGTTCAAATTCTAGTTCCACACACATTATTAAGAAGGTATAGTCTGTTATAAGTTAAATTTAAAAAAACATGAAGAATATGTTTATATTATTAATCCAGTTCAATAAAATATACCAGTAGCAGGAGTTGTCAGATGAGTTTTTTCTTACTTACATTTGAAAGTTGCAACATTAATCTCAGAACTGTCCTTACACACATCAGTACAGCTGTGTTGCCTAGAATTAAGAACTATTAATGGGTCTTAAGAAGCCAGGAAGAGTGAAACACTACAATTTATAGTCAGTAGTTTTTAGAAGTTGGTAAAGTCTATGTACCCCTAAGAAGAACAAGACTTCTAGAACTAAAATTTATAGAATTCAAAGGAATATCACATATTTTTACTTTCTGGTATACATAATTTCCATACGCTGCAAAACATTCCTACTGTCATTGATAAGTATTCTGGACCACAAAGAGCTTCTACCTTCTGATCATTACATAGTATTAAGAACAAAACTAATGTTTCACTATGTTCAAGGGAAAATTTCATCACCATTTACTAATTTTTGACACTTAATTTTGGTCACCTTTAACAGCTTGCCCAAAGGTGAATTTGACAGGGGTTTGGTGTGGGATATTTTTTGGTGGGTTTTTGTTAGTTTGTTTGATTGGTCGGTCGGTTGGTTGGTTTTGTTTTTCTGTTCAATATCTGAGAACTGGAAGGAAGAAAAAAATATTTCAGTCATATATCCTAAATCAGTCACAAAAAGTTCTGAGGGAAGAAACAAGAAGGTGTATAAATAGTCAAGGTGTTACCATAGCTTTGTCACTGCTGTAAGCACATTAATTCTCAGTGTTACAGATCTGCCAGAGGACAATGAATTACTTCTCACTATCAGCTGCTCTGCAGAACTTTGTTCACTCTCTTTATACTCCACAGACTAATGTTAACAGTCACTGATCAGAGCGGGATTAATCCATGTCTTGTTCTAGAGCCAAACATAATCAGTGTTTTGCAAAGCAATGACACTTTTGGCTCACTTCTAAGTATTTTGAAATTCAAGCAAAGCCAAAAATTTAAAGAGCTTTTCTCAAAACTGTACTCTGTGTTTTAATAGTAGTTAGTTGCATGCTGCTATCACATCACAGCATTAAAGTAGATTATGTGAACAAACTGTTTTGAGTATCAGGGAAAACAGTATTTTGTTAGGATCCTGGTATCTAATGATCTGCTGATCTGCATTTCTTGGTGACACCTGTCTTATAACTTGGACCCTCAAGTGGCTTAACAACCAGAAAACCCTTTCCTTTTGTGGAACTCAGGGAACACGTTTGAGTTCTACATGGCTGTATTCCTAAAAACTGCAAATTTTCCAGAACAGGGGTATATACTTCTGTGTGGAATACGGACAGTAAATTCAAATAGAGGTACATGCACACATATCTCCACGTAGATAATAGCCTCGTATCATAGAATGGCTTGGGTTAGAAGTGACCCTAAAGATAATCTAGTACCAGCACTTCTGCCATTGGCAGGCATGCCACCATATGTGTATATAAATAAATAAATAAATACATACATACATACATAAACATATATACATATATATATGATTGTATGCAAATTTAAGGAAGCTGCAGGCTGCTGTTTCAATGCAATTTCATTTGCTATGCAATTTTTTTCCAGTAAAACTAAAAAAAAAAACTAAAAAAAACAGCAGATTTTGCTTTTCCTTGTATTATGATGTGTATTTTAGATTACACTGTTATTACTTCTCTTTATAATATTTTGACAGTACTTATATTAATTGCTTTTGCAAACTTCTCTACTTCTAATATCTAGTCATTTGAATTATTTCCTTCATATATTATAGAAAACATGAAATAGGAAAAAGAAATTAAGTAATTCTTATTTGAGTACATGTCTGAAGAACTGTTTTTTCAGCCTTTAAACATTCATCTGAGATTAATTATTTATTCATGCTTAATAAAGCACCCCAGACTGTTGCAGTTTTCGTTAGCTGAAGTGACTTCTGTCAACTTTGAGTGACTTCTGTTTGCCATAATAATACTTTACATTTACACAACAGTTTTTATTCAACAGTATTTCAAAGTCCTTTGCATACTGTGTTTATATAAGGGATAAATTAACCAACCAGTAAATTATAGTTACCTCTGCAGTGAAGCTCTGCAGAAACTTTGTGCCAGAATCTTATATGGGTTTAATTTTTATCTTTTACATAAAATTTCATTGACTTCAAAGAAGCAGAGCATACAATTGAATTAAACTCTTTTATAGAGGAGAAAAGAGTCTTACTGCTAGGGTGCTTGATTCCAACCAAGAAGTGGTCTCTGTTCCTTGCTTCTGCTACACACTTCCTGTCATTCTTCCAGCAATTTGCTTGGGCCTTAAATAAAGTCCTAGGATGATAGACTATCCTGAGTATGAAGGGAACCAAAACGATCATCAAATTTCAACTCCTGGCCCTGCACAGGACAACCTAAGATGACACCATGTACCTGAGAGCATTGTCCAAATGCTTCTTGAACTCTTTCTGGCTTGATGCTGTGACCACTTCTCTGGGGAAGGTGTTCCAGTGCCTGACCATCCTCTGGATTAAGAACATTTTCCTAATATCCAACCTAAACTTCCCCTGACAAGACTTAATGTCATTCCCTCAGGTCCTGTCACTGGTCACCACAGAGAAGAGATCAGTGCCTGCCCCTCCTCTTTCCCTCATGAGGAAGTTGCAGACAGCAATGAGGTCTCCCCTCAGTCTCCTCTTCTCCAGGCTGAACAGCCCAGGTGACCTCAGCCACTCCTTGTATGCCTTTCCCTCCCCTCCACCTTTCACCATCTTTGTGGCCCTCCTTCAGATGCTCCCTAAAGGCTTTATACCTTCCTTATATATTATGCAGTTCTGTGGCACCCAGAACTGCACACAAGACTCCAGATAAGACCACCCCAGTGCAGAGCAGGACAATCCCCTTCTTTGACTGGCTGGTGACTCTGTGCCTGATGAATTACTAATACTAATGCCATCTCAGCTTTGGTGACTGTTCGCGTGTACATAATTAATTACTTGAAATGCAAGCAAGTCATACTTAACTTTAACCACCTTTTAGTAATGAAAAAGCCCTCTTCTACTAACAGGAAGATAATTTGTATGATGCTGAATTTGCAATGTGCTAATAATATAGCTAATGAAGATCATCTTCTCTGAGTTTGAAGCATCAATTATCTGTCTCAGAAATAATACTTGATTTATTCCATATTTTTGACAATTTCATTATATTGCATGAACCCCCGTCTATGCAGAGCAATAATCAAAGTGTCTTGAGATCCTGGTTGGAATTTCTAGATGCTTTTTAGCCGAACAAAATTCTTCACCGATATGTCATACAGTAGTTGCTATAAGAGGATGCAAAACTAGAGAGATTATTCAAATGTGTAGTAAAACCAAGAAATAACATAATCTTTTATCTTGATTTTTTTTTTAAATTCCAACTTGGTTAGGTTATACTCCTTTGTTGTGAATGTCAAGCACCACAAAGTGTGTCAGTCCTTTTTATTTTCTTTTTTTTTTCTTGAATGGAGTTGTTAGTGTTGTAATCTCTCCAAGCTAAATGATATAAAGTAGCAAGTTGGTTCAGAGTGGGTAAAATCATTTACCATTTTGGGATTTTTTTTTCTTTCAAGGATGGCAGGAATAAGAAATTATTTCAAAACTGGACCAGGTTGACAATTATTTTGCTTGTCTTTTGACACCCATGTTTCTCCTTGCCTCACCTCAGCATGATACTGCAGTGTTTGCAACTTCCTTGCTGTGCTTTACAACAAATGAAATTATTTTCCTTAGCCTGCATTAGACTATTCTATAGTTCTTTCCAAGGAATCCCACAAGTAATTGTACAAAGTTCACAACTCCACAAGAAATAGTTCAAACTTCACAATTGATTTCAGGTACAGTGGTGAAATGAATTTACAGAAACTACAGGGTAATAGGAAGAACAAAGGTGTTGAAATTTGGTCCACAGTAATTTCAGTGTAGCTATTCATATGAGTAAATGTTGTCAGAATTGAAACTTTCTCATTTTGTGAAATAAAGAGTGTTCCAAAAATACTTAGCCTTTCTGAAAGCAAGCTGTGTAAGGGAAGAGTGTGTCACGTTTAGGAACTCTGGGTTCTTTTCAGTACCGTATAACAGTACTCAACAGAATTTTTTTTTTTAAGTGGTAGTTGGACCACTGTTCACAGTTATTGAAATAAATAAACTGTAGCTTCTTGGACAGAAGTCATGATTCATAAGCAAGCTGTTAATTAGATTTAGTAATTACTCCAAAGATTTTAGGGATTACTCCAAAGATTTTGCTGAACGTGTTCCCTGCTTCTCCTTTATGGGAGATAAAGTAACTTCTAGGCATAACCATTAATTCACAGTAAAAGTTTTTAATTATGTGCAATAACAAAAAAACCCGAAACAAACAGAACCCCCTCCAACAAACAAACAAAAAAATAGATTTTTAGTCATTCTGTATTATTAAAATGGTCTACACCCAAAATAAATTCATTCAAGTAGAATTTTTTTTTGGTAAAAAGTCTAGTAGCTAGCTATATCTTTTTATTGCAGCTTGCTGTGTGATATCACAGGAGGAAAGAGCCCCCTAATGGCTTTAAGTTAGCTAAGAAAATAAAAATAAATTTCACATTCTGTGAGTTCAAGCTGGAAAGGAAGGCAACATTAATTTCAAAAAGGTCAAATTAATCTTTTGAGAAAAATATGACATAACTGAATCCGTTTAAGGTGTTGCAAAAAGTCCAGATTAACATTAACAACATCAAAGACTTGAAAGAAAATACACAGTTTGTAATATGTAAACTCTTAACTCTTTCTGATTTGAGGTTTTTTCATCTATTTTTTTTCTGAATTTGACAAAAGAAGATGCTTACAATATTTAATGTGGAAATGAATAACATCTTATGAGTAGAAAAACATCTTATGAGGGTAAGCTTAACTAATTGTTTCTGATTCTCTTTTGCACTTTAAAAAAATTAAACTAAGGTTCAAATGAAATATTCCCATTGCAAAAATAAACACTTTTTAGGGTTATTTGGAGTTTCCTGGCTTGGATGTAACCTGAATAGTAACAGACACTAATTTGGAGGGAACAATATTGCTGTCTTTGAAATCACAGAACTACCATGATATTTTTTCTAATCAGAAAATTATAAGGTATATTTAAAGAACACAGGTATAGTGAGCAAGACTTTCAGAGAGAAAAAAGAGATATTAATAAGAGCTGTAGGAAAGCTTTTGAGCATATATAAAGGCATATTTTTTGCTAGTCAAACTGCACATGAGATAGACTGAGGCAGGCCTTAAGCTTTGTAACAATACAAAGTGAAATAGACATTCAATTATCTTAGCTCCTTATAAAATACAGTCTATGCTTGGTACATCTAGCCCTCAATAGCCATGTCTTTGCCTTGCTGTTAAAATTTTCAGTCAGGTAATTAAAATGTAAAGAGTTTCTTTCCATTATTTATGGTTAGATTCTGCACTCTGACTCCATAGTCAATGTATGCAGTGCTCACCTTTGGCAGTATTTTATGGAGTAAAATACCACTGAGTAAAGCTATGATGGCAAAATGTGCAGCCAAGAGAATTTCTGGCTACCTGGAAAGAGTTTAAGAAGAAAACATTGAAATTGCTGACATTTGTGTATATAAGAAACAAAACGTTATTCATAGAGAAGAGATAAGGTATTAAAACAGCATAGATGCTATAGTTTAAGTAACCTTTTAGTTTGGGCTCATTAGTTTAGTTCCTGTTTTGCCAGTGCTTATTCATATGATACATTATAGAAGATGAAGCTTTCTCTTAAGCATTGCATATTTTATTCATGTGGTCACTTAGATACCCCCTTAAAATTATAGTTAGTTTTTAAAAAAATCTCTATATATACCTAAGGTCCTCAATTTTTATAATGTCTTTTAATAATTATAAATAATCATTGTCGCAACTCCACTTCTCATTTGGGTTTTTGAGAAGTCATTAAATATTTAAGTGTGGTGTTTTATGGACATTTATTAAAAATTTCTTGGTAAAGGAAGAGAAGAAAGTGCTTTTTTGTAGTTGTGATTCTTTTGACATTGGATAAACTGGATTACATTTAGGTGCACCTTCTAGCAGCAAGACCTTGCTATATGCAGTTTCTTAACTGGCCAGAGCATTGGAACACTGTACTTGGCTGGGTCAAAGTCTACTTAAATGCTTGCATTAATAGATTGATGCCTCCACTTCACCCAGAGGGAGTAATCACAACAGCTGGCATATGAAAAACTCTGCAGTTTGGAGCAAGGAGCAGAGCGCACAAACTGATGAGGAAGGTGGTGCGTGTTGTCACAGCTGGAAGGAATGTGCTGCTAATGAATGACCTGTCTTAGCGTTATGCTCCTATGGCCTGTAAACCCCCAGTCAATCAACTTCCTGACTTAGTTCAAATCCAAAAGCTGGGTTATTTCAGATATAGTCTATCACCTTCAGGATAGCAGCAATCTATCACAACCTATCACCTATCACAGCGAAACCACTTACCATACAGCTGAAGGAAATATGTAGAAACTTAATGTAAAACTCTGCAGTTAGGAGACAGTAGTGCCAATGTCATACCAACACAGGCAGTCAGTCCATGGGATGCCTGCTTCAAACATGCAGCACAGTGTAACAGAACAGCCTAGGTTTCACATTCCAGGTCATAAGCCTTGATCTTCACTTTGCAAGCAGAATGCTAGCAATAACTACTATATTTATAAAAAATGGCAGTCTAATGATATATTCTTTAAGGCTGGCCATATTTGCTTAGTGGTGGTAAGCTTGCAGTCAAAAGATAGATACTATTTCAAACTACTGACAAGCACTGAGAAATCCTTCAGGTAAATATTCTCTCTACCTGGCTTCACAATATGTACACTAATGAATTAATAATATGGGAAAGCTTGTGTGCCATTATTACTCCAGACTGTTTAGCATGTGTGGGACAAGTTATATTAAAACATCATCCAAGTAGTTAGAAATAATCTTTTCTAGTTGTTTAATTCCATCCATCTAAAGGGTTAAGCATGATAAATGCAATACACAAACCACGTCCTGTTAACTGTCTTCAGGTGTACATAATAATTAATACATACAGTCTGTGAGTGAAAGAAATACAAGTGCAAAAAATGCATTCTGAGAACAAATGCCAAAGCTTGTATTTAACATGCAAGATACAAAAAGAATAATTCCTTTTTTAGCTGCTCAGAAAAGCAAATGATAATTTCCTTACCTGGAGTTCATACTCTGTATATCATCAATATTAGGTGAGGTAAGGGGAGAAGATGAATTTTTGTCTTCCGTAATAAGCCTTTCTTCAGAGAAGCAGAATATGAGAGATGTAACTGTAAGTAAAATGAACTATTCCAAGATCCAGTCTGTCGTCAGTTGCACTGGCTTAGAGCTGGCATCCTCTTGCAAATGAAAAAAAGGGTAGCTCAGCAAGTTCTCCACTGAAGGAGCTCAATATCAGTGTTATCAGGCACCAGCTGTCACATACTGATGCTATAGTGGGTACAGTCTCCCTCGATTGCGCGCTTTCTCTCACTTGCTCTCCCTCTCTCTCACCCTGACGTTCACTCAGCTCTAAATCTGAGCTCCTTCTGCTGCTGTATAATCAATCTAGCCTGTCTCAATCTAATAGGCCTCTCTTTAACCAGTCAATCAATAGCACAGATTCCGC
Organism: Platysteira castanea; assembly: GCA_013397175.1. Classification (NCBI taxonomy): domain Eukaryota; kingdom Metazoa; phylum Chordata; class Aves; order Passeriformes; genus Platysteira; species Platysteira castanea. The sequence continues at coordinate 152,221 of VYXC01008340.1, forward strand.
TGGTGCTCCCCAGGGTCTTTTCCAGGAGTGGTACAAACAATAAGAGTTTGGCCAGCAGTTTAACTCAGTATTTTTCAGTATTTTATCTCTGTTAAAGAAAAATTTTTTCAGCGAGCCTGGGTTCAAAGCTATCTTCCTCTGTGTTTTTCATGATAGTTATATAAACACACACATTGCACTGCAGTAACATTCTGAACACTTTAAAATTTGTACCCATTCTACATGTTTTAGAATGCATATTTAAAAAGAAAGAGAAGAAAATAAACATACACACACAGAGTCCCCCCACACCCAGTCTAGAAATGAACCTGCATGCCGAGCCTCAGGCTTTGTGTTCGGAAAAATCCAGTCGTGTGTTTTGTAAATGGAATTGGTTATGGCAATTGTGGAAATTAAGCATAAACCAAGAATCAGGAGAATTTTGCTTCACAGACTGTATTTCTAACCCCTGTCAACTTGAACTAAGTTCTTTCCTACACTGTCTGTGTTTCATCTTGTGTGTCTTGTGGGAAGTTATGTGGGTTTTGTTTGTTTGTTTGTTGGGGTTTTTTGTTTATTTCTTTGTTTGCTTGAGGGTTTTGTTGTTGTTTAGGAGTTTTTTTAAGAATTTATATGGAAACATCATAGATTCAGATACAGAGGTGAGGATACAATATCTTTTCAGCGTTCACATGGGACAGCTAGAATACTGGTCAGGATTAACTGATAGTAACAAATATCTGCAGTATACTACAAGCACCCTTTATCTTACCCTGCACTGTACTCCCCACACATGCAAGAAATAGATTGTCCTTTACTAGGTAAAAACAAAATTTCAGGAAGCACGTTGTGCAAAGTAAGTATTTTTACTGCAACAGACTGGCATTCTTTTTCCATTTTTTAGAATAGAATTTTGGTTTATAGTTTAGGGACACTAAACCATAAGGACATTGATTTGAGACCTGTTCGTTCTAGTTGTAGGTGAAAATTATGAACCAAATCTCATGCTCATGCAAACTGGGGAAAATACCTACCATCCTCTTAAGTCCAGAAGGTAGGTTGCATCAATCACAGGTGTTTCTATGTGGCAGGATATTGACACTATTGTATTTCTCTTCTTGATACAAAATAGCAACTGTAACTAAAAAACATAGTGAGTCAATGCATTCAGTGGTTTTCTAGAGAACATACTGTCCCATTCTTGCTGTTTGCCTCATATATGATTCTTGCAGAAATTCATCTGAATCCAGAAACAAAATTAGGGCTTTGATTTTCTACCTCTTCAGTGTTTGGACTATCCATCAGTCTAAGGGTCTCTCAATACTTTTATTACATTAAATTGAATTGAAACTTGCAGTCCAGCTGTTTATTCCATGGCTAAAATTGCCTCCTTGGAGAGCTAGCATAGGTGAACCTTCTACCAAAATATGAACACTGTAGTCTAACATCAGAGTCTGGCATAAGCATAAGGAAGTAAATGTACTGATAATTAAATAAAATTTTCTTGTGACAACCTGGTTGATAGGGATTTCTACCTGACGCATGGAATTTCTTGTGTAATCTCCTAGGAGCGATCAAAAAGGGTTGCTCCTTTCCGATACTTTTATCAAAAAATCTCCCACTAAGCACATTTACAGACCCACATCAGATAGTTTCTGCCTTATACAACCTACCTAGCAATACAGACTTACTGGATAAACACAAGCTAGCGCTACTAAGTCATCAATTTTATGTAAGTGTCTTGAATTACTATCCTGAAAATTCTAGTCAAAGACTGAAGGAAAAAGAAGAAAGAGACCAGCTATTAAACTGGAGTTTGCAATACAAGAAGTAAATATATGGTGTTCATAAACAGTAAGAGGTACCTCTAAGTCTATTCAGAGAAACAGAGCTATCAGGAAAAAATCCTGTTTACTCTGAGTGTTTACACAAGAATATGTGTAAGGTCATGTAATGGCAGAAAATAACAACACATTTATGCACTTCAATCTCTTTCAATGCACATACAAAAAATATAGGAAACAACTAATGAAGTCACAGTATTCACAGCAAGTTCAACTCATTCATTCTTCATGTGAAATATCACACTATCAGCTAACAATCTCTGATTTCCCAGATGTGTATGGAATACCTCATTAATTGCAGCCTACAAAACATATTTAACAGATGTCTCAAGTGTTTTGAGCACTCTGGATCAGCTAAGTGATTTTCATGGATAAGGAAAAAGATTAACACGAGAAAATAAAAGTGAAGATCAATAGAATTATGGTCACACAATTGTATGAATGTAGATCTGGTGGTGAAAGCGTGAAAGCCTCTACAGGCCTGTATGATAGGAAAAGTGTAATTAGGATGTTCTGCCCTTGAGGGGAGGGTGGGAACAGGGAGGTGTAGGGCAGTGCAAAGGTTTTTGCAGGTCTCAGTGAAAAAGGGCCAATAACACAATGTGTAATAAAATAGCTGTTTAAATAGGAGATCATAAAGAGGACTATAGGTAGAGAGTACACTTTGCATCCCTTGTGTCCGGACAGCCCTTGTTTCATGCAGCACAGACCAAGGGTAGAGTTTCCTACAGCACCCTGTGCAGATCCCATTCATGGAGAGGTCCTTTTCTCCCTTCCATGCTGTTGTACCCTTTATTTTGCATAAGAAAGAGAACGACGTACGATCTCCTGACATTTTGTAATGTTATCTCTGTCATAACACCCACCAGCACAGCACAGACTGATATGGGACATGCCAACAGGTTCCCTTAAAGCAGCTGCTCACACTAACATTTGGGCTGCTCAAGCCCTAAGCCTGGGGCCCAACAGAGCAGGCATGGGTTATCCAGAGCCACCGTGCAGAATACACTGTTTTCCACAGGGCTCCCAATACAGATGGGAGGAGCACTGTTGCGTGTACTGGAGTAGGAGGTCACTTTCCAAGTACCCTTCTGATATTTTTCTTCCTGACTGCTTTCTGCATCTAATCTAATCTACCACATGCAAACCAAACAGTAGTTATATGTGAGGCACTATCACAAAATTGTGCATTGTGCAGTTCCTTATTTTAGTGTCTGGTTTTTGCTTTTCAGGCAGAGGCAGTATTGTCAGGGTCACATTTTTAAAAAGAGGATGACTGTGAATCTCAGCAACTCGACTTTTATGTAAACACTAAATTAATGATTTAAAAACTATTTACAGAAATATTAATTGTATTCTAAGAATACAAATGTTAGCACACAGTTGTCTAAAGGTAGCTTTAGATTCTACATACCCTTTGTGGAACTTGCGTTTGTATTGAATGCTTCTGGAAATATCTCTTTGGCCTTCATGTCTGTAATGAAGCATGATAAATTGTTTCAAGGATGTATTGATACAACATATCACAGCAACATGATTTAGAACTGCACTTATTTATTTTTAGTAGATAAAAGTCATCTAGTTAAACAGATGTTTAATACTGAAGGGATTAATGTAGAGATCTGCATTCAGACTTGAAACATTGGGTTTAAACAACACTAAAGTAGTCTGTTAAAAGGCACACACTGTAAAAACTCTATTAAGGAGCTCTGGGCATCCATCTATTTTTCATTTAATTTTGCTTGGTTTGGGGAAAATTGAGAAGCAAGTATGTCATAGAACACTTCTCTTTGCAAGCACTGTATTTTTATATGTTATTAAGTGTAATTCTCTATGAGAAATTGTTTTTCCACTATTTCAGAGTTAATTAACAAAGAGGAAATATATGTAGTTCCTACTCCATGATTCCAAAAATAATCAAGGTAGTTCTTCTGTATCCAGTGATCAAAGGAAAGTCAGAATATGAAATATGCAGGTCTGAGGGACTATATCTTGTGACCATCTAATAATGAATAGCAGATGTGCTTATTCATAGAGGTGCCTTTGATAGATTCCCTCAATGAAAATAAAAAGTCAGGATTCAACATTTTGCACCTTTCTCAGGAAAGAATTAATTAAATGGGCTTTCTACATTGCACCTAAACATTGATTCTATTAATTGTACTATTGCTGAACGCATTATTCAGGTTTCAAGTTCTGCCAAGCCTTAGCACATTCTTAAAATGTTCAGGCTACTCACAGGCTTGAAATTAAGCACTGCATATTCAGCTATTCAATGTAGAAACCTAAAGTATTATTTACTTTTACTGATCCTTAAGAAAAGTCTTTTTCCACAGATGGGGAAAAAAACCTGTGTATAAAACTTGTTTTAAATTCTCGAATGTAAATACAAGAATACTGAGGATAGATTTTTGTCAATTTTATTTCATATTTCCTTAGAAAAAATCCTTTTCAGAACTGGAAGGGCATGCTTAGGAAAGAAGCCATGGTACAAGCTCTGAGAGATAAATAAGGTAACGATACATCCTTTCTTGTGTTCTATATAGTATTTGTCATTATTCCTCAGCAGTACTAAGCAATAGGACAAGCGACAATGGGCAGAAACTCAAGAACAGGAAGTTGCACCTGAACATGAGGAAACACTTCTTCATTGTGAGGGTGACTGAGCGCTGGAGCAGATTTTCCAGAGAGGTTGGAAAGTCTCGCTCACTGGAGATATTCAAGAACTCTCTAGGTGCAATCCTGTGCCATGTGCTCTAGGATGACCCTGCTTGAGCAGGAAGGTTGGATCAGATGACACACTGTGGTCCCTTTCTTCACAGAATAGGAAAGTATGTTATAATTTAATTAGATTATTTTTTCTATTTCAAGATATAGAAGATAACATTTAAGCTTTGGAGATGCTCAATTCAGTTTTGGTAAACATGCTGGAGAAAAAGAGAAGATAAATATCCATTTATTAAAGACTTTGACTTTAGCCATGAAAGTTACGTATACGAACATGATATAATGGAATACACGTCCATAAATCACAATATACTATATTTTCTATTTGAATGCTTTAGTGAACTTCAGGGTGAACATTGTTATAAAAGTGCAAACCAATATAAATGAAATTGTTTACTGTCATCACTGTTAATATTTATAATATTATTGTTTTCTAGGTCAGAAAAATAATACACAAGAACACTTTGCAAAACTAAATATGTAGCATTTCTAGGACTGTATTTGTCTTCTCAGTGCAAAGATCATCCACTCCAAATTTATAAACATTTGCTTTGGACTGTATCAGATCTACTTTAAATTCACGTCTGTCTATGATCTATTTAAGACAACGGGAATTGGTCTTTTTCACAGAATTCAGAACATTAAAAGGATGTTAGTGAATTAAATGGGCTGTGCTATTATCAAAGCCAGCTGAAATGGAAAATCTCATATCCAAACACCTAGACACTTTTCTTCCTCAGCAAACACCTAAATATTTTTTTTCCTCAGAACATCAAGGCCACATCTAACCTACTTCTTGGAATGTTTGTTATAATTTCTGAACGTTGCAGAAGCATTATTTGGTAGACTTAGCCTAGGTCAAGACTTTCTTAGACATTTAAAAATACAGGCAATTATGAACTCACCTGTGTAAAATTCCTGAGTCCCAGTACAATAAAATTAAATTTCTCTGAGCTTTTCCATAAAACACAGAAAAACTAATGACTGTATTTAAAAATAAAAGGATCTTCATGAAAATTCACAGTTGCTGTGGGGCCTGTAGCTTCAGAAATTAAATATTTGCATGGAGACTCAATTCTCATTGGAAGTAGTTTCTGTTCCCTAAAACACTGATAATAGTGAAGTCTGAAAGTGACTTATATATATGTGGTGGTTTTAGCAGTTTGGAAAACTTCTGTAACGGGGACAGAGCCTATAGTTAATAGACAAGTTGTTAGACCAGTTAAATAAGCTGGTAACGCCTCTGTGATGTGCATATTTAAAGGAGGAAACACAAGAAGTTCCTTTTTGCTGCTCCCCTGCTGAGGGGTGGTGAAGGGGGCTCCTCTGGGCCTCCTCCTGGAGCGGGCCTCCAGGGCCCCCCAGCACAGCAGCGCAGGGCCGGGCCGCCGAGAAAGCCACCCTGGAGCCCTGAGCAGTCACGTGGCCAAAAAACCCCCAAATTGAGTCGGGACTGTGTGGCCGAGAAATTCATGGGCCAGCAGGCCCTTCCATGCAGCCGGCGCAGCTCGTGCCGAATCGGAGAAAAAACACCACACAGCCAGCAATGAAGGGTGAGTCTTTCCCGATGCAGAGCCCAGACAAGATCAATTTCTCAGCTGCAACAGAAAATGTGAGATCACATGAGAAGAAGAAGATGGCGACACCGAGGTCAGTGGAGGAAGGGAAAGAGAAGAGGTGCTCCCACTGCCGGAGTTGAAATTCTCCTTGCAAGCCATGGTGAGGACTAAAATACAGCAATTTGTTTTTCCTTACTGTGTCTGCGGAGACACAATAAAGAGGCTTTTACACTTGCCAGGTTTAGCAGAAAGGAAAAAAAAGACTTTTATTGTTTACATTATTTTATTTTTATACACGTTCCAACTCCACAAGGGATTGGAGAGCATGTTACTTCCTTCTCAATCCCACTGGAGAAGAAAGGTGGTCATCAAAGCTCTTTTATCATAAAAGGAATAAAAACCAGAAAATACTGTTAAGTAAACACTGGCTATTATTTACATGAAACTGTGTGAAAAAA